>VWZL01002559.1:488297-630770 GCA_013396915.1 Stercorarius parasiticus | reverse complement strand
AAAAAAAAAAAAAGCAAAGAATAATTTCCTATGTTGTCTATTGATATTTTTGTCTTTACTTTTTCTAATCAAACCTAGCCCCTGAGATATAAATTACAACCTGAAGGGAAATAAATCCATGTTAGTCTTCGTAAACTGCTTGCATTGGGCAGGAGAAACCTATTATGAAACAGTACATGGCAGAACTGAAAAAGTTACTTTTATCACCTTCTGGGATGCCCACCACACTCTTATGAGCTGGGGCTGTTCCCCCTCCTTGTTTTTTTCCTTTCTTCTTTTTTTTTTTTTTTTTTTTTCCCAAACCTCCCTGCTGAGGAATTCTTCCCCTTCCCATCACCCCTTAGGTCCCCAGAGGAAGGGCACAGTCTGGAGTGACTCACCACTGCAAATGTCTATGTCAGTCTCGCTTGAGAAACTGCACTGAAAAGGAGAGGAAATCTCAGCCCAATGGGCATAGACACAACTTCTAACAACTACACTCTTCTCTTTTTCCTCCCTTTTCTGTTAAGAGTGCCTGAGTTGCTACTTGTCGGGGCGCTCTATGGATGAGATGAAATGAAGATAAAGCAGATACTTTGCAAGGTGGTGAGATTAGGGTGGTGCCAAATCTTAGTTTTCTCATAAGCTTGTTTTCAGATCCAATGGAGAAGCATTCCTGAAAATTAGGAAAGGCAAATAGTTACATACAGTTTCTGACAAGGGCTGGTAGCAGAGCCTTTGGGAAAGAGTTTTAGTAATGAGGTAACTTCTTGTTTCTGTAACGTTTCTGGCCACTTTCTGGCTCAGAATTTGTATCTGAACCAGAGTTGATACTAATCAGAAGTGGATCATTTGTAGTCATCAGAGGACCACTGAATTTTGAAGAGAGATTTGATAGAGTGGTAGATTTTGCAGGTTAGTGGGATTGCCTTTTGTGAACAGATAAATCGTTGTAAACTCTGGTAAATGGGCAGTCAAGGAGATTGTTGCAGAGCTCCAGATTCACAGCTCCTGCCAGACTCCACCAGGGTGGTGTCCTTCTGCGGGATTGTGAAAGAAAGAAAAGAAAAATGAAAAAAATCCCTACCTCATGCAATCAAAGTAGAGCCAGCACAATTGTTTTAGTATTTTAAAATGGAATTAAGGGATAGCAAGATGGGATTTGCAAAGGCTGAACTGGAAGAGATTACAATAGTTGAGGCATGAGATTATTAAGGATCAGAGAATTTTCTCTCTTGCCTTCATGGAATTTTGAAATAATTTTGATAAAATATGCACTGGTAAAAAGAAAAAATGAAAGAAAAGTGAAAAGGAGGAGAAAAGGACACCCTGCAAACCTGAAAAAATAATTTTCTGTATGTGAAATAAAATAAAAAAAATAAAAATCTGTATGTGAAAGAAAAATGGCAGAAACAGCAAATCCCCGAAAATCATCATAAGCTTTTTGAATACTGAGAATATAAAGTGAACTTTAGAAGATGGGAGTTTTTTGCATATGCATGCATATGAATACACATGGGTGTTTGTGTGCCTGTTCATACATACATTATTACAGTTCGTCACCAGCCAAGGTACAGTGAGATTTAAAATTTAGGAAAAGCTTCAGTTGTTTTCCATCTGGAGTCTCATTTTAATCCTTTGATTTGCTGTACGAGTCTTGGCCCTTGTGATGGTGTTCCATTTTTTTCATAAACTTTGTATGTAACAAGGCTTTCGTTAGTTCTGTAGTCAAATTTGAGTAAACGTAGGTAATTCTCATACTATAAATTTAAAAAGCATCATTTAGGTATTTTTCCTTACTTTGCATTCCCACATTGCATTGTGCTAAGAAAACGCTCGATCTTATTATAAGACATTTCTAAAGGTTTTGCAATGGTGGTTCAATCCTTATCTGTTACAAGAAGTTGGAAGCTGGTATGAATGATTCATTTTGAACAGCTATTTTGGTGGTGCGCACATCATCTTAGGTATGACTTTACATAAAATGGATGGGAAAATGCTAGTTTATATACCTCCTCCACCTATCTATTTAAATGAAAATCCATAAAACTTGCACAGAAGAGTGTCTTTTGGATTTATTTGGAAAGAACATACTTTAAAAATATAGTAGGTAAAAACAAGGGAGGGGTTCGGGAGTGGGGAATGGTGATCAACCAACTGTGAAGTGCAGGAAATTCTGTGGGCAGTGTCACAACTCCCCCTTGGCTTCAAGCCACAGATGTTTGCAGTGCCTGAAGATAAAATCGTCCAAACCAGCTAAAATAAAACTAGAACTGCAGCAAGGCAACAGATAAGATCTGCATATGTTCTCACACATTGAAGCAGAAACAACTGCTCTCAAAAGTGGTTTGGGTTTGGTTTTTTTTTGTTACACTAGTTAGGAAGGGTGGAGAAGAACGGGAGAGGCCAGGTCCTTCATTAGTGTGCTGGGAGGAGGGCTGGATAGAATCATAGACTGGGTTGGGTTGGAAGGGACCTTTAAAGGTCATCTAGTCCAACCCCCCTGCACTAAGCAGGGACTTCTTCAACTAGATCAGGTTGCTTAGAGCCTCATCGAGCCTGGCCTTGAATGTCTCCAGGGATGGGGCCTCCACCACCTCTCTGGGCAACCTGGGCCAGTGTTTCACCACCATCATTGTAAAGAACTTCTTTCTAATGTCTAATCTAAACCTGCCCTGCTCTAGTTTAAAGCCATTGCCCCTCGTCCTATCACTGCATGCCCTTGCAGACAGCCCTGGGTGGGCTGAGGTTTCTGGGAAAAAGGTAATCAGAGAAATTAACCTTGCAGTCAGAGAAGTTAGACTTTTTATAAAGTGTGATTTTTGAAAAAATGTAAATCTTTTTGCATTGGTTAACAGTCATGTTATTTTTATTGCTGTGGGGGTACTTGCTTGAAGTTGCTGCTAGTCTGTTATGTGATGTGTGAAACAACATTATGAGGAAAAGAAAATACTACGACAATAATATGACAGCTATTTTTAAAGTACAGAAACAAAATCCTAGAACTACAATGCACTTTTCCTCATATATAATGAAAATAAAGTAGTACATTGAAAAAAGTCTCCCACAACTTTGAATGAACAGTGAATGAATTTAATGAAACTTCTGCTGTGCTGGATTTGGTTCCTCATTGATTACTGAGAAATAATCCGAATTTCTCAATGCAGGAAGAAGTCATATATAAAAATTAAATTTTAAAAATCTGTCTATCTATTTCACTGAAAGTGTGAATAATACAGTTTTAAGGGTTTAGTTTAATCTTGTCTACAATGCTATTCTTCTTGTTTGTTTATAGGCTGCAGGTATAACTCAGTCCAGGCAAACATCCCCATGAAGTGAATGAGATGGCTCACTTGCACAGTTTGACCAGTCAGTTATGAACATTTGCTTTTTTGTGAGCAGATGGTAGTTCCAAGTCTGTGCAGAAATATTGTCAGAAGTATTTCCTTTAGTACTTCTTATGTTCTAGTTCTTTTCACAGCTCTCCTTCCATTCAGGACATGTTTATTGTAGGAAATATGTGTTCTGACAAAATATTTAAAGGTGAACAAAGAGAGAGGGTGCTCAGAGAAAGGAATAAGGTTTTCTTCTTCATGCTGTGAAAATGACTGATATACTTGGTGTGCTCCTCTTATTGAATGATGATATATACATGGATGAAAGAAAGGTTGGATTTAGAGAAAATAAGTTCCCATGTTTTTTCTGCACTTTTTCTTCTTACAATGTCAGTGTATTTGATTCGTTAATTTAAATTGCCACTTAAAAAAAATGCCTGATAGATCATCTTAAAAAAAATTAAATCCTCTGTTCACTAGTGGAGCAGTATGTAAAAGGAAGCTACAAAGACACCTCAACCAAATTTGAAGTCCCATACCGTGCGTACTTGGGGTGCGGGTAGAAGCAGGACACTCTGGTGTCAGGGGAGAGTGAGCAGCCCGGTTTGCTCGGGCTGGGCTGTGGAATGTAGGCTGGACAAGCCTTCACTCAGCTTTGCAATGGGGGAAACAGGAACTGGTCTCTAGGAGGATCAACTTTTGCGCATTACAGCACAGCTGCAGGTCGTGGTTATCACCTGCAATAAAATGAGTTGCCTGTGCTTAAGTAATACATTGCTGTAAGGTAGAGGTTTTTCTTCTAATAATGCTTGCATGAATTGAAGGAAGTCTTACCAGTAGTTTTACAATGCCAGTCCCATGAAGTTCTAAGTCAATGTTGCAATTCACGGTATTTATAGAAATCCATTAAACATCACACCTGTTAATTCCCCATCAAATTGAGGATAGCTAACCAAAGCAGCTTCATTTGAAGAAAAAGGAGATCTCAATGATTTTTTTCCATGTCTTAAGTATATTCACTGTGATTATTCTCCTATTTTTCTACCACTAGTTGTTTGTTAAATGAACTTAGAAGGTTCTGTTGTAAATTAGACTGTAAATTGTTCAGTGCAGGCATTGTGTTGCCACATGAATTTTGATAGACCAGACATTATTGACCACAATACCATTTGTGGATTTTGACTAGTTCTGCAATCCAGGATTTAACAGCTCTTTCTAATAGATCTTTAAAATTTCATTTTTGTGATTTTTATCTTTTTTTCTAAAGTAGTCCTTTAACTCATATTTAGAAAGAAAAGGAAATTCTCCTGGAAGACATTCTTACTACTTTATGCAAACTGTCTTACAGGGAGAACTCCTATTGCAAAATGACCTGTATCTTTACTCCAGCTGATTTGAAGGAGCAAAAGGTCAAAAATCTCCTAATGTGTTTTTGAAATCTGTGTGTCAACATGGCACATTTCAGAAGGGCTGTTGGGACTCTGTAGAAATTGCATTTCTCTTTTCATTTTAATTTTATACCTGGAAAGGATCAGGGGGATATTTGTTTCAGCTGATGGCCAAAGGGTAAAACAGAAAATATTTTTAGAACGGAAGATGCAGATCAGAAAAGAAATGCACTCAGAGGAATGTGGTATGAGGAAGCTTTTATATAGTTTCATTATTTTAATGTGAGTGATATAGAAAAAAATTTTAGCAGATTTGTTTCTATCTACTATGCCAAATCTCCATGTTTTATTTGCTGTTAGTTGGTTAGAGTGATATTATTCATGACTTTGTTCCCTACTGAAAAGATGTCTTGCATAGCAGAGTATCATCTACATAAAAATATAATTTGCTAGAAAGCGATATTTAACTGTTGATTTATTTACTTATTCTGTCTTTCCATCACCTGTTATTTTTCCAGAGCTGCCCTCTGTTGATAGTGATCTTGGAAGATGACAGATTAATTTCAGTGTTTAGGAATTTGTGCAGGCTGCTACTCAGTCAGTCTCTTTTAACTTTGAACAGCCCAAACTCAAATGCGGAGGAGCTTTAACAGCTCAGCCATCGTTTTCCTGCTCTCTGCTTGAAGTAGCTCCTGTGTCCCTCCTGTCACCTGAGACTGCTTTTGCCTCGAATCTCTTCAGTGGCAGAGCAAAGCAGAATTCACACAAAGAGTGTGGTGCCTGGCTGCGAGATCCACCCAAAATCTGCCAAAAGTCTTAGTAGCCACAATGAGTCGGTCCCAACACTTGACTACAATGTCCAGATGCCCACTCCATGCTGTAACCTGCGGAGGAGCTGCCCCGTTACAGGCTGGGGCAGTTTGACTCTAACCCAGTCTGGCTGCTGCATCCAGGGAGTCCGGTACCTGCTCGTAGAAAAGCAGCCACATCACCTCCTGGCCCCCTGAGATGCGTGCAATAGCTGAACTGCCAGACTGCTTAGATTTTTAAACACCAGTGTGACATTTCTCTGGCTTTTGGGAAACTGTTTTGCTGTCACTGGTGTTAGTGTAGCAATTTGAAAATGGGATTTTTGAAATAGGATTTAGGGAACCTTTTTAACAGTTTTGCAGCCCTGTTGAAAACCATTGTAGATTTTGCAACTGACTGTTCGATTTTTTTTCTTCTTTTTCTTTTTTCAAACTGATCCAAACAGCATTATAAATACATGGTACAAAAGGTGCGGAGAGGAACATATTAACAGCTGGGAGCACATAACTTCATTAATACTTGAGACTATCCCAATATATTTTGTATTGGCTATTGTTGAAAAAATAAGTGAGAATTAACTAGAAAAAGAGACTATAACTTCTGAGAGATATGGAAAATTCACTTTTTGTCACCTGTGCAAATCATACAGTTTCCTGAGGAAAAGTGATTTATGTTTGATTTTGCACAGCAAATACGCACTACATATAGCTGTTCTCCACTGGGACATCACAATGGAGTTTAATAGCTTGAAATTAGAGAAACTCTGCGGGCAGTGAGGAATCATTATCAATGGAATAATTACATTGTTGTGGAAGGGAATTATTTTACCTTGAGCAATGTCACGTTTGTAAGGTTGGGAGGGGTTGACACAGGCTGGTGTAAGACCTGGCGCTTGGCCATTGTGGTTTCACCTCCTCTTGCCGCAGTGGTCCCAGCCCTGCCTCGCGCTGGCTCTCGCGCCCGGCTTGAGTGGAGGCGAGTCCAAGCTCCGCTGCAGGGAGCCACAGCTGTGGGGTGAAAGAGTCTGGTGAAGCACACACAGCTGCTGGGGGGGCTGAAGGAAAGCACACAGATAACAGGGCTGCTTGAAGCTTGGTCCTCAACAGTTGCCTACCCCAACTTAACCAAATCAGCTACCGATCCTATTTTTTTCAATAGAACTACTTATGTAGTAGATTTGCTCCATTCTTTCCCGGGACAGCAAACCTACCATAAGATTGCCTGTAATTTTAGCATTTGGTTTAATACCTGATGAATCTTTTGTGATTAATGCACTTTCAACTACATTTGCATTAAAAGGAAAAGCTTCAGTTCTTCGTAATTCCTCTCACCATTATTTTTTTTTAAGAGAAGTCATTATTGCAGAAAGAAGCAAAATCAAAACTTCTGTGTCTTTGTGACCTTAAATTTGCATTGGAGATGTTGCAACACTGAGCTTCCATTCAGGATTTTCTGATTTCCAGTACCTGATTGGCTACGGGCATGCTTTCTGCTGGGCAGTGAACACGTCCCGGAGTTGAAATTAAGATCCAGGAAGGAATATTTGTTGGCAAAAGTAGAAAAAGAATCCCATTTCCTTCTCCCTGATGATCACTTCTTCCTTGCATGTAACCTTGCAGTGAGCTAGTTAAGGAAGACAAAAAGAGTAGAAACGTTTTTTAAATGGAGCTTAGGGAAGACTGAAATAAATTTTCCGTAGATATTGCTCTCTGAAATGTCTCTTTCTGAGGTCAAAGGAAGCTCCAGTGCACATGGGAGAGATCTGGGTGTACGGGAACTTCACCAGCGTGAGCAAAGGTACAGCTCCACGTGCAGTAGTTGTGCAGAGGTTAACTTTGTGAGTCTCACTATGCCTCATCTAATATGATAATTACTTTTGGCACCTTTGTGTCTAGGCCTAATTCATCTTGCAAAGATAAGGTAATAATTTACCACTTAACCTCATTCTTCATGTGCCAAATAACACAATAGTACAACAAAAACTTAGACATGCAAGTTGGGGGTAAAGAATGGAGGCCAGTATCTTGGGCAAAAGCAGTATTTGAACAGTAAAGTAGGAAGGATCAGCGGGAAATTCTACGCCAAAACAAGTCATGCTTTAGCAAAACGTCTTGCATGACTGTTTTTACTTGCTAAACTGAGATTTGCTGTGGTGAAACCTGTACAATTCCGCAGCAAACATTTGTAGATTTCCAAAGAGGCCATGGTTCAGGCGGTATTGCTCTGCCATTAGTGGCACTTTATGGTGGGCTGTATAAAGTTGCATGTTCCTAGTTAATTTTTAGTTTTGTACTATTGCTCAGGCACACTTTGTGCAAATACGCCTTGGTCCAGGCAAAAAAAACCCCAACCAACAAACCCAACACCTGAGACAGGTTTTAGTGTATTTGACATAGGAATGGCACAAGTTAGTCCAGATAAGGAGGGGAATATTTCAGAATTCCCAAGGTGGAAGAGTCTGTAATTGCTCCTTGGCATCTGAAGAGGAGCTAAAGTGCAGTCGATAGCTGTGTTGAAGCTTTCTCCATTAACTCCCATGGGTGTGAGTTGTGTTTACAGTTGAATAATTGTTTGTATGTAAATAAAGCTATTGCAGCTTTCTTTCCCTCTGTAAGGACAGTTTTAGCTTAATTACGTAGCAGAGAGATGTGTGGGGAGCTGGGGAACGTTCATCCTGTGATTCATTTGAAATTTGCTTCCCCTGTGTTTGCTACTGGCCACACTTCATTGAGGTTTGGTTGGCTTCTGCTTTTTTTTTCTGTCTGCATGGAACAATGCGCATTCTTTCTTTCTGTTTTTAATTTAATAGTTGACATTTTCAGTCTTTCTGAGGAATCGAAGAAAGGTGAACTGCACCTTCTTTTCTGCTCTCTGGTCACCCAAGTGGGATGATACACTGCTCTCGTTTCTCACTGTGGATGTTTGAACAAGTGTAGAATCACTTTGGAGTTAATCATATTGTGGCTTTCTTATGGTGTGATGGAATAAAAATCATGAATTAATCGCTTCAGTGGACCTTCACTCCTCTTACAGCAAAGCTTCACTATACTGTAAATGCTTGGTATTGTGTCAGTTCCCTAGAAGTAGTCATTAGCACCTACACACTTGGTGTCAAGTGCTGCTTTCTAAAGAGATTAGTACCTTTTCCTCCTCCTCCTCCTCCTCCTCCCCATGCTTGCTCAGCTAAGTAGAAGAAAATCCAAATTACCGCAACCATACAGGCTGGAAGACGGAAAATAATGCCCCTGATTTGGTTGCTGTTTAAAGGAGAGAAATGAGATACAGGATTTTATTCCCCTTCAGTCGCACTTTCATGCTGACCTCAGTTCACCCGAGGCAGGAGGTTTCGGTGGCAGGTCAGTGCAGAGCGTGGCCTTCTGTCTTCCAGACCCTGCCTGCATGCTCCGGAGTCGATCGTCGAGTTATTTTGCTTTCTCTGTAATAGGGAAGGGAATTAAAACTGCAATCAAAGTAACAATAAAACCAAATCCAAATCGAAGGGGACCTTGAACCAGAAAAATATTTTTTTCTTTTTTTTCTTTGTTGCTTCCGTAATATACCTGTGCCTGGGAGAAGATTTGGCTAATTGGACTCCTATCAGTTATTTGCCAGTCACCTGGCAACAACCACTCGCACCTGTTTTGTAAGTGTGTGAATTTATTGTCTTTTACCAGGAAGGACTAACAAAAAGAAAGAACAGTGCAGAGATTAACTGGGGAAAAAAAGGGAACAAAAAATGCTATTTACTTTTTTCCAGAGTTGATATCCCGTTCGCTTGGACACTGCCTGTGCACCCATTCAGGAAACCCAGAACAAGAATGAAGAATGGTACCACAAAGTAAAACGTTAATAAAAATGTCCCAAGCAGCACACACTTGTATCAGTAATGCCTGCTTTGGGAGAACGGAAAGAGTAGCAGCATTCTCTGATTTAAATTGTGTTCACGAAGGTGAGAGAGAGACAATAGAACAAGCTGGTAGGAAACAGGAAATGCTGCCACATTGGGAAGATGGGGGGGGAGGGGGGTGGATTTCGTCCCCATCTCTGAATTATATTTTCTTGAATTTCCAGCCACACCAGCTAAGCACTTGATCTGGATGATTCTGCTGAAATCTGCACTGGAACCATTTTAAAAGCTTTTGTATTTTCTATTTTCTTTTGCTTCCTGTTTAGCATTCCTTTGAAACAAATGACTGAGATTAAAATTCCCTGCTTTCATCTTTTTCTGCCTTTCAGCAGACTCATGCAGCCAGAAGCGTAAAGTTTTATATTTGCATAGTCGTCTTAATAAATTAGAGGTATGTACCTTAGGCTGCAAGATTTAAATTCTGTAGAGAGATACAATGACACCAGTGGTCTGGGCAATGGTGTTTCAGAGTATTCTATGGAATTTTCATTTCAGAACTTTTAATAGGTCTGTTCCGCTCATCTTTTCTGGAGGAGTTTTAAGTTTTTGGAGCAGAGGTTTCTAAACCGTGATGCTAATGTCACTGGTGGTATGCTTCAAAGTGGCTTGCAGAAATGGCAGCTCCCAATTCTGCCTGCACAAACCCAGTGCCTGTGTGCAGGCTGTTCCTTGGTTTGGTGGGTTGGCCTGATTCGCTGCTTTCTCAGCCACCTGGCGGCTGCGCTCCACACTCCCGTCCTGCGTGGCACCTTGCTGGTGAGGAGGCCAGCAATGGTCGCTGGTCGTGGGCAGCTCCTCCGCACAGGCCAGTGAGCCATGCAATACAGCTGTGGGCAGAGAGAAGGGTGTTTTACTGGGATTTGGCTTCTGTGGAGCAAGTTGGGAAACAATTCTGGAGGTGCAGAGGGTGAGGTCCTACTGCCAGCCTTAGTGCACAACTGAAATAAGTTTGGAACTCGTACCCTACAGAAAACAGGGCTGTTAGTGTCACTGATGTTTTTCATATTTAAATAGTGGGCTGTTATGGTTTGAGAAATCCACAGTGATTTATTGTCATTCAGACAATTATTCTATCACCTGATGACCCCTCCCAACCCAGGAAGGGGAATCAGGGAAAAATAATGAAACCTGAGGGTTGAAATAGAAATAGATTTAATAGAATAAGACTAAATGATTAGTATTAATAGTACTAAAGAGCCAGTATTGATCCCGACACCAATATAAAATACACAAGGACTGTACCACCATGAGAAGCCGTGCACTCCCAGGAGGGACAGCCAATATGGGACCCTGCGAGCGTTGCGGCTTCGGGAGGAAGGGAAGGGCTCAGGGCTCTGGCACCGGGTCAAGGAGTACTCAGGATCGCAGCCATCAATGGAGAGAGAACTCAGGAAACTGTCTAATTTATATTGAATGTGCTGTTCGTGGTATGAAATAATCCTGTTGGCAGCTTGGGTCAAGTGGTCGGGTCTCGCTCCTGCTCATCCCTGCTAACTTGAAAACGCTTGCTAACACTATCCTTGCTAACTTGGGTAACTTGAAAACACCGAGACCTTGACGCTCACATACCATAGCTGACTATAAAGTAAATATTTTCACAAATGCAGACACTAGAGTTTTCTAAAAGTACAGTTCTCCCAAGCATTAGAAGAGAAATTAGTCGTGTGTCGCTCAAACCCGGACATGGACATATAGATAAAAGAAACTCTTCAGATCAGTGGTTGTCACTAGGAGCTCATAGTAGACACAAACAGAATTGTGAAAAGGTGGTAGTAGAAAAACCCCACCCTAATACTGGAGGTATTTACAGTGTTCCAGAAGCACCGTGCATGTGTGGGGATATGAGGAGATGCTCTAGGTGTTGCTCAATGCTTACAGAAACATTGCATTCACTTAACCCAAAAATTATGTGCGTTTTAAAGATTTTTTTAAGAGATCCTAGCTGAAATCTGAGTTAGCAGTTACAGTTCAGTTTCATATCTGAAGAGATCTGGAAAGGGAATTAAATTAATAGGGGTAATTTTGACATAAGGAGCAAAGAATATGGGATGTGGAAGGTAAGCGAGAAAAGTAGGATTTGTTTCACAAGGTCAGATGGGAGAGCTGGGCCCAGCTGGGCCTGGGCTTCCTTCAGGCCTGTCTCATATTGACTTCCACGCTCAATGAGTTTATGTTCTGAGAATTGACCAGAATGCGTGTAGGTTAAAAACTGGGGTAAAGGCCCCCTGAACAGTTTTGAGGTTTTTCTCATCCATGAAAATAAGAGAAATTGTTTGGTGTTTTTAAGAACTCACTGAAAAAAGTCTGTAGTCCTCTTCAGCTCTGCCTGGTCATGTCTGGTAAAGCATGGAAAATGAGTTTACACCTCTCAATTTTTGTGGCAATGCAGTAGAGTGCAATAAAATTCTTCAGTGGTTTGGCTACTTAATATTTCTTCTATATTTATGCTGTAGATTGTATCTGTCTATGAAAGACCTTCAATACTGAAAGATTATCTGTGTATTTAGCAATCTTCTATTTGTCCTTACTGTACGTTTGGGAGATGATCTGTCATGTATGTATATAGGAAACGGACATGGTGAAACTAAATCACTTGGTCAAGGTTACAGGGAGAATTTGTGATGGATGTTGAAATTAAATCTAGATCTTCCTAGCTAATACTGTTGCAGCAGGGTCATCCTTCTGTCTAGAGATCTCTTCTTTCATCAGAGGCCTGTTTGTGGCTTTGGCTAAGTTCCCTGCAGACACAAGCTGTCTGTGATAACCAACTTGGGGAAGTTTCGTTGAAAAGGTATTGAACAAGCAGCCCCTCTCTCCCCACCCCACACTATTGAGCAGTATGAACCCCTACTCCTGCAAGTGCTGTGAAGAATTGAGAGTTGTTACGCAAGCGTGAGTTCGGAGCTCCAAAGAGCCTCAATTAATGGTTGGAGAGCAAGCAGTGTCTTTGAGGTAGTCTTTTGAAAAAGTATCATGGAGGTAGTTTCAGTATGAGGAGTAGAAGTGAGCTCAGAATCTAAGGTGTTGTCATGGCCATAGCCCTCGGTGGCAGGCAGTTGCTGCTGAAGGTGCAGACAGAGGGGTCATCGATGGATGAGAAGGTGCCTGCGTTGCTTTTGGGTAGAACTATCAAACCTGGTTTGAAGTATCTTGCTTAACTACTGATATGTAATTGGGGCAGCATGGAGTTCAGTACAAACTAATTGCTCGGTACTTCACTCAAGTATTTTTCAGGATGATATAACTGAACATAAGCTGTGCTAGGTTTCATTATTTTACAGCTAAATATACATCTCTGTAGTCTTGTGGAGCTTGAGCTGATCGTGTGGTGATGAAGAGAGAGGCAACATTTTATGTAAGGCGTGTGTAGGAGATCTGAGAGAGATCTCCACGGGGATCATATTAGAGCTTATAAATGTGGAAACGGTTATTTACAGATGAAGTGTGGAGTGAGAGAGGAAGGGGGTAAAGGATCTGAATCTCACTGATGTATTATCTCCAGAGAAATGCTGAATATCACACCACTTGCTTGGTATAAACCAAAATTGATGCATGATTTTGCTAGGTGCCAAATTTATAAAAGATTGGCTGTTGGTCTGAAAATCAAGAGTGAGATTAGTCAGAAGCCTTGATGCTTTATCTTCTTAACAGCTTGAGGTCTGAAGCCTTTAAAAAAAGAAAATCGAAATGGCTCATTGAAGTTATCACTAAATCTTTGTAAAACTGTATTACTTAAGCTTGACTTGATGCTGGTTTTTGTATGTCCAATGGCAGATGTTTTAGTTCCTCTTGCAGAATGCTGAGTGGACAAGTACTGCATAAGTCACTAGTTGTGTTTTAATGTAATTCCTTGGATTGGTTCTGTAAGGGATAGAAAAAACAAAGTGCCAGGCCTGCATTTCCTTGTACTAGTTATGCATTCCTTTCATTAAGACTGAAGTCACTAACTTAGTCTTCTTGTGCCGATTCTGCAAACAAACATAGCATATTTTACTGATGTAACTCCATTGCAATCACTTTCTCTATTCATATCACCCAAATAAATCATATATTTTAAGTTTTCTCATGAGACAGGAGAAAAGAAACCGGATTTTCTTACAAGTGTGGTAATTTTGGTCTTTACAGACTGTGATTTCAAGATGTCTGTCCTTTGTGGTGATTATTATTTTTACCTTCAAGAAGACATAGGATCCAAAACTTGTATGAATGAACTATCCTGTGTAGATTCGTATTTTATTGCTGTTATATCTTTGCTTTGTATGAGTCATGTTTTGCCACTGGATTCCTTTAATACCGTACTGAAGGCTTTCGGGTGGTTTCCAACGCTGACCTCCATAAATGGTGCTCAGGCTTTTATGGCTGTTTTTCTGTAAGAGGTCGGGAGATGCACAGCTTCCACTTGGAAGCATCACTACTTTGTAAACAGCAGCAAAAGACTGTAACAACTTTTGCGCCATAGTATGTGGCTATCTGGGAATGAAAGATAATTTTGATATTATTGATGGAATGGAGATGACTGTTTACAGCAGCTCTGTGGGTTGGTGCCTTTGGTTTGGGGTTTTTTTATTGTTGGTTGGTTGGGGGTTTTTTTAGCAATGTCATTTATTTTAAACTGTCAGAATGTATTGTTATAAAATTCGGAAAAGTTCCTTATCCACACAGTTCAATGTTGATCTCTAGTTTTATTAGTCAGTTTGGTAACACTGACTAGAAATGACATTTGATGAAAGAATTCCGAAAGTGTTAAGTGCAAGCAGGTACTCTTCCTTCCAGTGCAGTGAGTCTCGTTCATCAGTTGCTTTACAAATACCTCCTTTCACACCCATTGAAATAATATACCCTAAAGGAAATTAACTTATTCTGATTCTTAATACTGTGATAGACGTTGAGTTTATTTCTGTGTAATTATATTTAATTTCTTTTTAGCTCAGACAGTGAGAAAGTAAATGATGTAAAATGAAGTTCTGTTTTCAGAAGCATCAGAATATTGTTGTAATCTTGTAGGAGGAAGAAGAGGAAAGCAAGCTGTCATAAAGATGCTTTCCCAACTACTTTAGAGGATAGACACAGGAAACAGTTTTCTTTGATTTCCTTAATAACAAATGATCATTCTCATATCTGTACGCTTTTCTCTGAAATCTGTTCTGGACTATATGGAGTGCTCTGCTTTCTGCTAGAAGTGCTGGCAAGAATTCAGATGGCATCATTGGGAGGACGGCTACAAATGTGATGTGGGATGGGTATTTTTGCCTTTCGCATGTGCACAGGACACTTATTTAGCAATAAATCTTCCTGACAACCAAGGGATACCATTTTCTCTTCAGACAAATTACTTTGGACAACTATAGACTTACTATTAAATTTAGGATGCTGTGTGTTTATTAGTATAAATAATAGGTTGAACTGTGGTCTCATACAGTATTGTGTAAAGTTGCTATGACTTTTTTTCCAGTTAAGGCTGTGAACACACAGTCTGTTTTCTTCATGGCAAGTTAAATAGCTTTTGGGAACTGGAGGCGTTGTTCCTTGCTTTGCTGAGTGCAGGGAATGGGAGAGGGATCGGGTTGCTGGAGAGACGCCTCTTGGGCAGCTCTCAAACAATTTGGAGCTCTTGAAGGCATCTAATGTGGAGTCAGCTAAAACACCCCAACCAAACACCTGAGCAAACGCAGGCAAACACTTCAGGTGGCACCGTGGACTGCTGCCAGCCTTCAGTACACCAAGTGTTGTGTCTGATCATTAATTAAGGAGGACCCCAGGATTTTCATAGGACAGGAAAAATCAAAGCCTAACAGCTTATGTAAAATGTTTCTTTGAGAAATCATTGCCTTTTTAAACGGATATTTGAGCTTAGCATTCGAGTGTTCCTTCAGAGAATTAATTACATGAAAGCCAGTGCTAGTATCTATCACCTCAGTGGTTTTTGGAAGCTTGTATTTGAGTCTTCGCTCCCCATTCACAGAAGTTATATTTACAAAATTTCCAGTATTTTAAAAGTGGAAGACACAGAATTCTGAATTACATTTCATTAGATATCTTCTTATTTTATCTCTTACACGTATTATGATCTTCCACTGTTGCTCCTGAGATAGAATTAATGAAATGGCAAGAGGAAAAAAACATCAGCAGGATTTAATTTTGCAAATAATGTGCTGAGGGTTCTCATCGCTACTTTATCTAAATATAATGCTATAAGCATCTCTGTTGCTTGTGAATAAGATGATGTTTGGAAGCTACAGCAGCTCTCAGGAAACCTAATTTTCCTCTCCACAAATCGAAGTTAGGAGTACTAAATATAATTAATATGGAATATCTGTGTTTAACTGGTTTATGGTATGTAAGCACAGAACATTTAGATGCCTTTAGTGAACTAAGTTGAGGACACGATGCAGGACTGCAAAATTTATTTTTATCCTCAAGGTCAACTAACATCTTTGAACACTGACATCAGTGTTCAAGAAATATAGGTCTTAATCCTAACCTTGAATGTAATCGTGTAGTTTCACTGTATACAATTTTATATGTATATATATAAATGTATGCATTATACATTATCTTCTTTTTCTTGAGCTTTTGAAAATAACTCTATAAGCTTTATATTTTTAGAGACTGGGAATGTCTGACTCAGACAACAAAACGAGATGTGTAACAAAGGTATGCAGTTCATCTTTGTAGCACGATGCTGTATAAAAAGAAAGTGACTATTTGTATACAGAAATTATAAGAAATACATCCAAATATGTGAATTTCTAAGAAGTAATGCTGTTTCAAGTAGAATTTGAGTAGCAGTTGCTTATCTGATGGTGCTGGACACTTCCAAAATTATTAAGCTGGAATGACTGATAAATACTCAATGATCTTAAATTATCAGACCCTTAACAGCCCATGCATAAGCCACCTTGCAACAGTTTAAAGAGGAGAAAAGAATTATGCTTTTCTGGCTTTGACTGGTTTACAAGTGCTTCAGATTTTTTTTTCTCTCTCTTTCCCTTTTTTGGAGTGATATAAATAAACTTTGCCTGTTTCTTTTCTTAACTTTCCATTAAGGCTTTTGTATTTATTTAATAGTAATTTACTACTTTATTTTTTCACCCATTCTGTATATGTTTATGGAGATTTGTATGTTAGCATGATCATCACATACTGATCGGTAAGGGCATACGGCAGAGAAGTAGTAGTATGGGAGCTGATGCCAGCCTCAGACAGGCAGAGGCTGTTGGGGGTTTATCACTATGATCTGCAGTTTTATTACTAGACATTAAGACATCCAACAAATTTACCTGGAGCAAAAGCCTTGCTAAGAGATCATGTCTATGAATTAGCCCTGGCAAGCGGTGATGGTGATGTTAGTCATCCAGGTGGACAAGTTCTGGATGAGGCTTTGAGTTCTGGGCCCCCAAAGTTACCTGCTGCTCCTGGAACACTTCCCTGTGGGCTCTGTAGCCCTCTGAACGGCAGTTTGCCTCTGTGGTGTGAGCTGACAAGTGACCCACACTGAAATAGATCATTACCATTTCTCACCTCCCCTCCCCCCAAAATACTTAGTCCTGTTCTTTGTGCTTAAAGCTAGTTGTCCCTTTCTTCCTCCATTACAAACATATTCCTCGTTTGTATTCATTTTTGGGTTTTTTGAGTGATGAAAAGAGTGACAGTTCTGCCTCTGAGAAAAGGTAGTAAAAAATCCAGTGAAACAATCATTCAGACTTCATAATCTGTGCTCGCTGGTAGGTTAAACCTGGGTGTGATCCCCGTGTAATCCACCATGGTTTACCATAAGCAATAGCAGTGTTTTGGGTTCGTTCATCTTCAGGTCTTGTGTCGCCTGGCCATTGCACAGCATCCTTGGGTGGCAGAGGAGGTACTACCATGCATTGTTTGGCCAGAAAGCCCTTCTTCACACATTTCTGACCAGACACAAGCATAACTTTTTTTTTTTAACTCTTTCTGAAGGAATACAACTTCCTTGTTAGTGTGGAATGTAGTTCTCTGCAGCACGTGAATGTTTCTGGTGAAATAAGATTATTATAACAATGCATCGTTTGAAGGATTGTTTCACTCAGGGAAATACTAGAAAATATTTCCATTTAGTCACATTGCTGGTTTGACAAGCACCACTTCAATCCTCACTCAAGTCCCTGTTGAGTTCTTCTGCCTGTTGCTACCTTGTGAATAACATCTTTCACAAAACGTTGAAGAAGACAACATTTATACAGTGCAGTGCAGGTATTTGTTAGGTCAGCAAGATCAGAAAGTGATGTGTGGAGGGTCTGGAATAAATTAACACGAGGATGTGTTTATTGGGAAATGCTCGGTGTCTTTGAAAGTGAATTAAAGAAAAATAAGGCACACACAAAAGAATTGGGTTTGGATGTGGGGTTCTTCTACACTAGATATTGTGGGGTTTTTTGTCCAATAAGATTTTCGTTCACGAGTAGAATAGTCCCCTTTATTCTAGAATAACATTTATGTTTTGGCAAGCCCCTAAGCTCAGTTGCTTCAAAAAGTTCTGAAATTCTGGCAAAATTGTCACAACTATTGTTTCATAGTCCTGAATCTGGGATTAAGAAGCAGCTTAATGGATCTTCATGGTATGGTTCAGTCTGGAAGCTGAGCATGATGCCCAACTAATCTTCATTGAAAGTGTATTTTTATTTCATATACTGTGTATCACCACCCGATCACTGGGTGGTGAGTGTGACTTGTGTTGTATTACTTTATCTTGTATATTCTTTTACTGCTGTTGCTGTTATTGTTATTTTCCTTTTAGTGTTCTTTTAAACTGTCTTTATCTCAATGCATGAATTTTCTTTCTTTTCCCCTCCGCTCCTCCCTGCCGTTTTGGGGGGAGAAGAGGAGAATTGAGCAAGCGGCTGCATGGTCTTAGCTGCTGGCTGAGGTTAAACCACAACAAATGTGAATAAATATTTTTGTATAAATTATATGTTATAGTTACAAGTAAAATTAACGATTACAGTGTCTATAGCGGTAATTCTTTAAGCTTTCATATTGTAAAGCTCAGAAAAGAAATGCCTTTGCAAAAAAATTTAAACACTTACTTCAAATCTACATATGAATACAAATTCTGAGTTCTCAGAATAGTGTATTTATATATAAAAGCCACAAACAGCCGTCAAGATTATTTCAGATCAGGTTTGACTCTATTGTTGCTTGAATTTCTGGAATGTCTTTTGTGAGAGGTATTCCCAGATGTTCTGGTGGAAGTGAACGGATGAATCTGTTAAGTGTGCTGGTTTTTTGTGGGTTTTTTGTGTGTCTTGGTTTGGGTTTTTTTTTTTCCATTTTTTTGGCTGAAGGGCAGCCATTCTGTCAAATCCTGTTGGGAAAAGGAAGGACAGGACTGATTATAAAATGTTTTGGAGCGTACCACCACATTCCCACCAACTCCAGTGAAACGCTTCAAAGCACCGGAGGTGGCCCGTGAGTTGCCACAGAGAGTACGGTGGTGGCTGCCGGCCCCAGTCGGGGCTGCCCCTGCTGGCTGGGGAGCCCTGTGGTGTCTGCCAGCACACACTGACCGCGTGTGGGATGGGAGAGGACATCTGCGGTTAACAGTGACAGGTGTAATAGAAGCTGGATAGAGTAATAGGAACTGGAAGGTTCCAGTTTCTATCCACACAGAAGATGGCGTGGTTTAACCCCAGCTGGCAACTAAGCCCCACGCAGCCGCTTGCTCACTCCCCCACAGTGGCATGGGGGAGAGAATCAGAAGAGTAAAAGTGAGAAGACTCATGGGTTGAGATAAAGGCAGTTTAATAGAACAATAATGGAAAAGAAAAATAACAATAACAACAAAAACCATAGGGTTTAATGTTGCAATGAACTCCTCCCCTTGCCCCTGCTCTGGGTTGGACTTCCCCACAGACTGCAGTCCCTTAGGGGAGAACCTGCTCCAGGTGGAGACCTACCTATGAGGCACCTTCTCTTCAGGGCTGTACCTGCTCCGGTAGAGATGTACCCACAGCCACAGTCGCTTTGAGGTTGACCTGTTCCAACGTGGCCTTATCCGTGCGCCACAGTGCCTTCAGAGATACACCTGCTGCAGCGTGGCCTTACCCACAGCCACAGTCCCTTCAGGAGTGAACCAACATGTCCTCACCGGTGGCTGCAGTCCCTCCGGAGGTGTACCTGCTCTCGTGGGCTTATCCGTGGCTTTGAGGTGCTCCAGCATGACCTCGTGCACAGCCACTGATGCTTCAAGGTGTACCTGCTGCAGCATGGACTTATCCACAGCCACAGATGCTTCCAGATGTACCTTCTCCAGCATGGACTTATCCTTGGGCCACAATCCCTTCAGAGGTATACCTGCTGCAGCAGACACATAACCACGGCCACAGGTGCTTCGAGGTGTACCTGCTCTGGCATGGACTTAACCATCGCCATGGACACTTCGGGGTGTCCTGTTCATACGTGGACTGATCCGCAGGTCACAGTCCCTTCGACTCGAGTTGACACTGGAGTTCCAGCCTGTCCAGTACAGCATCACAGAAATGGCAGCGATGCCCTGGCCATCTGCCAGCCCAGGCACGTGGCCATTGCTGTTATAAAAATGTTCCCAGGCACAGCACAGTAAGATGATAGATAAGCAGTACAGCAAGCAGTGAAAGCAAAAAGGAGCCGCTAACGAGCACTAGACTCTAATATGCAGTAAGGCAAGCAAGCCCCATGGCAGGCATGGAAGCCTGCCGATTAATAGCTAAACAGCAAGAACAGCTATAAACTTGATCTAGCACATTCCAATCTGCTCTGTCATTATCTCGAAACTTTTGAGTCCCATGTTGGCACCAAAAGGGACTGTCATGGTTTAACCTCAGCCAGCAACTAAGCCCCACACAGCCGTTTGCTGCCCACACCAGTGGCATGGGGGAGAGAATCAGAAGAGTAAAAGTGAGAAATCTTGTGGGTTGAGATAAAGACAGTTTAATAGGTAAAGCAAAAGCCACACACACCAGCAAAGCAAAACAAGAAATTCATTCCCAGCTTCCCATGGGCAGGCAGGTGTTCAGCCATCTCCAGGAAGGTAGGGCTCCATCACCCATCACATGTAACTGTTACTTGGGAAGACAAACATCATCACTCCGAACGTCCCCTGCCTTCCTCCTTCTTCCCCCAGATTTATATTGCTGAGCATGACACCATATGGCATGGAATATCCCTTTGGTCAGTCGGGGTCGGGTGTCCCAGCGGTGTCTCCTCCCAGTTTCTTGTGCACCCCCAGCCCACTCGCTGGTGGGGTAGTGTGAGGAGCAGAAAAGGCCTTGGCTCCCTGTAAGCCCTGCTCAGCAGTAACGAAAACTTCCCTCTGTTATCAACCCTGTTTCCAGCACAAATCCAAAATGTAGCCCCATACTAGCTACGGTGAAGAAAATTAACTCTGTCCCAGCCACAACCAGCCCAGAGGAGCATCAGGAGCTGCATGTCTTTTAGCTGGGCTTTGTGGCCCTGCAGCAAGGAGGGGGTGGTGGAGTTGGGAGCGTAGGGACAGCCACCCGAGGAGGAGGCTAAGGGTGTCTGTGTGGTCCGTGCCATGGGCTTCCGGATGCCCCGGGGATTGCCCGGGTGTGCACGTTACCGTGCAGGGTGATTACTGGCCCTCGAAGAACAGGTCACAGATACCTGCGGCTTAACAAAGCTTAACAAGTCAGATTGCTTTACCCAATAAGCTATACGTAGACTTTTATCTTATTATATTGGAAAAAAGCCCTGAACACAACAGAAGTAATTCCCTCAAGATGATTAATTTTTAGGAAATGTGTATCCTAGTTGTATTATTTGCTGAGCTATCAGAAGTCCTTATTTAATAGTTTGTTAAAGTTCTGTTATCCCTTTTTAATTGTTGAGAGTGATTGAACCTTGTCCCACTGTTATTTCCATTAATGTTAATCATTTGCTTTTACTAGAGTAATATATTAAATAAGCCATTTGTAGTCTTTGAAAAGACTACAATGGTAGCTACTGTCAGTCTAATGAGATTTACAGTAAGGATATCAAGGTGTGTATGAAAAATCCATATATTGGAGAACGAAGGCTTAAAGAATGTCTTAGCAGGAGGATGCATTTTCTTATCAATATTTGCAGGCTGTATTTGTACTTTTATTCTCTGCTGTTATGTATCACTGACTTAATCTGTCTGAAATATGACTGTAACAGTTGAGCAATTTAAATAGAATAGTGGTGGGTTACTTTTTTAAGGTGTAATCCAAGGCCATAGCGTGGCCTAGCTCTGTAAAGGTGGTACTTGACTTGAGATTCATATCCATATCGTAGTCATATGCAGTTTCACATAAAGGATGCTCCTTCAAATGCATCCTGGCCTTTAATATACTTTTCAAATTGAAGGTAAGTGGTTTCCTGTACGGAGCATTAGCCAGTAAGAAGGAAAAACAACATCTGTAAAACTGTGATAGTATTTTGCGTCAGTGATACGCGGAGAAGGTACCAAACCAAAATTCTTATTCTAACCTTCTTTGGCTTTTCTGGGGAAATAGTTTTGGTGAGGTAGAGAGATGGGTCTGTGTAACCCATCTCTATATACAAAGTTTTAACCCTATTTCCAAACATCCCTGAAAGTTAGATTGTTTGAAATCTGTAATCTGATGCAAACTAATATGATCCTTTTTAATTGTAGAATCCTATCATTTGAATTTAAATGTCAGTATGCTACCAGTGCCTCTAACCTATACTCTCCATTAAGACCAAAAAAGCAGTGATACAAGACCAAAGAAGCATAACAGTCCCTTCCAGAACACAGAGAAGGGAACTCGTGTGGTAGAAAACCACAAATTGCTTCTGAGGCCCCTACTAGTAACAATATATTATGTTAAGTAAACAGAATAATGCTAGAAGGTAGTTGGCACAAGTCCTGTTTCAAAGACTGGCACATTTGTGGGGTTTAAATGTGCACTGAATGCCAGGGTGATTCCTAAGTATATTGACTATCTCGTTCTTCAGTTCCTAAAAGTTGTGGCACCCTCAGATTATTATTCTTTAAAGCTCTTGTTAGGTCAGTTTATTGGTTAAGATTTGTTCTGACCGTCAAAAAATAGGTTTTTCTCATCTGCATGTGATATGGAAGATTCTGTCTTTAAACTAAAAAGAAGGCGGAATGCTTGTATAATACTGTTTTCATATTCTTAGGAACATCTTAGACTGTTGAGATGATGAAGCAGCTGATTTCAGCTGTGGCTTTAGGTTTAGCTGTATCAGATGTTGCAGATGCTCACTGTGGCAAGTACAGATGGCTTTGAAGGAGACCGTTAAGATGCTTCTCTGTCATTGCTGTGGTTAGGCAGTGGCAATGAGCCAGGCTTACTTAAACTTTATTGGGAAGCTCCGGTTTATTAATGCTTCTTCCAGTTGGCCCTGCTTTCCTTAAGTTTTGTTCTTGTTGAAAGGGCCTAATGACCTTTCTTCCTGTTTGGATGATCCTGAGAGTCTGCTTGGATGATCCACACTAATGCTGTGGCAGGGAGGGTGGCAGCAATGCCAGCCTAACCTTGTAGACATCTGCTCTTTTTGGGCATGGCTGTTAGAGAACGGAAGAGGAAAAATTTGTATATTCCTCAATATCAGATGGTAGAGATGGAACGGCGGGAGGTAGCTGCAGAGTTGGCTGGCTGGTAGGTTTCCTTTCCTCCGTTGGGGAAGCTGGGATTCTGATCTAGGAGGTGAGCTGATCAGGACCGCAGTAATTTATCAGTCAGAACAAGTAGTAATTTGTACAGTAAAATAAACGCGGTAGGTAGATAGAATAGAACAGGTCAAGGCAGCCATGAGCTTACGCATTTTACACGCACGCTTCTTGTCTCCTAACCTTCATTGCTTCGCCAAGTCGACTCGGGTATGTCAAATAGCCTTCCCTCAAAGGCAGGAAAGAGTTAACCAATCAAGCAACTTATAACTGCTGTAATTTAAAATAATGAATATACTTATTTTATACTTAGGGAAATTGAAGCACAGTGGGATCAAGTGACCTACTAACATCTCATAGTCAAGAAACAGCAGGGCAAGTCCTTGAATTTGAGTGTTCTGAGGTCCCTCTCCTCAACTTCTTTTATTAGGTCACGTTGCTTCCCAGGATAACAACATGTTTGCGCAGTTTGGAAATGCAAGCTGTTTCTTTGCAGACATATTACTGCAGAATGTTACAAAACTGGAGAAACACTGAGTCTGAAAACAGATTTAATTCTTGTTTTTAAAATGTAGGAAATGAGGTTTAAAAATATGAAAAGCTGCCAGTCTGCTGTTCTAGTTTCAGTATCTGGGTTGTGATTAGAAAAGTATTAGAAATCTGCTACCGATTTCCAGTGCTAGTCCTCTGATTGGGCTGCCTTGCTGAAAAGGAGGTCTTGGTCCCTGAGATCCTGAAAGAGGAATTAAAATTATGTTCCTGTGTTTCCTGTCATTAATTATCTCCTAAAGACCTTGAAATGTGCTTATGATGTCTGTCACCAGCACATATGGAATTAAATTTTTCTCCAAATAAAATAAGGTAGACTCTTTCTTTTGCCCCTGAATATTTTATGAATTATCAGTTGAAGTTTTACTGGAGAAGCAATTTTTCAAGTCACATTTCAAGCTCAACAGCTAACGTCTCATTCCTTTCACATCCCGTAAGCATTGTTGTATTTTTTAAACTTAGTCCCAAGAAGCATCTTTCTATTTTCTTTTCCATTTTTCTGCTCCTTTTCTACTCCATTTCAACTCCTTGCCCCCAAGTTAAGGTGTTAAATTGCTCTTTTGTCAGAGCTAAATAATAGCCCACTGGACACTGTAATAGGTGTGAAGATGCACTGACAAACTTCATTTCAGGAGAGGCACTGTTCAGATGGTGCGTTGTTTTGCACTGCTTTGCTATTAAATTTTATGATGAAATATCTAGAAAAAGCGCCAGCTAACATTGTAGCCATTTTGGGTTGGACATGCTGAAAGCCAAGCGAGTTGCAAGATTTTCCTTTTTTCACAGTTGCATTTAAAAAAGTAAAAAAAAGCCACAACAAAACCTTTAAATTTTGAGGTCAGAATATTACTGTTGGTACTGTTTATTAAATGGCCTGTTTCTGGGGATGGAATTGCAATTTTTAGCTGTGGTTGTAATATACCACTGTACCTGTGTCTAGCAGGTATTTATTCCCTGTGTTAGGTGGGTTGGTGACTTTGAGGGTGAGGAGCCCGTGCTGGGACGGAGAACTTCTGGTGTTGAGCAGGAGAGAGGATCTGTAGCATTTCTGAAGAGTTTGTAGCTTTAAGAAAGGACAAAGACGATGTGACTCTTCCTTCATGGCTTCTTGATGCCAAACCAGGGCAAGCTCCCGGTGCTGTCGTGGTGTGGTGCCATAGCGGTGCAGCTCTTAGCCCAGAAGGGGCACCTTCAGCCAGCGTTCCCAGGTGGCCTGCTCTTGCCCAGGTGGCAGCAGGATGACTACCGGCCTTGGGATGGAGGTAGCACCAAGACAAGCAGTACAACATGGGCAGCGCTGGGAACAGGCTCCAGACTGATGAGCCTAGCACAAAGGTTAATAGCTTGTTCATCCTCTTGGGTGGTGTGGTGCTTTTGAGGCCCTACATGAAATGAGCACTGGGAATATTCATGGGAAATATTGTTCATTTGGTCTATATTAATAGTTCAAACTAGGATTTTTTTTTCTTTTGAACATTTTTTTGATATTTTTCTCCTCCTCTTACTCCTTTGCCTATTCTGTTAGTCAAAAATAAGAATTAGACTATTTCCCGATTAAGTATAATTATGGTTCTCTGCCTGGGCTGAAGTTTCTGTAGTATGACACTCAGTCTTTGAGAGCAGCAGTCCTGAAACTGGCAATAGCCAAATGTATGGAACAAGTTTTTATAATGTGTTTAATTTCTTTAAACTGTTCCTCTCTTAATCTAGGAAAGAGGGTTTTAAAAAAATCTTCTTTAATGTATTTTGGTACTGTGTCAATCAACCTTTTATTGATTTTCAAATTATCTTTAAAGTCTGTACCAGAAAAAACTGAATTTTAGTAGCTAAATAATTGCAGATTATCTTAGTATCTTCCTGCTTTTCTGACAGCACAGTAGAGGTCACCAACATTTATTGGTTTCGGACCTAAGCACAGCACATCTTGAATACAGCACTTTTTTGTTCTGTTATTGTTTTGTTCAATGCGTGGATTCAGTTTTGAGCCTGCACTCCACACTCCTTGAAGCTGCAGTTTGTACCAAAGGCTTGCGAAGAAAAAGGGGACATGTCTCTCTGCTTAATATAACCCAGAGTCACTGCATATTGTGTCCTGGCATGCATGTAATTGCCTGTAGCTTCCTAATGATAAAGGCAGTTTCACATGAGAAAAATCTGCATTGATCCATTTACATTTTACTTCATTAAAAAAAAATTGATCGGCATGGATAAAACTCCTGATCAATGATCCTAGCTCGGTTTTTTTTCTCTCTTGCTCTCTGTTTTTTTTTTTTTTTTTTAAATAGCTTCCATTTTGGTGCAGTGCAGTGCAGACTTTTGGTTTAAGTGGCTGAATTGATATTCCGAGCAGCGAGTAAGGCAGGATGACAGAGCACCCGCACCGCTAGTCCTTTGAGTGCGTGGGGAGCTGCGCTCGCTTCCAGGGCCCCCACTGTCCCAGGCAGGGGCAACTCACCAGCCGCTGCTCTCCTGCCATACCACGGAAAACGTTCCAACTTCTGTCTGTACTGCTTTATACATCGTGCAAGAGAAACATGATCTTTTTCTGTGTTCAGCCACTACCAGGACTTAATGGTTTGAGGTACAGAATTTGAAGTTGCAGTTTGAACACGGTACATGTACTGATCACATTTTACTTTGAGAAAAACTGTTACACAGAGAATGTTATGCTTTTTAAAGGACTGATGTCTCTGTCTTATTTTTAGTACTTGGAATTTTTTTGCACAGCCATAACACGGTATTCCATTGAAAATCTGGCATGTGCTGATAATTCAAAATAACAGGTAGATGTTTTTTAAAGATGTAACACAGAATAGATGGTAAGAAGCTCTAAATAAACCGCACTGATTCCTCAAAGTGTAAGGCTGTCATTATCATGAGGCAGAGTGCGCTATTTTATATGGGTTAAAAAAAAAAAAAAGGAAGAAAAAAAAGGGGGGCAGAAAGCTACTCCGGCATGCATGTATGTATGGTTTTACAGCGTATGCTAATGGGACCAGACCAGATTAAACAGGAGGATATTCGGATATTTTGCATGCCTCTCCTGATGGGTTTCACATTTCTGGAAGGCGTGACAGGGTCACAGATACAACAAAACCATCACGGCCCTGCCATCATTTTTTGGATATTTTTGTTATAATCAGCGCTGTTCTTACATAAGCAGCGGGAGAGCAGGCTGCACCCCTGCGAAAGGTGATGCTGAAGTCATTGGGACGAGACGCGGTCGCTGCCGCCGTATTTCGTTACCGAAGCCGGGCAGCTGGGGGGTCCGCTGCTGCTCTCGCCCCCTCCGNCCCCGCAGCTGCCACAGCGCCAGCGCTCCGCCGCCACCGGCAGCCTTCGGGGGATTCGCCGTCATGTCTTAGCCAAGTAAGTAGCGACATCCACAGCATGACAATAATAATAATAAAAAACACTTAAATCTTGCCCCTTTCCGTTCTGAGCTTGTTTATTTGGCGATTTTGCTCCTCGCGAAGGCGCAAGGCGATGAGAAAATGGTGCGGAGCCTGGGTCGGAGGGATGCGTTAGGTTTTTGGTTCCTGCCCTGTGCATCTCTGGAAAGGTAATGCTGCCGCTTGTGTGAATTATTCTGTAAGGTCAAACAGAAACTGCATAGCTCAAAGGCAGCTTTGCGTCAGAAATCGTTCGCTGAGATTTTGCAGGTTGAAAATTCAGTGTGATCTTGTTGGGGTTTTTTTAACATATGGGCTTGATTGTGATTAAATCTGTTATTTAGTGATGAGGAAAACACGTGGATGGAATTTTGCTTTTATCATTGCTGGTAAGAATCAGATGTGCCTTTTTTCTTTCAGAAGTGAAGTGCAGAAAAGACACTAAAATGTCAGCAGTACATTTTGACTTTTTTGTTCTTTTTTCGTAACTTGAACTAACGTTATCTTATGATAGGCAAAGACATTTCTTGTTAGGAAAATATGTAATCCTCAACTGGATTTATTTATAGAGGTGCTTATAGTTTTTCGATGTGTATGTTTGAAAGTAAGGGGGACACAGATGAAAACAAACCATTTCTATTGAAATGGATTAGAAAATACTGCTAAAGAAACAGGGAATTTTATGTAATTTCTTTTAAGCGTGCACGATATTTCCTATGGTGAGGTGGGGAAAGGCTTTCTGTGGTGTATGGTACAATAGCTAAACATTCTGACAGATAGATTTATTTATTATTTTTGTAAAAAAGAAGAACCAGCCCCAAATCCCTCAATGCTGCATGGCAAGGCTTTTGGCTGCTCATGAAGCATACAAGGCTTTAAGAGAAACCATCAGATTACGGGAGTCATTTCCTATTATGTAAAGGGAGATTCTGTGTGTTTGATCCCAGCCTGCGGCGCTGGCAGCATCATCTGCCCAGCGGTGCCGGGCAGCAGCCGGCTCTGCCCCAGCCTCTCCTCTCTCGCCTGTGAGTTGTCCTACGTGAGCTGGGGCGGCTGCTCGGGCATGGCAGCTGCTGGGGGACGTGGGAGAGGACGGCTGTAGGCAGCCCCGGAGCCCTGGGGCAGCCGGGGGCAGATGCTTACCCTGCTCCTTCCCATCCCTTCTGCAAGGTAAGTGATGAAGTTGCTAAAAGGGAACGCGTGTTCTTTCCTGGTCATACTGTTCCTTTTGGCATTGGCATGCATCTGAAGAGCTGCATGCTTATTAGGACTTCTGGTCGTTTGACCTCCTGATTGCGTTCTGGTAGGGACTCTGTGAAAGGATTGCAGAGATATTACACAAGTTAGGGTGTTTGAAAGATAGCTGGCACACTTCATATGGAAAAAACCGGGCTTTTATTGCTGGGATTTGTGGTTAATACTGGATATATGCAGTATGAAATTGATAATGAGGGCTTTTTGTTAGTCTTTGCTTAGTAAAAGGAGATTATAGATCTACTTCATAGCCCACGTTTTTTTTTTTTTTTCAATGTTGAGATGCATTCCTGATTAGCATTTAATTTGTGAGAGGTCATCCATATGCATGACTAGCTCTTGTATCTTGCTCTGAAATAACTGTTTGACTCAGGTATCCAGCAGGTCTTTGATCATATACGGCTTTTACTTTGTTCATGTTCCTCTCATTTTAATCAAAATTGCTACCTGTGAAGAAGTGTTTCATATTTTCCCTGTAGTGCTGGTAAAATGACTAAGTTTGTGAATAAGGCAGTAAAATAAGGCTTGTCGATAAGTTGTGTATAGTAATACAACATGATTTTTTTTTTTTTTTTTTTTGGTGTGTACCCCCTTTTCATATATCTTCCTTCATTTCTGTGGAGAATTGATTTTGGCCCAGCACATCAATGGTAAATATACTTGCATTTTCACAGAAAAGGTAATTTTTTTTCTGTTGCAAATCAAAAGTGAATGATATTTCTCATGCTTTCTGCATATATAAAAAGCTTTCATGCATGTATACTGACACAGCTTGGAAGAGTGTCATGCTTCTCAGTGGGATAATAGGTTACAGAAGAAAGGGTAATGATGACCTAGGTATCACACTGTTCTTCTAAGAGCTTCCATGAAGTGACTTTACTGAGTGCTTTTTTCTTTTAAATTTAATATCATGTATCTAGGAAACAGTTTTAAAGGATTACTTATTCCCCTTTCGTCTTCCCACAGCATTTAAAATATACAGCTTATCTTCTCCAGTGCTGTTGAATTTGGGATGCAAACATTTTTTGAATCATACTAAAAATATATATTCCTGTCTGCATACTGACAACGAGAGCATACGCTCTGCTAGTGCATAAGAATGTTTCAAGTGTTTTCATGTTTTTATTTTCATCCTGCAGTTCATATTTTCAAATGTCGGTTGTGTATGTAGTAATTTCTTGTTACATTTTGAAATAAATTTAGAAGTCGTGACCTTGTAACTATCTCTCACATTCACTGAAACCCCGTTATACTGCAGCAGGACTCCAGCAGCTGGTAGTTCTGGAAATTGAACCCACCTCCTTTTGATAAATGTAAATCCTTTCACAGGTCGGACGTAAAATAATGTTCTGAAGGGAAGAAAGCAGTTTTTGATTCACCTGACTGTGGAACCTTGTAGAGAATAAGCTTGCCTCTTGCCAGATTTTTCATTATGTTTTCAAGGAGAGACAAAGAAGGATATTACAGTTCACATGGAATTTAGCAAGTATTGCTATGCCTTTCTGGCTGACTGTTGAAAGTGAACAAAAATTAATTACGTTCATATTATACATTATCTGATCAAATAAAAAAAAACAACCTATGATTAAAATTACACATTTCTGAATAATTTTAATGTCAATTGAAAAAGGGGTTAAAAAAAAAAGCTAAGGATGATTACGGTTAAATCATCTAGAGAGGTGTTTTTTGTTTAATTCATGTATTAAAACGTGTCGCTAAAGCTGAAGACGGTCTCTCTCATGCTGTCATTAAGATTCTTCTCTCGTTGAGCCAAGAAGGTGAGAATGAGTCCCCTCTGAATGGAGGCTCCCTGGCAGCGTGGCTCAGCTGCAAACCGAGCCACAGCGATCTGTGTGACCGGGATAGTTCTGCTGCCTCTGCAGCACCTGCAGTCCGGGCACTCCGCTCGCCGAAGGGAAACCTCAGCTTGGACTCCACTTGCCAGGGCTTTATTCTGCACAGCAGGGATGCTCAGCGCTGTAAGGCTCTGTGGAATTTATCCTTGTATATCACCTATATATACATTGTGTTCAAAGGTAATATATCCTTAGTGGAACAGTTGTGTAATAGAGCAGTATTTCTTCCTAGACAGGTTATGTTTTGTGTGCCCGATTTTTTTATGTGCGAGCATTTATAAGTGAAGGATATGTAGGCTTATATAGGTTATATAAACATACAGGCTTCAATTTCATATATAAAGCAATTAAGATGATCAGTAGCATTTTATTTTTATTTTTATTTTAAAGTTTGGTGCCCTTTTGTACAAAGTATAAACGTGTGGTACAATTTTAAGAGCTGTGGAGGGTTTTTTTTGAAGTTTTACAGATTTTATTCATGTCTAGGGGGAAAAGCATGCTTTTTACGTTATTTTTCTTGATGTATGATCTTGTTTGGTGTGTAAAAACTGGAGATTTGTGGTTGAGGAAAAAGAATCCATTTATAATAAAAGGCTTGGAAATGAAACATTTTAAAATAGCCCAATAATAGGAAAACAGTTCTAAGAGGCTGGCATCACTGTAAAATGCAGGACATGTTCCTTCGTAACACTGCAGATCAGTGAAATACGAAGACTCAGAAGTGATGTGGGATGCCTGCTGAAATATCAGGCTTTGCAGAGTTGAGAAATGGTAACCAAGATACAAAATACTTCGCCTCTACCTCATATGAACAAGTTCATCCTGTTGGGAATATGTTTTTTTCTTGTTTTTAAAGTAACCATTGCACCGTTAAAGCATATAAGGATTGTGCACCAGGCTATCAGAGAAATCCTAGAAGCGGTTCATGTGAAAACCTAGAAGAGGACCAACAGTAATAACTGTGATTTATTTGAAAGAGTTTGTGCATTTTTACCTATTGTCTCCTTTCTGCACATGTTGAAGGTGAAAAGGGTGGAGAAGCTAGCTGATTTCAGGGTCACAGAATCACAGAGTAGTTGAGGTTGGGAGGCACCTCTGGAGATCATCCAGTCCAACCCCCCCTGCACAGAGTGGAGTCACCTACAGCAGGTTGCTCAAGGCCGTGTCCCGTCAGGTTTTGATCATCTCCAAGGATGGAGCCTCCACAACCTCTCTGGTCAACCTGTGCCAGTGTTTGACCACCCTCACAGTTTTTTCTCATCTTTAAATGGATTTTTCTGTTTGTTTGCTCTCATTGCCTTTTTGCCTTTCACTGGGCACCACTGAGAAGAGTCTGGCTCCTTCTTCTTTGCTCCCTCCCATCAGGTATTTATACAAATTGATAAAGTCCCCCTGAGCCTTCTCTTCTCCAGCTGAACAGTCCCTGTTTTCTCAACCTCCACCTTGCTTGTCAGGTGCTCCAGTCCTTTTATCATCTTTGTGTCCCTTCATTGTACTCGCTCCAGGAGGTCCATGTCTCTCTTGTACTGGGAGCCCAGCACCGGTCACAGCACTCCAGATGTCTCAGCAGTGCTGAGTGGAGGGGCAAGTTCACCTCCCTCGGCATGCTGGTAGTGCTCTGGCTAGTGCAGCCCAGGAGGCTCTTTACCTTCTTTGCTGTGAGGACACGTTGCTGGCTCAGGGTCACCTTTGCGTCCACCAGGAACCCCAGGGCCTTTTCTGCAGAGCTACTTTCCATCCAGTTGCCCCCCAGCCTGTCCTGCCTGGGGTTATTCCTCCCCAGGGGCAGAAGTTTGCAATTCCCTTTGTTGGACATCCTGAGGTTCCTGTCGGCCCATTGCTCCAGCCCATAAAGGTCCCTCTGAATGGCAGCTCAATCACCTGGTGTTACCACCCCATTTTGTATCATCTGCGAACTTGCAGAGGATGCACTCAGTTGTGTCGGGCAGGTCATTCATGAAGACGCTTGGCTGTTGCATTGGAAGGAGTCACTTGGAAGGAGAGGATTAGACCTGGAACTGCCGTTTCAAGATTTTCTGCCCAGCACTGAAGCACTGTGTACTAAAATATGGTCAATATCCTGGATATGTTTACAACCAAGAGTGTGGAAGTTGCAATATCGCAGTCCAATACATTGCATCAGCATCCTGAATGCACGGCAGTATGCATATAAACTTTTTTGAGGATGAAAAAGGAAAACCGATGATTTAAGTTTACTAAAAGCTTATTTTATATATTAAAGAATGAAGACTCACAGCTGATGAAGTAATTTCAATTGATAATTTCATTCACTGCATTTCAATTAAAGTGAGTTAAAAATAAAACCATATGAAATGAATTAAAAATAAAATGAGTTTTAGTCCAATATGATTTGAATCTTGCTGAAAAATCTGTCGCACAAAATGAGGAAATAGGATAGGGAAGATGCTTATCTGTTAGATGTTGGGCAAAGAGATGTTTCAGTAGAGTCATCTCCTGCCTGGCCTCCCTAGCTCCTGACCTCTGGAAATTAGTTAGGCATTTGAAGTAATTGACACTCCTCATATGTACGCTTTATTTGAGAAGATTTTTACTTAGACAAGAGCTGTCTTCAGTATGATAAGTTATCTTCCATGCTCGTATTTGAATTCTGCTCCACAGTCCAATTCAGTGCAAACTTTGTACCTCAGTTTAGGGTGAGATACGGCATTTTAAATGTCTGCAAGGATTCCTCCCTCCATATACCCCAGCCAGAGTCTGATAAGACAATTCCCACCTTGCTAGGGACAACAGTCAGCTTACTACAATTTTGAAATAGTGGTTAAACTGCCCACTGGGTTGATTTAGCGATTATTTTAGGTGAAAGGCAAGTCCTGCATACTGCCGTAGCGCTGCCAATTTATAGTAGAATGGGAATTTTATACTTACTTTAAACGTAATATCAGATAGAGTCAGTCTTAAGCGTTCTGGGAAAAGCGTAAGTAGAAATGCCTTATACTTTTTCCATTAGCCTACAGGCTTATTTATGCTGATCCAGCATATGAAGAACCCCAAGTGTAGGCTGATGCTGCGCAGGAGTAAGAGCTTGCTGTCAGGGCGAATGTCCTCTGCCCAGGAGAGCTGAGTCAGCTGTCACAGGTGAGACAGGAGATGACAACCCAGACTGGATTTGGATACTGGTGTTTTTCAAGATCCAGCAAGTTCAGAGCGTTTACCCTACTTACAGCCTACAGGCTGTCCTAGGCATCCCCTGGCCTTGGTCTCCATGCATCTCTCACAACTCCAGGATCTTCCCTTACTTCCAGGGTCTTTTGTCCAGTCTTCACTTTTTTATCTTTTTCTCTGAGACCACTTCTTTGGTGAGCGCTTTTGTTTAGCCTCCTCTTCCTTCTGGAACCCGAGGGCCTCAGTTTTCTGAATCTCGGTGGTCTCTGAGCAGAAGCACATGTGATGGGCCTCTTCAGTGGTGCTGTCCCACTTCTCTTCGTTGATTGGATGTCCCCCTGCTATTTAGTCCAGGTAATAGCAAAACCAGCCCATTCAGGTTGCAGCCAGCAAGAAGCAGACTTATGCGCGTGTGTCAAATAGCTTTGGACATATTTATACCCTCCCGCACATCTGATGATCTGCTGCATTCTGCTCCTAAGCCATTTTTCACCTACATCTGTAGCATGCTTCTTCACAAATAGGAATGGTGAGGACCTCCGTTCCTGTTGCCTTTATTGCCTCAGGCCGTTGCCTTTCCAAAGCAGACATTGCCACCCACAGCCTTTGTTGCAGTAGATTTCTGTGCGTTAGTGGGCCCTGAGAAAAGAGTTATGCTTTACAGAAGTATGGTGACTGTTTATTTTGGCATTTGCAATATATAACTTTTGTCTTACAGGATGAGTGAATATATTGTAATGGCCGTGCTCAGCATCTAACTAACCTTGACACAAACACTGATGCTGATGAAGCACAATAAAAATATGCTGCTGCCATTTCGACTTGTCTTTCAGAATGGTACGCTTTGTGTCACATAGGTAATTAGAAGAGAACAGTGTTCCCAATAAACTGTTCCAGCCTCCTTGGGAAAGGTGTGATCCCAAATGTCAGGAGGCAGCATTGATTGGTGTCCTTTGTAAGTCAGTTTAGGAAGAAACTGTTGTCCTGACCGAGGACAGCTATTTAATTTCACACTCTATGCTTACTACATTCCTTTCCTCTGCCTGAATTATAATGACAATTTTGCATGTTGTTCTAAAAAATACATCAAATGATGTTTGATATTAAGGGACCAGTGAAATGCAGTTGCAATGAAGTAATGATTTCGTGTTGCTTTTCACAATGAAATGAGGTTGTCATCCTCCCTGCCCCCAGAACTTAAAGGAATACCTATTTATGAATAGTTTAGCTAACCTGGGCAATTTGAAGAACTGTGCGTGGTTTCTTTTATGCAGTGTACATTGTTGTGCTACCCAAGGAGGACATTCGCATTATGGTAGGACCGGTTGCCTCTGTAATGCTGTAGTGGAAAATTGTTATGCAGAGATCTGCAGGATAAAATGGTAGTGCTAAATCAGCATTACTGAATAAGATGGCTGAAAATGCCATGAAAACAAACCATTGGAGCAGGAGGATTACAGAAGTAATGATATGGCTGATTTCCATGCAGTATACCTCCCAGCTTTCCATATAGGCTTGGGGGCAAACTCTTAGTTTTGCAGGTTATTTTCTTTGGTTCATACTGAATGTTTGGTGCCTCCCTCGTCCCCACACTGTGTTACTCTGCATTGGGCAGGCCAGAGCTCCTTGCCCCCGAGGGGCACAGCAGAGGGGGCTGCCTTGTGTGTCTTGGACTGACCTGAAAGAAGATGAAAGGATGCCGTAATACTTCTGTTGTGGCAGCAAGAATCCCCCTTCAGGGCATCGGGGTTTTGAGCGGATGTTTTATTACTAAGCATATGTGGTGAGCTGTTAGTCCCCAGGGCACTCACTTTACATCTACACACCACTATTTGTGGAATCTTCTCTTTGTTTGATTTTAAATCTTGTTTTGGTTCATCCCAAATAGTATTGGGTATTTCTATCTGTTCTGCGTAGTGTTTAAATATTAGAGATAGGTATGGAATGTGGAGGGGTGGGATTTATTTACATGTTTGGGCTGAAGACAGAAGAGAGGAGTGTATCTTTTCCAGGCATATGTGACATAGCAGTAGGTGATGTGCAGATAGAGACCACTGAGTCTGTCCCAAATGAAGTTCATTCAGTGTGCAGGTGGGCCCTGGCGGGTACCCACGGTGCCGTGGCTGGGGGGAGCCTGGGTGCCCCACTGCTGCCGGGGACTGGGAACGGGCTTGACCTTGGGGAAGTGACAGTGTGATGATAGAGACAAATGGTGCTCAGGCTGTGAAAAAAGGTACTCTCGGCTGCAACGGTTGAGTTGCTGCCTATTCCTTTCATTATCTTCTTATGAATCTTAATATAACTCTTCGTTTTAAGAAACCATAGTTACTATGCCATTCCCTACCTTGTTAGGGATCCTCCCCCCCTGCACCTCCCCTCCAAAACGATGTTTACAAAATAATTAAAAAGAAGCAATAACCTGAGGAAGGGACATATAAAATCTGCAATGCAGGAACAGGATTATATATTTATCTGACTTCTCATGTAGACAGATGATTAATATAGTACCAACTACAGGGTTTATAGCTTGGTATATCATTAAGGTTCCCTGTAACTCTAATGTGAAAAGATAATAAATTAAGTGTCCTCTTCCCTGCCCTTGTCCTCCTTTTTCTAGTTTAGAAATACACTTAGAAGTTTTAATCTGAAAACATGAATACCAGAAATGAGGATGGAAAGAAATGAAAGAGAAAATGGAAGACATCTGAAGTGTTTTTTCTTGAACCTTTTGAAGCATTAAAATTGAGTGCATGAGGTCTTAACGTACAAGCCTCATTTACATATTTCCTTTTGGATTAAGAGGGTATCTTTAAAAATATTGCTAGGAAAATATTTTTAGGGATGGGGTTTTCTTCACTTGTTAGAGAAAACTAGAATATAATGTCTTATTCGGGTCCAGTTTCCTTCTAAGGAAATCTTCTTCCCCTCCTTTATCTTATCTGAAGCAGATGAAAGTTGCAGATACAGGACATGTTATTTTTAAAGTTTTTGTTATCAATAAGGTAAGTAGCAGTACTTCTGGAGCTTTAATTAGCAAACCCTGAGAGAAGGAAAATTGTAATATTTAAAATAAAACTGAGTGAGAATGCTAGGAAGGAACAAATGATGAAGTAACTAGAAATATGCATACATGTTATTCCTTTAAAACAAGGCACTTCATATTGGGAGACAGCACCACTGAACTCGCTCTTGAGAGCCTCTCGCTTGTGATCAGTGGGAATGAAGGAAGATTAGGGTCTATGATTGTGCATAAAGCCTCTGTGCTGGATGTATTACGTTAAGTGAAATATAATGCCTAACCTTGCTTTTCTTAGGCAGAGACATGACCCAGGGGTTGCAACCCTGGTGTAAAAATTGAAGTGGTACACTCAGTGTGAAACTGGTAACACAGAAACTGGAAAAGATTTTCTGCTAATTAGGACAGTTTTCATTTTGAAGCTTGCTTGGGAAGAGTTCTGACCATTGCTGGATTAGGAACAGGATAAGTCATTCAACATAGAAAAGAAAATACACGTATGTGTTTATATATATATACATGTGTGTGTACATTTATGTACACATATATGAAAGCACCCCAAATAAAGAGCAGTTGCTATAAAATCCTTGTTGTTTAGTTTACTGTGTAGTTTAATTCCATTCAAAGTTATTCTTTCAGTGGTTCCCTTGAAAACAATAACAATTCTGTACTCCCTCCCACACACGAGATCCACTCCCTTCCTCAGTAATTCTTGTTTGACCTTACAACGAGTTCTCTAGAAACTTTCCTACCAGCTGCCACCCTCAGGAGTGCCACCAGCACACTGCCCTGCTGGGCTGCTTTTTGCATTTGTTCTGTACTGACCACAGAGCCCCAAAGCTCGAGCTCTTAGTTAATTCAAAATTTTATATGGATTTGATGTTCTCTCGCATGGCTCTGCCTTTTCATAGCAACCGAGTCCTGCTACAGTAATAAAAAGACAAATACGGGAACACTTGCAATTGCTTGAGATAAAAATTTCTCGAGAGCTATGGAATTCATTCCTGCAACAGGCCACGGAATGAACCTCTTATTCCATTAAGTCACAAAACATCTATGGTGATGCCCATAAGGGCTTGATGAAACTGTAATTCAGTTTAGGAAGGAAGAGGGAGTGTATCCTACTCTTCTTAAAAATGTGTGAGGTGAACAAACCCATTAGAAATCTAGAAATAGGGACTCTCCCCCAAACCTATTATATGACTTAAAGATTGTTCAGCTTCCGTGGGGAAGGTAGAAGGTGTGATATTCTGTGCTTGCCCATGAGAAACAGTCTCGTAAGGAAAAAAATATGTAGACCAGTGACAGTGGTTTGGAGGGCTTTTGAGCCGCTTACTGGATGGGAAAAATTTTGACATAATTAAGGTGTTTCTGAGGGTCTCTGGTATTGGTGGTGAATTCTTCTGTCCTGCTGCAAACTAAAGTCTTGACCCTAGAAAGCCCCACAGCTGTTTATGACAACAGCTTACGGCTGCAGCTCTATGGCTTGGTGATGCGGGTGTCGGAAGGAGGCTTTTACGGCACAGCTCTCTGGTCCAAGCGACCAGGCATGGCAGTAGCTGTGAGGACCTTACCCAAGGAGTGCAGTAAATACATAAACAACTAGGGGCAGAGAAATATAACGACTAAGAAGCCGGTATGTCTGATTTTAAATGCTCTTACATGCATTCTCATGGCGTGTACGGAGCAGTACAGCTGCTATCAATCTGTCCTTCATATATCCATACAATCGGCACGTCCCAGAAGCCTTCAGCAGTGACTGTCCTCGCTTGAGCCCCATCATCAAAGCCCAGCAAGGTTGATTTTAGCTCTTCATCTCTCTTAAACATATACCCATAGGAGAAATGTAATTTGCTGTGTGTCTTTGTGAGACTTTTTGAGATGAGTTACTGAGAATTGAGGTCATGCTAGTTCAGCCTGGCAGCTGGGGCCCTGTGCTTGGTTTTCTCCACAAGCAATGTCTCCCTAGAAATCGGTGACTCAGATTTTTTGCTCGACTGTGTCGCGCGCTCTTTCCCCTTTTTTTCAGACCGACGGTTGTATTGGTTGTTGTTGCTTGTTGATCTTCAGCATCATCTGCTTTCATTAGCGTTTTCGAACAAAAGAATGAATCAGAATAAATCACAACTAATAGGAATATAGGAACAGATTATCATTTTGCAAAGCTGAACTCTCTCAGAGGAGATTACGTATTTAAATTGAACAAATACAACTTCATAAACAAACTAAATTAAACATCATCTAATTTTACTTTTGAAGCCAAGTCATTTTAATCCATACTCAGCTTCTCATATAAATATTTCCCAACTCAGTTTTATTCTTTGAAGCATTCTTATTCATATTTAAAAACCAAAAATGTGCCAAATTGAACCACAGTTGTGTGTGCTGAATAAATGTAAAAGCTTGGGTATATCACATAATAATGTGAGAGTTGGCAAGAGGAAGTGATTGCTTTTGTGAGTGTCCAAGTAGTTGTGTAAAAAATGTGTTTGAAAACCTAATATTTCTCTTATGGCATGTCTGAAAAATCCTTTTCATAAATCCCATATGTATAGTTCAAAAGGAAGCAATAGATGATTAGAAATCTATATATTTCCCCAGGGAAAATTCATACAGAAACTCTGGTGGTGCAAGTGTTACACAGATGGTCTGCGTTTTGAACAAATTCTTCTTCCTAGGTGGAAGAGATGCTTCTACTGCATAACCAGTTCTTAGAACTGGGAGCATTTAAACCCCCCAAATATGTTACTTCGTGATTGCAAATGCACTTTAACAATCATCTTACTAGACAAAGAAGAAGCTTTTTTTAAAAATGCGCTGTAATAAGGTTCAAGAATTCTTGTTAAATGTTTCAAATAGTGTTCATGAAGCTGAAATACCATTTTAGTCCACCCCACGTTCAGTCTAAAAACCATGGTGAAAAGCCATTTTCCAGAAGTAGACTTAAATGCAGTTCTTTCTTCCATGTTCATTAAATCGTTATGTACAGGTTGCAGAACTGACCTGTCCAATGACTTCAGTGGTTGAAAGTAGTTGACAGTGGTTTTCAAAAATAGTTACTTTCCAAATAAATCAGATTTAAGATCACCAAGAACTTTTTTGGTCTAGTATCTTGAAGATCAAACAAAACAAGAGCAGTGAAACAAATTTCTGCATTTTTTTTTCCTGGTGTTAATATTAACCCGTTTATTCACGTTGTAACACAGCAGTTCGTCTCTAACAGTAGGTAAAATCTTATGTGTAGATTTTTTTTTTGTATTAAAATCACCAATATTGATAGTTTTAGTAAAGGTATCATTTTATTACCACACTTAGATTTTCATGGTAATAGCTGGTTATAACTTTTCCCAATATTTGAGTATTTGCCGGTTGTAGTAACAATAGAGTCGAGCTTGCTAATTCTCTTTAGTGATTGGGAAGCAGTGTACATTAATGAGTATTGTGGGGAAAAGGCACAGTTAAGAAATGCTTGCTGCCTGGGGAAGTTTTTGGGTTGGCTGATGAACATGGCTCTGTTCTGAGTGTTTGGGACTAAGCCGTGCAGCAGCCCTGACGGCAGAGGCCCCCTGTTAGAAACGTGGCCGTCGGAGTCCTCCGACTTTTTTGCTGTGCATTTGACATGCTGTTGCCAAAGGATGGGAGCAAGAGCAGCACAAGGGCCCTGTGACTGCTGCAAGCTGTGGCTCCAGTGAAGGTGTTGCTGGTGGTGGAGCTGTTGGCAGCCTGTCTGTGTGAGCGCTGCTGAAGGGAGGTGCGGGCGCAGGAGGAGCAGGGGTGCCGTGGGCAGGACAGTGCTAGCGGGCATTCTGGAAGGCCAGTGGTATGGAATGCGGGCGCTTGAGTTGCTGAACGTCTTCTTCAACCGAAACACAAAGCGGCCGTCAACAGCGAGAGGAAATGAAGGCTGGTTTTCTTTGTTCAGTCTTCCTTCACAAATGGGGGCTCTGGACGGGTCTCCTAGCTAGGAATGTTAGCTAATGCAACCTCAAAAATATGCTCCTGTTTGTTTCTAAATGCATACGGTTTCATCTGAAATCAATGAAAATTGCTAGTTTTCAAATGAAATGTGTAGCCAGTGTATTGGTTTGTTTGGTGTAGAGGAAGACTGATGCTGGTGGTGTGAAGATTGCTGCATTAGTGCTGCTCTATGTGTTCAGGATGCCCTTGGGTATGTTTGCAGTGACGATGGGATAATAGGAGGGATAATTTCATTAGTAGAATGCAGCAAGAGAGTGGTTCAAGAGCTTGATGAAGACATTTTGCAAGTGAAATATTTCCAGAGTCCTGCATTTTCGAAATATCAGTAAGGCACAAGTATGTGTCCCTAAATGGTCCATTGTTGACAGGCATATGCTCTTTAGGGGGGGACGATGGGAGAGGTCAGGTACAATTGCATATATTTAAAAAACATTAAAGGAAAACCAAGTATTTTCTGCAATAGTAGTTACTAGATTTTGACAATTCATGCAAAGCCTGATGTAAAATTTGGCATAATACCTTCTGTTGTTTTTTGGTAGTATATCCACCTTCAGAGAAAGAAACATAAAACCATAATTCAATGCATTTTTTCCAAACAGTATTTTGACTCTTTTCCTGTGGATTGTAATAATTCTCTCACCACTGAACTCCTGTATGCATTCCAATCTTTGTGAATATGCCTCCTACTTTGGATGTGATTAGATTCTGTCCTTCATCTCAGCTATCTTTTAATTGCAACAACTGATTTGTTTACATATTCAGATCTTATAAACATATTGCTTACAGTTAAAAAAGACCGATAGAAAATCCCCTATTTTTAATAGATAAAATACAATCTGATCTTTAGAGGTTTAGCTACGATTACACATAACCAATATATTAATCTCTTAAAAACTGACACTTCTCAAATAGCATTTTTTTTTGATAGCTTGATAAGGATTTGATATTTGAACAATCAAGGCATGGAAAGCATGGTACTGCCTGGCATTCAGACTAAAATCTTATTTGGTCTAAAATGTTAAGTATTCTCTTAAACAGAAGATATTAATTTTTTTATTAAAATCTGCGCGGATGAATCATTCACAGTAACACAAGGTAATGTACTTGGTTGTAACTCAACCAAAATAACCTCATTCCAGCAAATGTTTCTAATCAAGGGCAAGTATTCTGGTATGATGCTGCAGAGTTGTTTGCTGGTGTGGTGCAAAGAATATTTTTAACTGTGTGTTGTCGGGAGTTTGGGGGGTTACTGTAGTAAATCTAACAAAACAGAGCTTGACAGAATACAAGCGCAGATTCATTCTCTGCAGAGGAACCGGCAAGCCTGGTGTTGGGTGAGGTTGCCCAGTGCCCTTTGCTGGAGTGCACGAGCAAAAACCCCAGCAGAGCTGAATTCTAGAATTAATGTCAGATATGGTTGTGCTCGTGGAAATGTCTGCAACTGAATGCCTGTAACTTCTGATGTTATGACTAAGAATTGTCATCAGTAGATTTCTCTAGAGAGAAATAGTTAATAGCAGTCCTCAAGAGGCTCTGTAATTTGCCCTGCTTGCTGCCTAGAGAAAATGTTTCCAGAGCTGTGTAAAAGTGGAAGTCCTAAATAGAAGCTGAGTCAGGATCTTCTTCTTAAAAGATCCCATTAACCCCGTGGCCTCCCCAAAACATCCTCTGGTTCTGAGACACATTATGTTAGATTTTGAAAAGTAATATATGCTCCATATGGATAGATACCATTGACATCAGTTGGCAGTGTCCTACATCATAATTAGGATCATGACCAGTAAAATATTCAGAGGTTAAAGAAAAAAAGGTACCGAATTAATTAGAATTGCTTATTTTTATATGAATTTTTGGATTAGGTCTATTTAAAGCATTTCAGCCTTTATTTTCATCTGTATACAACTATGTTATTTACTAACCACTTGTTATGGCATGTTTTTTCAATCACATCTGTTTTACAGAATTTTAACCCACATTATTTCTTTCTAGTGGAGCTACGCTAGATGAGGCAGCCCACATGCCTGCGCCAGGTGCATCATGGCTAAAACAGCCAAAATAATTCAGAGTGAAAAATCTGCAGGTTATCCATTAAAAGTCCATATTAAAGAAACTGGATTAAGATAGAGGGAAATATCTCGGTCTGTATTTTAGGCGTATCTCTAGACTAAAGAGGATTAACTTTTTTTGGTTGACACAGCTGGGAGTGTTGATCTGCTTGAGGGTAGGAAGGCTCTACAGAGGGACCTGGACAGGCTGGATTGATGGGCCAAGGCCAATTGTGTGTAAGGCCAAGTGCCGGGTCCTGCATTTTGGTCACAACAACCCCAAGCAACGCTACAGGATTGGGGAAGAGTGGCTGGAGAGCTGCCCAGCAGAAAAGGACCTGGGTGTTGCTGGTGGACAACCAGCTTAACATGAGCCAGCAGTGTGCCCAGGTGGCCAAGAAGGCCAACAGCATTCTGGCTTGTATCAGGAATAACATGGCCAGCAGGAGTAGGGAAGTGATTGTGCCTCTGTACTCGGCACTGGTGAGGCCTCACCTCGAGTACTGTGTTCAGTTCTGGCCCCCTCTGTACAAGAGGGACACTGAAGTGCTGGAGTAGGTCCAGAGGAGAGCTACCAAGCTGGGGAGGGGTCTGGAGACCAAGCCGTATGAGGAGAGGCTGAGGGAACTGGGCATGTTGAGTTTGGAGAAGAGGAGGCTGAGGGGAGACCTCATTGCCCTCTACAACTACCTGACAGGAGGTTGCAGAGAGGTGGGTGTTGGTCTCTTCTCCCAGGTGAATAATGACAGGACCAGAGGAAATGGTCTGAAGTTGTGGCAGGGGAGGTTTAGATCAGATATTAGGAAGAATTACTTTACTGGAAGAGTGGTCAGGCACTGGAACAGCCTGCCCAGGGAGGTGGTTGAGTCACCATCCCTAGAGGTATTTAAGAAATGTGTAGATTTGGCACTTCAGGGCATGCTCTAGTGTCTGAGATTGTAGGGTTTTTTTTTTGTGTGTGTATGGTTGGACTTGATGATCTCAAAGGTCCTTTCCAACCATGAAGATTCTGTGATTCTATGATTTCATTTCCGGTGCTTTCTAGAAAAATCTGTTGTAACGTCTTTCTCAGTTAATAGATGCGATAGCCTTTCGTCGCAGAGTCCTCGTAATAATTATTTTACTAAAGTGTGCAAAGTGACTGGTTTTTGAAAGGATGGTGCTTGCATATTTTAATATTGTTACAAACCCCACTATGCTGTTTTTGAGGAGTGTAATTTGAATGTGTGATACTTGCAATCTATGTATTAAATAAATGTTGCACACAAATACATATGAAGAAATAGGAAGAGGCAGGCTGATGTGGGGCCGAGAGCACAGGAAGGACCCTGGTGATGCAGGATGTGGGGACAGGAGAAAACACAGAACCACCAGGCTGCAGAGGAGTAGGAGAGAGACTGGCAGATGCAGGGCTTGCTACTTATTGAAATAAATAGAGCCTACATCTTCAGATGCATTCGGAATTTTTAGAAGTCGCTGGTTTATTGTGCGCTGTGTTTCAGGTACTGAAGGACTCCTCGGTCTCCCTTCTCCTTTTTAAAGCAGTTGATTGAAACTTCTTTGTAAAACAGAACGGTGATAAATAATTTAGACGTGTGCTTATAGGTATTACTTTTTTGCATCTGAAGATACTCCAAAGCTCTACAAACCATTTGAAATCAATCCAGGCCTCTTCAGGTATCTGCTCTAGGCTTTTTCCTTTTTCTGAATATTTTGGGATATGTAGAATTTTTCTAGGAAAGAGAAAAATCTCTGATTATTTTTAAAACGTACTTAAGTTGGCTATCAGGTATCTCTTTTACAGTTATTTCTTTTTAATGATATTTTCTGGAGAAAACAGTCTAACTACAACATGCATATCTGCAATGGAAAAAAACCTGTGGAAAGCAAACCAAGCAAATTGTAGCGGACTATTAGTCGGATCATTCGCCAGATGAGACATTTAATTTCATGCAAATTTAGGACTGTAGTCTATATAAAGTACGTGGTCATAATATGTCTATTCTGCTGTTCATTTTTTAAATGTGAAAACAACATTAATATAATCTAAAAGCTTTATGTGGTTTTTTTAATACTTCGAAATGGCGTTACATTTCTTTTTTCTTTTCATTTAAACGTTCGGCAGCGGTGCCTGTCTGGACAGGTATATGCTTTCAGAAGACCGTTCTCATTTGTCTTTATCACTCAGTCCATGAAACATAGAAGCTATTTGCAATTTATGATTATCTCTTTTGGTCCCTCTTGGTTTCATGCTAAGAATATAGTCTATTCTAGGGGTAGCAGATGAGTCTTTTTTGTTTTCTTTGACCTTAATTTTATTTATGTTCTGTGGAAAAACCCTGGGCTGCTTCAGTTACATCAGACAGTTCTTATCATGAGTTCATGCAATGCAGTAATATATGTTCTGCCAATTTTGCATTGCATCTCATGTTTTATTTTTCTTTCCGTTTTCCTTTTGTTTTAAAAAAAAATTCTCTCTCCTTCGCATGTTTGTGAAGATTTACCTAGAAATTTAATTTTAAAATATGGAATAATTGTCAGAATCAAAGTTAAAGGTACTTGTTTTGTATGGCTGGTAGATGACAGAGAAAAGCAAAAACCCAGAGTATGTGTTGGAGACAGAATTGGTTATTTTATAAAGGTTTTTCTTTTTTTTTTTTAATACGTATTTAAGTAAGTACGCTACTTTTGGAAATGATCTGAAGAACACATGTACAAATACAGGCAGTAGCTTGTGGTGGTTTGAGCACAAGGCATCAGATCGTTTATCAGGCACCATCAAATCCCTGTGCTTTGGTGACACCTTGTATATCCGTGTGTGTGGCTGTAGCCATACTATGTCCTTTTTGGAAGGTCACAGAATCATGGTTCCTCTTTGACTTTAATCATTCCAGTATAATAGGTTTTGACTCAGCTGTTGGACATGATGAGATTTGAAAATAAACATCTTGGGCCAGCTAACCTCAGAATTGTTGAGCTTTCTGTTGGCTAGGAGCTGTGTGTTCTGCACCCTGCGAGCCCTGGGGTGGGTGCCTGGGGTTAGGCCCTGCCAGAGACCTGCTGCATTTCAGCGTCCACTCTACTGGTGATTTTTTCTCGCTTGAGCACTCAGTTTTGCACTCTCAACGTTTCCAGAACATTTTTTGTCTGCGTGTCTGTATATACTGTGTGTATATATAGTTATATGTATGTATAAAAGATTTATTTTTTTTTTTTAAAGGAATGCCCACTGAATAATCTGACCGGGTTTGAATTGTGAATGGTTTAGTGGAGGTTAATTTAAACATTAATTAGATAAAACATAATGAATTACTAAATAAAAACTTTGTTAGCAACAATGGCAAAGTGGCATAAGTCTCTCAAGTACCGTTGTGACATTTTTTTGAGAGAAAGGAATGACGTTGTAAACAGAAGTATTTCTTCTATACTGATTCAGTGCTGCCATCTGAACAGATTTTAAGGAGTATGAAGGAGCACTTCAGGCACATGTATTTTTTTCTAGATCTGCAGTTGGGTTTGTATGCAAGTCTGTATTTGTGCAGGAGGGGTTTTCGAGGCAGCCGTGGGACCGCTCTGTCTACAAAGCTCAAGATTTTTTTTATGCAAACCTTTTGTCAGGTTTTCTAGAGAAGAACACATACATGAAAATACAATAGTAAATAGTCGTGCAGTTACTTTTAGCAGTTTAAAAGACTGGAAAAAATGGCTTTGAGAGAAGAGATTAATTTTCTTAAAGACGGAAACTTTAAAAGGTATTGGCAGTTTCTTCTCTCATTTCAGTCTTTGTCCTCCCACCCTGTGACAGCTCCTGATCAGCATTTTTCTTCCTGGGCTTAGTCTTGATGAGCAGTGATGGGGTTTGGGGGCTTTTGTTTGTTTGTTTGTTTGTTTCCTGTTGGGCTTGAGCTGAAAACTGTTGGTACTTCTGAATATCGTTAAAGCTGCTGGGGGAAGCAGCAGGTAATGCAGCCTATTCTGTTGGAGCTCTGATCTTGGTGTAGATTTTTCACAAAGAGCTGTGTCAATTGTATCAGTGCAGGGGTAAAAGGCTAATTAGGCAAATATATCTTTCATTAGGGACGGATAAACCAGTCTGGAAAATTTAAATCAGATAACAACGAGCTCTCCGAACTGAAGCTAAGCAGAAGTCTTCTAAATTGAGAGCAAATGTAAAGAAGCAGTTGTGCTTAAATTAACTTTCTGAAGCTCCATCCAGATATTACTTATTGACAGTCATATTGTCATCTCATCTTTCAACTCATGTAAGAAGCATTAAGAACATTTTAATAGTACTACTTCTCTGGTATCTTTTATCTGCGGTTTATTCCCAGTGTGTTAGATTGTAGCTGACATGACAGAACTGTTATTTCATATAAACACGTGGCTAAAAAAGTCGTCTTACAAGCAAAGCGATTTCTGAAATCAGGCTACCTACAAATCTTGCGCCATGTCCCTCAGTTCCTATGACACAACGTCCCCGTTCTGTTGCAGATGATGATGTGTGCTTCCCCCATACTCTTTGGTGTTTGATCTCTGTCTCTGTCTCTAAGCCACCCTTGTGATATCCCTACAGTACATGCACAGCTCCCTTTCCCTTCTCCTTTCCCTGGGCACCACCACCCCCGTCCCTGCTCGCCTCCCTTGGCCGCTGCTGGCACCAAGGGTGCTCTGCTGTTGCAGGCGTGCAAGGACTGACCATGTGGTAAGATAAGAACCGCTAAGTCACAACTTTTCCATCAGTATCTGTGCTAATGAGGTTTCTTCCTTCCAGTCAGACCCAGAAAGATATTCAGATGTTCAAGAAAGGCCTTGGGAGTTCTCTCTCCTCCATCAAATTGGCTGTAACTGGGAAGTGAATTCAAAATTTGTCAGGGGAGATGGGGATGGGCAGTGTTACAAAAGCCTCATTTCCTGGGAAGAGCATGCTAAACCGCAAGGAAAAGTGTTTTGATAAAATGATGGAGGGGAAACTTGCTTTGTGAGCATAACCTCTAATTTTGCCACTGTATTAGTAATAAAATCTGCATGAAAACCAAACATCTTCTACAACAAAACGTCAGGACTGTATTTCAGAAGATCTACTTGTATTAGTACAAACAGTCTATACTTTATTGTGGTGTGTTAACTGCAGAAGTGTATAATGCTTCCAGATACATATACCATGTATGTTATAAGTCATCTGTTAAAAATGGGAAATATCCCAAATTTTGGTAGTTATATAGGCCAAAAATAATTTGATTTAACTGCACAATTACTTCTGTTGTTATAGTATCAGTGATTAAAATAATTATTTATGAAACATTTTTGCAGCAGATGACCAAAATGTTTTATTGCCCAATACCAATCATTGGATTGGGGAAATGGATTACAACTGTGAGTAATGAGTTCTTAAAGCCCCTGCATGATACAATTTCTGTAAATGCCTGCTTGATGTCATTAACCTTAAGCATTCTGAGAAATAACTGACTCTGTAAGGTTTGCCTTTGCCTAATAGTTTGTACTGAATTTACTCTGTGTATTTATTAATATACATGTAAGATCTAACTGGAACTCACTTAAATGAATATGCTTGGTTTCAAAAGAGACGTAGGAACTAAAGAATTGCTATACTTGAGCAGATTGCAGATCTGCTTAGACCTGTGTTTACATGGTCCTATTCATCAAGTGAGAAGTGACCTTGTGAAATAATAGCATGAAAAATGAAAAGATTCTATGTTTAAATGAGAGCATTACTTAATATTTAATAAGGTCCTTGTATTATGTTTTCTTGCCAACAGTGCCACTTTTTAAGGTTTTGCCTGTAGTGATCTCTTGCTCAGCGGAAGTTTAGCTCTGAAATGAGGGGGCAGCTGACATGATGAAGCCTTTGGATTAAATCTCAGTGCCAGTCACTGGAGAGCCGGATTCTTTTCCAATGAGCGTGCAGAGAATTCACCGCAGAACTAGTACAGGAAAATTTACTATTTCTCCCCACCCCACCGTAAAAGGTTGGAATTTTTTTTCTCAGCTCTGAAACGATAAATTATAACTTCAGTATTGGTCCAACTGAAAGACCAATCATGTAGGCATAAGTTCTCTGGCTGGGTGTCTTTTTTAAGGCGCGTGGTGAAAAATACGCCATCTGGCAATGGGAAAGAAAAGCCTTAAGAATGGGGTTGGTGATGAAGTTTGTTGACAATGACAGTTTGGGGAGAATTGTTTTAAGGGGTAACTGATCATCAGTACCATCAAGCACGGTATATAATTATAATCCTCTTTACACATTTTTCTAGTTTGGTGTATTTTCCTTTCAAAATACTTTCGCTGAATAGATGAACAATATAGCACTGAAAAATTAGCCTTTAGGGGCAGGCTTGTAACTGCTGACTCCCAGAGCTGGTGGTGGGAAAACTTGCCACGTGTGTCCCGCTTCCACTGCAGCCTGGTGCTGCTGTGCTGACGTGTGGGCGGTTTGTGTTCCAGGCTCTGGCAGAGCGAGGTCAGGACATGGGCAGCTTGGCTTGGAATGAAGATGCTTATTTTCTCTGTGCTTAACATCTCCCTCAACTCTGTAAATGGAAGGCTGCAACTTTGTTTAACTGCCAGGTAGCAGCAAAAGGAAATGTCAGTGTGCTAGCGTCTTCCTCTTCTCTGAAACCCCCTGTCTGTATCAACGACATTGCACCCGCAGGTACAACAATTATGTAGAGAAAATAAACATTACGAGTGACACTGAGGAAGACAAAACCCCGTGTCATCTGGACTACTGCGGCCTTTTGAGAAAGTTTATTCTGGACTTCTGTAAAGTGGGCCATCAGGTAATCAAAGCAAAAATGGGCTTTTGACAGCAAGATAAGAAGCGCAGAAGATGGATGGGCATGAAGGATCTCAAGGGTTTTTTCCAGACAAATGGAGGAAAGGGGTTCCTGTTGAGATTGGTGCTGCAGAGACAGATGCCTCCTGCCTGCCTTCTTGGCTCATCCCTTGGTTCCTGCCACTTACTGCAGCTGTGGGGCAGACGTCAACATTATCATGCTTTTGTGTCGGGGTTTACCAAACATTGCCCGTAAGAGACCTTGTCCTAAGGTAGGAAACCCCATCCATCCCCATTTGCAGACTTCTGACTCCTGAAGTTTGCTTTTGGCCTGAATTCATTTCTAGTCTTTGTTGTCGTACTAGTCAGATATTCTTCTTTGTGCAGCCGAGTGGGAAAAAATGGGGAAGAGTCTTTGTATAACTTCCCAGATTAGTATGAGAAACCTAAATGAAGGGAAATATGCTCTTTCTGATGTTTTGTTTTGTGCAACAGCTGTGCTAAAACAGCATAGGGTGAGAAATGGATGTCCTACTTCTGGTTATTGATTTCCTCAGTAATGTTGTTCTATTTGTGCCCTTTTTTCCTGGTTCCGTTTTGCAGTGTGTGTTTGAAAGGTTTCAACTCCCGACAAGCTGATGGGTTATTTTTTTGGCTAGCGGGCTAGCTTCCCTTCCCAACTTCTCTGCTGGCTTTTACCCTCAAGGCAGATATTGCTGCTCACAAAGTTGTGCCTAGATTACCTGCTGGTAATGGAATTAATAATAACAGAATTTTCAAATTTTTTAGGATCTTTTGTGTGATGATTTATTAAAGACACTATAAATATATGGTGAACTCTGTGCAGATTTTATGTAAAGAAAGGGACTGAACTGAACAGATAAGATTTTACTGGGATGCCGTTAGACTAGGTTTAAATTCTGCACTTTGCTGATTGACAAGCAGAAGCCAACATGGCAGGAAGAAAGATAGTGAAAAGAAGTAAAATGGTCACCTGGCTCCTTGTCAAAAGCTATTGAATTTCTGTGGTTAATGGTACAGTATTTTTAAAGTATTCAGGAATAGAACTATTTGCCAGATCAGTATGATTAGATTTGGAATTACTGGCCTTTCCCTAATACAGACTATTTGTTGTCTCTGCAGGCTTATTGGTGGAATATTTTTGCAAAGACTGGCATCATTTATGAGGGTTTATAGAGGTTTAGGCCTTTAGAACTGTTTTCTCCTGAGTGATTTCTGTTCTGTTCTTAAATGATTTCTAAAGATTCCTCAAGTGAAGGGTTCCTGACAGAGGAGGAGCAGCTCCTTTTTTAACTACTTTTTACCGTAGTTACTTTTCTATGTAATATACTATGGATGTATAATGACACGTTTAAGTAGGTGGTTTAACATTTGTATTTTGTTTCTTTTGGGTTCTAAATGCAATAGTCTTGATTTAGCCCTGACTTCACACTTTGATTTTTCCAAAATTTATTTATAATTTTGTTTGTTTTGGCTTTTTTTTTTTGTTTTCTGAGCAGTATGAAAGTCTAAACACAAACTTCATGCAGGAGATAGAATCCTAGAATGGTTTGGGTTGGAAGGGACCTTAAAGCCACCCCCTGTGCCACCCCCTGCCCTGGGCAGGAACACCTCCCACCAGACCAGGTTGCTCCAAGCCCCGTCCAACCTGGCCTTGAACACCTCCAGGGATGGGGCAGCCACAGCTTCTCTGGGCAACCTGGGCCAGGGGCTCCCCACCCTCACAGCAAAGAATTTCTTCCTTATGTCCAGTCAGAGCTGCCCTCTTTCAGTTTAAAACGGCTGCCCCTTGTCCTGTCACTACAGGCCTTAGTAAGAAATCTCTCTTTCTTATAAGCCCCCGTTTATATAGTGAAAGGCCGCAATAAGGTCTTCCTGAAGCCAGAGTATGCTACTTATTTGAAGTGGAGAAGCATTATTCACAGGAAAAAGAAACACTTTTAATTTAAAAGGTACAGGCATCACGATGGTTTTTCATACTGAACCGATCAGTATGCCCCATGTGGACATTGTAAATTACCAAAATACTTTGTGAAAGAGAAGTGTATTAAATCTATTTGCTTATTCTTTCAGTAGATCTGCCTCCGAGTACTGGCAACAATTCCTTGAAGTCACGGTGTCTATGGTTATGATTTCCTTGTAACAATAAACAACGGTGACTGAATGGTGTTTCCAGCCAGAAACAAGATATCTTATTGTCTGTTCATTTTCTTATTAGTAAGGCTGTTTCAAAGAAAGATTGAAGCTCAATACTATTTTAAAGTTGCAAAAATAGAAATAAAATGTATGCTTTATGTTTTTTCTTGTAAGAACTATGCTCTCAATGGCAAACACATGGAATATGAGTCCCCTACGTATCAGAATTGAAGTATCAGTTTCTTAATTGAAACTGTAAGTGAAGCTCAAATGGGATGTGGGTTGTGAATTGTGGAAGACAAGTTTTAGGCTTGTGTGCACTCAGGCATGGTAAGTCTTGCTCTCCCAGCCCTTTTACGTATGTAAAAGAACTTCTAAGCTGTTGCGGATGCTTAGTACAACCTAAACTGGATGATCAGGCTGTAGTAAACAGATTACAGCAGTGTTTATTGGTAATTCATTCTGATGTGGGAAGTAAAGGAACCATTAAGTGGTCTATAAATAGGGTAAAATGAAGAGGTGCTGTGCAGCGTTGAACAGTTTGCAAGTTAACTGAGCAATAACTCCAGAGATTTCTCTAAGGAGAAGAAAAACCAGTCAGCTTTGCTTAAGTAAGATTGAGATAAATATGCTTTCAGTTTGGAAGGTATGTTTTCAGCAGGAAGGATTAAGTGGGCTTGGCGGTTCCTTTGAGCTTGACATTGATATTGTAATGAGCTTTAAATAGCTGATTCCCAACACCTCCTGCTCCCGGTGCCCATGAGGTCAGCCCCAGGGTCAAACTGAATACCAGGGAGGTCGGCTTCCTCCGACCCTGAGGGACGTGTCCCCAGGTGACACTTAGTCTCTTGAAAATCTGTCAGTTCGTCATTACTCACTTGAAGTGCTACTAGCTGAAGAGAAAGCAGAGATTACACCCTTGCCATCTGTTAGGAGCCTCTTGCTCCCTCATGGCTGAGCCTTTGGTGTGTGAAGATGTGGATCAGGTTAGCGGGCAAGATGACACAGCAGGAGCGGGTGGTGAGAAGATCTGCTTCTGCTCTGTGTGAAGAGCAGGTGACCAGACCGCACAGTCCTTCTGCTGTTTCAGTGACCTCCCATTTCACTGCTTTTATGTAACAGCATTCTTTCTTAACAGCAAGTGCAACTTTCTCCTTATATATTTGCACCATTTCCTTCCAAGGCACCCCAAATAATTTTAGTTTCTCCAGTAAGAATGTGATGGGTTGCGTTCTTTTTGTTTGAGGAAAGCAAACTGACCCCTTGAAATTCTAGAAGCAGAACTGCAGTGGTACCTACGATGCAAAAAAAAAAAATCGTCATACTTCAAGGACGTACAAGACCTTGACGTTTCTGCAGCGAGATCATTGTGTCTGACATGTTTGCAGATTTTCATCAAGAAGTTGGGCAGAATCAACTAGAAAAGAGAAATACAATGAAAATACTTAACACCAAATCCCGTAAATGCAAAATCATTCCAGTTGATATAGAGAACAATCCTAAAAGAAAATAGCTTAGACCTTAGCACAAACGAGGCGTTATTATTCTGAAAAAAATCCAAATCATTGCTATTATTCAAGAACAGAAATTCTGGAATAGTAAATTCAGATGATCTCCCATATGGTGGGATGAGGTAGCTCTGAAGGCCCGTGCTCCCAAGTTAAGGATCAGCAGTAACAGGTAGATGGAACACATAGGGAAGCACAGGTGTACTACAAGAAAATACCACTGTCTGGGGTGCCTGTTCGTCAAATAAATAATTGTGACCTTATTTCTCTTCAGTTGTCAGGGAATCGATTAATTTTAAAATCTGAATTAATATGTTATTTCGTTATAGCTAAGTAACCATGTGGTTAGAATGCTGTAACTGATTCATGATACAGATGAGAGATGGGCTAATACAGTCCGTGGGAACATTTTTACTGCTGTGAGTAGCTTTGGAGTAGCTGCCTCTCAAAATGTCAACATTTTAAATGGGTGACTAGAAATGCTTTTACAACTATTGCATTCTTTAAGGAGAATCTTGTTTCAGTTCTACAAAAAAACCCAAAGAAGCAAACCCCCACTCCCCTAATCTAGGAACCAAAGTGATCTAGAATATCGAATCTACTCCTTTATCCCAAGAGGACAACTTTCCTGGTTGACTGAGGCGTTGGAGGAGATTGCACCACTTCTGTAACTGACAAGAACTAGAAATAGGAAAATGTCAAGCTTTGTGCCAACCATTTGTTTTGCAGCAAATTCATCCCTAGGTAGCATCCTTTTTGCCAGAGCACTCTGCCCATCCGAGCACAGAAGCACGCGGAGATTTGCGCTCTGCCTCTCCTTCTGCTCCAGGTGTGAAGCCCAGTGGTGTGAGGGAGGCAGGGGGAACACGCAGGACCTTTCATTCCTGCCTGGTGGGATGTTGCACCATAACTTCCTGCAGGTGAGAAGAGCAGCCTGCCCTTCCTCTTCTGTTGTGGGCAGGTCAGGATGGCTTCAGAAAGGGCTCTGGAAGTTGCAGCGAACACCCTGAGTTTTACTGCAATTTTCAACATCTAATATTTGCTGGGACCAGTATAAAGTAAGTCAGTTTTAAAACTGGCTCAGAGGAACTATAAGTCAGTCTCTTTGGCACAACTCTCTGCAGGCTGTTCTTGCCAACAATTCCAGTAAGCATCTTTGCTGTTGTTGAACCTACAATAGAAACAATTTGTGAAGTTCAAGATTTCATGTAATTCATGCAGAGGAGAATGTAGTTTGTAATGTTCACTGTAAAGGCAGTGTTCCTTACAGTTCCTAATAGAGTATATTAAAAAATAACAAATGGTAGTGAAAAGTTATTTGAGACTTAACAATCAAAATTTCTGTACTTCATGTGTGTATGATGGAAGGGCTACAAATGGTGTGACCTTGAGATTTAATCTTTCTTTTGATAGTTTGTCACACTAATTTTTTTCGAAGATTACTTTAATCTTCCAGAAGAACGCAGGTATGATACAACATGATACCCAAAGAGCACCCAACATTTCTTCCAGCGAGAATTTTGGAGAGACAAACCCATGGTTTTTCTTACTAAGGTGGAAGTGACAGTTTCACCTTTGTTGTCTGTTTTCTTCCTGGTAGTATAGAATAAGAAGGGCCAAACATGACAAATTTTTTGTTCTGTTTTTTAAACATTGTAGGCGCAAGTTCAGTGTAGGAAAAAAATCCACTGCTGATTGGCGTGTATCCATGAGCGATCTAGGTGCAGTTCTGCAGTGTAGTTTGAACGTAGAAGCTTGTTGTGTCAATATGTTCTGAGTTTGCTGAGGGTGCAACAGTTTTTTTTTGTTTTTCTTCTAAATTAGAGGCAAATTATTGGACAAGAGCCTAAGCAAGAAGTTCTGAATCCTAGGACCAGAACCAAAAATTTGTCCCATGACCAATGCAACTAATTTTCAAGTCATGTTTTAGGACATTTTTTCTGTTGTTTTAATAGAGATGATTTTTACCCAGACAAACTCAATAGCTTGCAAAATAACAGTTTTCTATCATAGCATAAAAATAGCAGATCTTTTCAGCACATTTTTTATCTTTTTCTCTGTGCTGAAATGAAGTGTTCTTTCAATGAAGAAAAATCCACCCCAAAGCATATTAGAATTGTGAAGAGGGTTCCTTCAGGCCATCGTAAGAGAACTGGTGTCACTTTGCCTCTGTGGAAGTGATATGGGCCTGGATGAATTGTCCTGAACCGCTTCTCATGTTGAGCTTGTGATTCAAAGGTGAGAATGTATTTAGAAATAGATTTTCCTGTTCAGCACTGTCTTTTCTTACTTTTGTCCTTTTTGTGCATGAGATTAAATATAAAAAAAGCATTAGTACAGCTCATCGATGCTTGCAAAAGCTTTCCATATCAAAGTGATCCACTTATAATTTATAAATAAATTTAAAGATATTTACAAATGTTTTCTGCTTAAGTATTCTTGGTAATGGTAAAACTTCTACTTTTCAGTATTACTTTCCATGGTACATGTTTTAAGTTAAATGTATCAGCACAATTTCATGGTGTCTTAAGCTGTTCTACAAATCATTTTCATAAATGCATTTTCTTTCCTATTTCTAAATTTTACTGAGGCGCTCATGCAACTCATACAAATATAGCTTAAATTTGATCTGGGGGATAAAAAAGATCAAAATAAACTATATTATCATTATTAACGTACTGAATTTTTAGTCATTAGTATGCAATGGTTGGATTTATATCAATATCTTAAATCTCAGCAAGAAATGATCATCTTGAGCATTTCGGAATTCCACCTGGTGAAGTGAAAATCAGCTGAATTCTACCAAGTGCACTTACTGAAACCTTACTGCACTGGCTGCGTGTTCATAGACTCCAGCTGAGCAGCAGCCACTAGCAGAAGAGCTTGGTGGGATTTTAACAGGTGCATAATGGTTTCTTACCTTCATACATGTACGTTTTCCTAGAGTCAGTCTGCAATTTGAGGAATGACTTTTCTTTCTACTGTTTCATACTTAGAAGAGGTAACGTTTTAATTCTGTGTTAAATATACATATAGTTTAGGTTCTGCTGGACCAGCAATGCTCGAATTTTTCACGCTGCTGAGTGGCTTCGCCTTCCACTGAAGCAAATGATTTGATGCAAGATGAAACAGTGTTGAGGAATGAAGAATAAATCTCTCCTACTACTTTGCATTAATGTGTCACTGAGGCAGAATATTCTTCCCAGACCTATTATTTATCTTTCAGGTCACTTCTTGTAAACAAGAAATGGTTTGAAAAGTGGCTCTGGAGAAAGAAAGCATTCTGGGATTTCGGCATTTGTGGCGTAGTGCTGCCATGATAACATAGTGCTTGAGTGACTGGCTGTATGAAACTCCCATAAATTCATGAAGTAATGCCTACATCACCATAGACTTTCTTAACCTGAGAGATTTTGCCATTTGGATAAGGGCAAGTAATCTGTTTCTTTATTTTCCTGCTTCATCTTCTGAAAAATCTTCGGGTGCGTGTGCGTTTTAGCAGTCTGAAAGGTGAGTTCTGAAGCTTGCATTTAGGTTTAGAAAGTGCTGTGCACTGCTAGTAGTTATGTCAGCTCTGCTCCGCCTTCCAGGATGGCTTCCACAGGAATTCAGAGAAAGACTGTGAAAAATTCAGATGGTCTTTGTGATCTCTCTGGCCCTTGGCGCTCAGAGACAAAAAGAGAAAAATTTCTATTTTGATGACTTCTATGTAATGATTTTAGTGATGTGCTTGAACTTCAATGAAATATAATAATTTATCACTCTGAATCTGTAAAATATCAAGGACCAAAGTAGAGACACTGTGAGTCTTGCTTATATGTGATCTGACCTAGCAACTAAAGTGCAAAATGTCCCAGTACTGCCACGCAGAGACTGGGGGAAGCTCCAGCAGTGTGTTCGAAGAAGCAGTTGTACTGCACTTGCTGAAGGGTAAGCAGCCATTAGCTCCCTGATCAATTAAATATAAATATTTTAAATAGAACAGTTGCAACACTCAAACAACTGCGAAACATACTTTTCCAGAAATTACATATGCTGAGATGTGTAATTACCAGTACTATAGCCAGTTGTAAATTCTTTTTTGCTAAATGATTTATTAAAAAGTTTGCCTTAGTTTTTTATTCTGTATGGGGTTTTGGGGGTTTGTTTTTTATTTTTTTTTCTTACTAAAAAGGTCAGGATTTCTTTCTTGTAGTGCAACTGGCACTTCATACCAAACCCAAAGCAGGTGTCAGAAGAAGCAGAGTTAGTTGTCTGTGTGCGTTCAGCTGCCCAGACTGCATAATTGTTCAGTGAGTAGCTACTGTTTAAGTTTTGTAGGACGTATTGGTTGCGAGTCAGCATTAGAGGGCTTATCGGCTTTGTAAGTTGCGTGTCTTCTGCGGCCGCTGAGAGCTTTGGGAGGCACGGGAAGGCTTTCAGCAGCTTGTGCAGCTCCGGTGATCCGTGTCCATCCAGGCGGGATGAGCTGGGCACGGCACGCAGGGCTGCCCGCCTCTCCGGCGCTCCTGCCGCAGGATTCCACCTGCCTCTGATGCGACTTGGATTCTCTCGTGCTCACCCCAGACAAGCCCCGCTCATGCTCATGTTTGGGTTACGAAAACAGAGTCTCACTGTGAATTTTGTGGTATATTTCTGGTATTCTGTCTGTACCCACACGTGGCGCTCGTTCTGTAGTTGGGGTTGGAGTATAACAGTTTTAACATGTCAGTTATGGGAACTTCCTACTTAACTCACTCTGCAGAAGGTTTGTTAGCTGGGATTCGTAGCCCTTCTTAAATGGGAGGAGCATATTTTTAAAGCTGTGTTTGTGTTTTGTTCAAACGTTTGGGACATCCTTATTGTGGTTTTCATATTTTGATTGTCAAAATTACGAAAAAAACATGGTGAGGAATGAGTTCAGACTGTGAGAACAGTCTGAGCACACAAGTACACAAATGCAATATTTAAGTTCTGTTCTCTTGGTTTAGGAGATCCAACACGGCATGTAATTAAATGATAATTTTACTGAGGTTGAAAGGGGTTTTGCAATTTAGGCTTCCGCTGTTCTGCCTACTTAAAAAGCAGATGAATTACTTACAAAGGCTGTGTGGTTCTTCTGAAAAAAATCTTTTAGAGAGCCTTAAAAAGTAGAAAACATTTAGTTTTGAAACTTCCTCCTCAAGCAGAAAATCTGTTTTTATATTACAGAAAGGTTTGTCATGACAGATGCATTTGGATGAATTTAGACTAATGAAGTTGCTTGAGAGAATGCTTGAGAGCATCAACTAACCAAACTGTGGCACGGACACTAGACAATCTTACAGATAAAAGAAATGTGTGTGGACTACAGAGACTATGAAATAGAGTCAGTTTGTTCCCATTGTATTCCTTTATATTATTCTGGCTTGAAAATTGCTAATAGCAAGTGATTAATAAAACATAATGAATCATATATCATAGAATCACAGAATGGTTAGAGTTGGAAGGGAACTTAAAGCCACCCCCTGTGCCACCCCCTGCCCTGGGCAGGAACACCTCCCACCAGACCAGGTTGCTCCAAGCCCCGTCCAACCTGGCCTTGAACACCTCCAGGGATGGGGCAGGCATGGCTTCTCTGGGCAACCTGGGCCAGGGGCTCCCCACCCTCACAGCAAAGAATTTCTTCCTGAGATCTCATCTAAATCTCCTCTTTTTCAGTTTAAAACCGTTCCCCCTTGTCCTATGGCTCCCCTCCCTGATCCAGAGTCCCTCCCCAGCTTTCCTGTTGGGTCACATTTTGAGGCCTGACCCTTAATGGGTTCAAATTGGTACATCCCTAGAAATCACTGGAGCGAGACTGTTTTGTCTTGCTCATGCAGCTGAGTTTGTGGTAAAAAAAAATTTCTCCCCATGCTCTCTTTTCCTGTAACATACATGTGCTCCAGCATGGGGAGAGGGGAGGATGCTGGGACCTGTCTTTCTGCCTGTGGTCCAACTGCAGCAGATGGTGCTGGCGCTGAGGAGGCTGGTGAGCGAATCCCTCCTCGGACCGATGGCCTGGGGGCAGCGTTCGTGACGTGGGATGTATTCGACCTGCATAAAGATGTAGGGTTTGAAACACTTGTGTTGGTACAGGAGTTTCTATTATAATGGTAGTCAAAGCAATATTGTAGGTTTTTGCAATTGTCTTTCCAGTCTGGAGGTGTGATGGCTGTCTTGCACTTATCAGCTACCTTTGGGGGCAGAAACTTGACACCTTCATAAAATATTACTGCTGGGTTGCTATCTGTACGGATAAAAAATGTGCTGCAGTGGTATGTCTTAACTACTGCTGCAATAGCACAAAAAATATGTGGAGTTGGGTTTGTTTTTACCTTTCTCTAGATGAGGTTGAATTTCCTTTACATGTGCAGCTTCTGCAGCACGTTGTTTAGGAGAGATGTGGGCGAAATACCAGGGTACTATGGACTCTAGATTATTAAATGCAGAGCTGGGAGGTGATTTTTCATAAGGTCAGTAGCTCATGTGGTCCCTACCTAGTAGCTTTTGTCATAATTCATAGTTCTTACACCTTTTCCATCGCTGCTTGCAGAGAATTGGTATAAGCAAGCTTGTTCAGAAGCTGAGAAATGGAAGATCTGATATAAAGGTCACCTCTGAAACTGTAACAGATACAATCTTATTGATTTAATCAAACCCACTTTTTAATTTCAGACTTTGGTAGACGGTTTTTCTTTAAAAGTCCTAGTTTCTTTTAGAGGTTCTTTTAAATGAGCTGGTTTATTCTTGAATTTGAAACTGCATTGCTAATTTTATGGAAGTACAGGTAAAGGTGGCCTCCCTTTTCTGTCACCCTTTGCCAAACTCATTGCTTCCCAGGTCTGTGATTCATTTAGTTCTTATTTCTCCTGCATATTTCTTGGAATGAGATTGTGGGTTTTAAAATGCTGCTGAAAATGACCTTCTGATTTGCTATAGAGAAAAATACAATTCAAAAATTGAAGGTATTTTACGGCTTGAGAAACTAGCAGTGTTTGTGCTGTTCCCCCAAGCAACAGGCACCCCTCCCCAGACTTCCATCAGCTCCATTGTTCTTTATTCGTTCCTTGAAATTACACTCTCCTTTAACCTTGTATATATGCCTTCATACAATGATTTGTCATATTGCATAGATTTACTGTATCTTATCTTACATAGACTTCTTATAGAAGATTTTAAACATCTGGTGCTATTTTTAGAGATTTCCTGTAAACTACTTGCACAAGAAACAACATTCTGTCTGTTACCAAGGTTATCTAGACCAGTAGCTTAAATCTGTGTACAGGAAAATGTGTATATCTCTGGCTAACAAAGATGATTTTTATAATATAATGTAAAGAAAACATTCGGTTACTCTGAGTTTCATGCAAATTTTAGAGCAGTGGCCAAAGCGACTTTGCTAAAGTAAAATCTTGGAATGGTCTTGAATGTCCATTTCCTGCCCTGTGAGCCAAACTTCTCTCGTTTTGTTTCTATAATTTTAAGCACTCTCCAGTGTAGATTTTTGGCTTTTTGAATTGATCACAGTAGTAATAAATAAGTACTCCCCAGCCCAACTGACACTTTTTTTTTCCTCTGTCAATGTAGATAAAACAATTCCAGAGTTATTCAGGATGGAGAGTACCGAAAAGGTAAGGTAAATAAGTTACTTTAGTTCTTGGATTTAGACTCCTCTGCTCAGGTTTGGAATAGCTATTAGTAAACATTTATGTTCTTGAAAATGGGAATTCCATGAAAAAGTGTTTATTTGTGTAAAGGTTCGAGTGCCAATCGTGTTTGCTTTGAAGTGACATTTACCTTTTGCCTGTGTGAGAGCCAGTTCTGCCCCGCTCCCCCCTCCCCTCCAGGCACTCATTGTTCATGGCTACCGACACCCTTGTGTTTTTGGCCAGCGGCACTCAGGGCACTGTGTACTTTTGCAGGTCACAGTGCCATTTGGGCTTTGAATAACTCCGTAATATATTTATTGGTTCCTTTCTGTCTGCTCTAAATAAGCTCCACAGTATGCTGTACAATATGTGCGAATCCTTGATAAATCAAAGGGTTAGTTTCCAACAGAACCAGTCAGGAATGAACTATAAGTTTGGCTGCGTACCGCCGGAGTGAATGGAGCTTCTTAGGGATGCGTGGAGATGCGCTGCTGAGCAAACTGCTTTGATTGAAAGAACCTGCTGTAATTTTAGAAATTGGGTTGGACTAATTGAGTGTAAGTAGCTATGAGACGAATTGTAAGTATCTTTCAGGATACACCTGTATTCTTAATGCTTAGTCAAACCAAGGTAGAATAATTGCAGGACACCAGTAAAAGATGAGCTTAAAAAGTGTATTTTAATTCTGCCATTCAAAAGGAGGCAGACTTGCTTTAACATTCTGGATTTATAAGAATATGAAAACCAGCAATTTATTACAGTTTCAGTGCTTTCTTGCTCAAGTTCTTGTTTGGACATGAAACATGAATAAAAGTCCATGATTTTCAAATAGGTACTTAGGCTGAGTCCTAACAAATAGATCTTTATCATATTTATCACTTTGCCTTAAGAAATGAGTCATCTTAATAAGAGCAATTTCTTCTCAGGCTCTAAGAAAAACAGTTTATGGATGTTGCACATGCTGCTTTCGTGTTAAGGCATAGTTTTGTTTAATTTTGGACCAATTACATGCCTCAAATGTACTTCTTTAACAGGCTGTGTAGTGCCATATTTTGTTTCTGTAACATTTTTAAGTGTTTTAATTACCTAGATTTTAACAATTTGTTTTAATAGTTGGGTGAAGCTATTTCTAGTATTTTTTTGGAGTCTCTTTTTACACTCACAGACCCAAGAACCTGGGACTGTTTGTTCTTCACTTCAACTCTGCTGTGATGGAGGGTCTCTATATGTGAAATACTGCTTTAAATTCTGATTGGTCAAGAACCCATTAACTCATAGAATTTGATATTTTAAGGTAAAAGTCCAACAATGCTATTTTTAAATATAACAGTATATCTTCTAGACTGTATTGCAAATATTTATTAGGCCTACAGGAGAAAGTGTTATGTTTTACAGATACAAAGGTCTGTAGTGTAAAGGAATCAGCAGTTAATTTCGTCACTTTTTCATAGTGTGAGAGTGATAAACGTAATTTGCATCCATTAAAATATGGTAACTTACTGAGATAATTTGAGGATAATTTTAAATTGCTTTCTTTTGGATATTTTATAATTCTTTTTTTCTAATCACAATTCTGTCTTTTATTGATGGGATGGAATGTTTATCTGTGGGTTTTGAAAGCTCAGTGTTTCGATGTTAAAACGGTATGATGTGTTTGTGCTGTGGAACTGAACCTCTGCTGGCCTCCCGCAGATGCACTCCTCGGTGTGCTGTCCAGGTGTGTTCTGCCACGGGGAGACGGGTGTTCAGGACAGATACAGAACCAGTATGAACATATATATCCATCTATGTAGTCTCTCTCCTATGAAAATATTGCTTTGTTTTGTCTTTTTTTTTTTTAAATGTGAATTACTGCTACTTGGCTCGCTTGTTTTTGTGTGGACATTTTGAAAAATGGAAGCTATTAAGAACTTTCTTTCCCTTTTCTCTTTGTCTTTGTTTCCTCCGAGGCTTAAGTTGAGAATAGTAGTTCAGTATGTTTGTATGCATCATGGGAAGAACCTGTTGCAGTTCAATTCAGGCGAGTCGTACAAAAATAGAGAGCTAGGCTTACCCATGGTGTCAAAACCTCCGAAGAGAAGGTGGGAAATAGGAACAATGACTTAGTTGCTCCCCCTCTTCTGTAAAATTGTAGTGGTTGAGGGATTCAGAGTGAGGGAGGCTGGGATTCAATTTCATCTTCTGCCGGATCACATTTCATCCATTACCTCTTATTTTCCAGAATCTTTCCATAGCAGGTAACTTGCATGATGTTCTGGGTTTGGTATGAAGACTTTGTTTGCCACTAGTCTTCCATTTCTTAAAAAATACTTAAAAATAAATAATAAGTAAAAATCAGAGGCAGTGGTTGGAACGCTAGTAGCTTCCTGTCTTTTCAGTAGCGTTTCCTAACAGTGTTTTTTAAAAATCATTTTTTCTGGTTTAAGTGCTTCTAACTTCAGTGGATCTTGTTTTGCTTCATTTTGCACATTCCTCCATTTGTTTTGTGAGTAAAGAACTGTCTTCTCTCTGGCTCAATAGCCTGAGGTGTGCACAAAACCCAGGCTTTATTTTCTTGAGTAGCTGCGGTGCATTAGAACATTAGGAACACAGGAACTGACAGGGCAAACGAATCCTCTTTCTTTGCTGCCTTCTGTGGGAAAGCAGTGAATTCTGCACAAGACGCTTTAAATTGCTGAGAACGGAAAGCTGCAGAAATGTCATTTTATTTTTCGGGATTTGTTAATAAGAGCCAGCGATTACCCACTGTGGCTCCCTCCCCCGTGTTGCGTGTCGCCCAGTGCTGGGTGCCGTGCGCTGGGGAGCGTGCGGTTCTCCTCTGGAGGGGTGGGGAGAGTGCTCCCCGCAGGGAAAGGGGCGTCTTCTCTAACGCGCGCTCACACTGCCTGAGTTCGTCTCAGGTGAGTACATTGTACTGTGGGCATTTGTGCTGCCTTGCTGGCATGGGGAGCCGTGGCTCACCTGCATAATTCATCTCTGGGTTTGGTAATACAACCCCAGCGGCTGGAGAAATTCAGGTATGGGGGGCTACTACTGCTTTTAATGGTGACTTTCTTGCTCTCCTTTGCTATCCATCAGGATAATTCTCTGCTGTCTAAACAATACTCTGTGTTCTGCAGGAGGGTACGCAAGCGGTGTGTATAATGCGTAGCAACTGGAGTTACTCTCAAGGCAGATCTGTGGGCTTGTGAGAGAGAGAATGGCCATTATAAGTTTGGACAGCCAGAAGGCAAATGATAATTGCTTTGAAAACGTCCCCTACGTTTTAATTTTAGATAGTATGATAATAGAAATTATTCATTGTAATTGAACTGTGTATGTAAAAGAAAAACTAAACTATTACTATTTTTGCAGGATTTATTACCTAGTGATGATGTTGTACCTGAAATATTAATCAACTGCTTATATTCTCATTAACAATTGTCACATAGTGTACTTTGTAGCTCATTGCAAATGCAGTGTTTTGGGATGAATTTCATAGATAACAGTAAACGTTCGATATTACATGAAACTAAAAGAAAATATTTGGAAAGAAAAAAAGCAGCTTACTAACGTACTTCAGCAAATAATGATTGTACTCTGCATAGATTTCTATATTGAAAATTTACATCCTTTCTATTTAAACGTAATCTTCCAAAAAATCATTCAGGACCAGATTTTGCCTTGTCAGAATTTCCCATGCACTGTTGTTTCATTCTTTTCTTACTTTCAGACCCATATAATAGCTGTGAGTTTTATTTGTCTTTAACTTCAGCTTAGACTCCAATAAGGACAATGTTCAAATATTTATTTTGGAGGTTATAATATTTGTTTCTGAACTAAACCTGTTAAATGAGTAAAATTAGACTTAATATTGTAGTAGAACATGAAATGCATCACTATTCCTGCTCCTCATTGGAAGTAAGTTTACAGGAAAATAGATAACAGAATTACTTTTGGTAAAATACAGCAACATTTTGCAAGTTGTCATGTTCTATGTCGTCAAATTTTGCTTATGCTTGAATTTTGAATAGATTCACAGTGCAGTTTTAGCTGAAATCCAAATGGTAGAGAATGTCTGAATAGGGTGATATATTTGGATTTGCAAATGCTTTTATGAAATGGATATGAAATGGATAACTTCTCTGACAGGAATTGGCTGAAAAGGGATTCTCAAAAAGACACTTCTTTTTTTTTTTAAAGGATTCGAGTTACATCTGAAATATTGGCAGGCAGTCTGCCATTCAGCAAGTTAGCTAGAACTGTACCTAAGACCAAAGCTTTTCTCATCCCTTGTGAGAGAGACAATCCATAGTTTTTAAAATGTTCCGATGTGGGCACATCTGGGAAACCGAATTCTGCTTGAAAAAACCCAAAGTTGGTGAAGCGTGGTTATGTAACTGGGATTGCGTAAGGATGCATTTAACGATATTCTAATAGGAGTTTGCTTTTATCACTGTTTCTTTAGGAGAAAAGGTTGCGGGGATGTGACTAATTACCCTCCTTCTTTAAGGTCACCAGGTGTCCTAATTTTCAAGGAGCGTCCTTGCTAACAGGGACAACCCTGGAATCTTGGAGGCTTTATTGAAAATGGGACAGTGTTCTAATTTCAGAAAAATCCCATGTCAGCCATACCTGAGCGACTCCAGAGCCTCACGTGGACTCTGAGGGCAGCACAGCTGTCTGGGGTGGCACCAGCACCGCAGGAAAAGGTGTGAAATACGGAGCTGCCCCAGCAGCCAGCTATCCCGTTTCTGCAGGCGAGCGATAGTACAGATAGAAAAATCTTCCTGGGCTTACATATAAAGGAAATAAATGGTGTTTTCTGTTTAGAACTGTGTTCAGTTTTTCCTTTCTGTAACTTCCCTGTAGCTACAAAGCTAATAAGTAGTCATGAGAATGGATCAGCCACGTCGGGTCCGTTGTCCCTTTCCACTTGAATGGAAAGACCAGGCAGCAAATGTGGGAGCGTTGGGAAGAATTTCTACAGAGGCTGAAGCTAAATTTAAAGGAGGATCAGCTCACTGCACTCCCTGTTCTCAGACGGTTGTCAAAAGGAAAAAGTGGGTTTAAGAAGCATTCAGATTTGTTTGACTACTTTGTTATCTCTGTACTCAAACTTGGAGTATTTTATACGTATTTTAAAGTAAGGAAGTCCTGGGATTATATAAGAGGTTATCCAAGTACAACAGAGAGAAATCTCTGCCTGCTGGAGGAAGCATTGAAACCTGACTTTGCTCTCTATTCTAAAGGTGTGCTAAGACATCTCTGATTGCGCGTATATCCAAAGGTTCCTGTGGCAGAGATTGCCGAGATACCCGAGTTGTGCCCACCTAAAATAAGTATGGGTGTAAGGTCCTTACTGGATTTCACTGAAGTTTCCTATGCTTGAGAAAATCCCGTGTAATTGTGTATTTAATTGGAATAAAAGCTTTCTAGTTTTTTTAGTATGGAGTTCTTAATAAATTTGAGGACTTAAATGGGAACCCATTAAAAAGTCAAACTCCTTCCCTCTGCCCGAAGCTGCGGGGAGCGGTCGCTGCGGTCTCGGTGGCACCTGGGGCTGCTGCACCTGGGCTTCCGCCATTGCCAGGCAGGCAGCTCTGCTCTGTGGAGATGGCTCGTCAAGGTATTTACACACACAGCCGGCACAGCGGTCTTGTAAGCCGATGTGTAAACTAAATAGGAGATGGCATGCATTTTTCATGTGTGACGGTGTGTCAGGGCACATGGGAAAACTCTCCTTCATTGGGTTTTGGGGTTCTAAAATGTATCTCACACACACACGTGCTGTTTGTCTTTGTGTTACAATGACAACTGTTTTTTAAAATAAACAATTATAGTTACTGCAGCTTTATTTTGTAACAGTATAAATACTTGGTGTCGATTTATCAACACCTGAATGAGTTTAAAAGAATGTAGTTTTTTATTTACAACAGCTGACTCCTACCTGGGTAAGTGAGAGTTCTAGTATTTCATTACTTCCCCTTCTGTCATTTTGCAGTATAAAATTTCATGCATCTGCCATCTCAGTTTCTTTTCTTTGTTGGAAAGATTTCGTGTACTCCCACTTCTTGTGATTAGAATAATGATGCAAATTTTTCTCAAGGTTAAGAAAACTGCTGGAACCACAAAATAGAACATGAGCAAGCTGTAATTGCCTACTTTCTTAAGTGAAGATATGAAACTCCCGAAGAATTATGCTAGTCTTTTGCGAGGAAGGTATGCTGTTAGTATCAAGGGAAATGTCAGTTCTTAACAGTTGCCGATAATTAAGGGCCAAGGTTTCAGCTGAGGTGAAGGAATGATTTTGCTTAAGTGTTGGAGCTGATGTGCACCAGTAAAAGCATCTGTGGAACAATTTGTAAGCTATTTAATGTTGTAAAAATCAACTGAAAAGAGTGTTTGCATTTTCTTTGTTAATTAAATAGGAAACGTTTCAATGATAATGCATCATGTGGATGAAGTCCTACAGTTCTCACTGCTGCTAGTGGGATTTGTAAGTGTTGCAAAATCCATATGCATCATAACAGCAAATTTACTTCAGAGTGCCTTAGAAAGCTATTCAGTCATTATTTCTGAAACTTTGTTGGGGCGACTTTTAGTTGCCCAAACCCAATCTTAATTGGATTTGCCTTTAAAAGACTATTGCTCTGAACTTCACTGCCCGATCATATCTGGATATAGAGACATACGTGGTCAGCAGGTTGGAAATTTAAAAATGCTGTAGGTATTCCTGAATCACCATATGCACAGACGGCTGCATTCTCTGAAACAAGTGCCTTTTCCGTGTTTGCTGGTTCTGTTTTTTAAAACTGTCTAGGCAAGCTGTAAATGCTGTTCATGTTTGGACAACACAGCCAAACTTCTCTGTGCCTGGCAAGTTTTGGCAATATATAGGTATCCGAGAAGCAGAAGTGAGGATGTTTGTTTGTAACATAATATGGCGTGGGAAAGCCATGCTACAAAGCAGTATCAATAGATTTTCTTCCATCTGAATTCAGTGGTGAAAGCCAGTATCAACACTGGTCTTTCCCTGTCTTCTCTATTGGGTCACAGTTATTTGGTTTAAGGGCTTCTACTGCTCTCTTTAGACACTTTGATGTCTCTCTCAGTGACTCCACTCTCTAGTTTTTCTGCTTGTCTGTCTTCCTTGACACGTGGTGTGGCAGCAGTGGTGCCACTGGCAGGGTCCCCATCTTCCCTTTCCCACTAACGACATCTCCAGGACGCTACCGAGTTACATCAGTCCTGCTGCCCAACTGCTGAGGATGAGATAATGCTGTAAATAGTTAAGAACTAAATTAACATTCTTTCCCATGCTAAGAGATGCTACCACTTGTTATCTGTGCTGCCAGCTGCCTCCGTGTTGCTTTTTCTATATGTGTGCTGATTTTATTCTGGTTAAGCATCAGAGAGACTGACTTCATGCACACATTCTCTCTTTGTTAATCTTGTGGCTCCACTGAAGTACTAATTGATTTGGTCCTTTGTTTTTCCACCACTTTACATGATTCCTACCCACCTCTTAGTGCATACTAAGACCTTTCCGTCAGCAGCGCCCTTCTGGATAAATGTCAGTCTTTGGAAAGCTGGTTGAGTTAGTCATCTCTGAATGCTCCTCTGCTTTGCTTTTGTTTGCCTGTGTGTGCCTTTACCAAAGCCTCATTTTTCAAATGTATTTATTAAACAATGGTATAGGTGATTAATAATCTGCTGGTGTCTTACTTTGGCCCTAAAAGTTGATGTTCAGTGTTAGGTATTGCATTCTCTTGTATACTTCCAATATAGCAGAAATCAGTATTGCTCTGAGTATTTTGGGGAATTGTGCAACCTGCTAAACCTAGTAAACAGATTTTTTTTTCCCCGACATTCAAAATTAATTCTTTTTAGCAAGGCGGGCTTGATAGCATTGTGAATGGAGATTTGTAAATGTATCACACTCCTTCACTGATGGGAGTTAAGTCCCTCAATTCCAACATTTTGTGGACTGAAGAAAAACAGTTTTTAAAAGAATCTTTTTCTTTTATGTGGCTAATCCTATATGTAAGAAATGTAGTTAATCTTTATTTGCAACATTTGACCTTGATGTTCTCAAAATGCATTCTAGGTTTAGTTTTTTGAACAAATGGATGTGCTTCATTCTGTGTAAAATGTTTTTCCCCCGCCCCGTGCCAGTTAGGAAAATTTATCCTTGATGCTGAAAATGAAGTTCTTTTTCCAATGGCTTCGGCAAATTCTATCCAAGCTCTTCATTTACTCTCCATGGCATTGTATAAATGATGGCATTCTGTAAGCAATGAAAGCAATTTGGTATGGCAGATAGACCTTATATGCTATGTCCATGATGCTTGAGCCAAAATCTGGTCATGAAAGTTTTTAATAACTGTCAGCTCAACTCTTTTTTAACTTCCCCCTCCATTTGGAGTGCTGTGTCCCCAGGGAGTCTCAGTCTCCCCGGGACAGGACAGATACTGACAACCGGCGGACATCCAGTGAAGGGCCACCAAGGCAGGGAACACGTGGCGTGCAAGGAGGGAGCCGGGGTTGCTCAGCCGGGGGAAGAGACGGCGTAGGTGCATTTAGTTTTTGATTTCTTCAGTTACCCAGCGGAGGGTTATAAAGGGAGGCAGAGCCCGACTCACCTCCGAGGTACACACCTAAAAGGATGTGAGGCAATAAATACAAGTTGCAGTAAGGGAAATTCTGGTTAAAAATAAGGAACTTTCTCACCAGGAGTATATTCCAACATGGGAACAGTGGCCCAGCGAGGGATGGGAACCTCCATCCTTGGGGTTATTCACAGCTCAACTGGGCATCACCCTGAGCCAGCCTCTTCCACATTTGGAGTTGGCAGTGAGTTGAACTAGATGACCTTCAAAGATTCTTTCCAACCTAAATTATCCTATGGTTTTGTTAAGAAGGTAAAAAAGAAAAAAAAAAAAAAGAAAAGAAAAAAAAGAGAGAGATGTTTGATTTGAAATTAATTTTCAAAGTAGAAATGCATGGAAGTCTGAGCCTGCGTTTTCATGGGTGACATACAACTCAGTCTGATGGGACCTCCATGAGTGGTGTGCTGTGGAGTCAGTGGGTCCTCAGGCAGTCTGGGAACAGGGATTTGAAGTGGAATTTCATGCTCGGCAGTTATTATGGGAGGTTATGCTTTCGGTGTGGCCAACTTGCCATCCTTTTTGATGTTTTTATATTTTTACATGACAGATCTGTGATTTTCTGTTGTTCTCTTTAATTGATTCCAGCAAGTGGAATTCATACAAGTAAGAGTGGAAGGTGCAGAAACAGGAGAGGAGGAGTGAGAGCAGCACAATCTTGTGCTGTGTAGGGAATTCAGGGAAGTTACAGGTGTAGTCCCCAGGTTATTCCATGTTAGAAATCAGTGTGGAGTTGCTTTGCTTGCCACGGTGATAAGTGGCCTGCCTCAAATTTCTAGATGAGTTTTCCATTTACTGTGTGAAATGATATAAAAGTTAGGGTAATAAGGAAAAAGTGTTGATTTAATCTTGACTGCTTGAGTCCATGTACTTCTTGCTAGGCAAGAAATTTGACAGTTGTTTCTGCAGTGTTATTACAGTGCTTCCTAATTAACATTTCTGTTGTTAAAACACCCTTCCTGGAAGTGTCACCTTCTATTAAGTGAACTATGCTGCAGTAGGATTAATGAGGGATGCACCATAAAATAGTTAACAATACATCTAATAATCATCTTGATAATGGCCTGTATCTGACAGGGAACTGCAGAAAAAGGAGAAAATGAGCTATCATAAAATATCCTCAATTAACATGAAGGTAGCACTTCGAAAATGCAGGGTGGGCTGATTAAGGTTACAGGGATAAAAACTAGTAGGTAACTACTACTCCCTCCCGCATTAAAAGGAAAATTGGTAGGGGGGGGTCTCACTCTAATGCTGTGTCTTACGGATGTCTCACTTCATCCCTCAGAGGCGGCAGTGGACAGGACCCAGAGGTGCAGCAGAGGCAGAGATCAGCCAGCCCAGGGCAGAGCAGGGCCGGAGCGCAGGTGGGTTCTGAAGCTGGAGATCTGACAGTCAAGAGACCTCCGTCCTAATCTCAGGGTGTAGAAAAAAAAAAGAGGGGAGGAATTAAAATAAATCATTGTTTACAGAGACAGCTTGCTGGCAGAGTGAGATACTCCTTCAGAAGGGAGGTTTTCAAGACTTTTAGGATGTAATTGTGAAAAGGAATTTTAGCTGGATAAAGCCTGAAATATTTGAACTGCATTAACAGCACTTGTTGACTTCTCTTCCCGCTGAGTATCTGTGATGTGCTATGTTGGGGTTACTTTCTCTCTGACAAGATTTTTTTAAAATGAGTCTTTCAATCCAGCTCCTTTCATTGCCATTGTAGCGCTCACAAATGTACCTTACGTAATGGTCTTTCCTTCTGTAAAAGTTGAAAAGCCTAAAATACTGCTGTTCCTGGTAGATAAGTAATTTCACTTTGAAATGTTGACCCTTATTTGAAGGGCTATTTTTGTAGTGTTCCTTTTCAATATTTTATTCTGATAGTGGATTTGCAGGTACATAAATTTGACTCTGGTTCTTCTGCCTAATGCATAAGCTAAGACGTTACAGAAAACAAATGGGAGTTTTCATGATGCAAAGTTGCCAGTTAATGCACTGCTAAACAAACGATCTCTTGTCCAAAAGTGTCTTGGAAGGTTAATTCTGGGAGAGAATTTCAAACAATTAGTCAATTCTCTGTAAGAGGGAGGGAGGCATAGCTCTAAGGCCATAATCCAAAAAGGAAATCTATGTCATTTAAGTAAGAATCTGGGGATACAACACAGAAGGTTATGAAGATCAGTAGTGCTGAGTGAATTATTTAGGATGGCATGGGAAATAAAAAAGATGATGGAGATAAGGAGTAGAACTAGAGTTTGAAATGCGTCTACATCAGCAAGCCATTTGGTGCATTAGAAGCAGATCAATAGCTTGAAGCAATCAGCGCTGAGGCCCCCGTGTCTGGGCGGGTTTGCTGCTGGACCAGCTTTAGTCTGAGCCCTTGGATGCTTAAGAAAGTGTGTGACTGGAAGCTCTCTGAAGACCCGCGGTTGTTCCAGGTCTGCATGTGTTGAATGCTTCTGGTGTGAACCTGCAGTGGGGCTTCCGCTTTGTCTCCCCCAAAAGAAATTTAATTCAGGAGCACCAAAGCTGTTGTAGAAACGGAACTCACAATAAAAAGGGATAGTTTGTAGGAGTTACTTCAAAACTGCAGCGTTACTCAAACCCAAAATGTGAATGTAGGGCATAGCAATGTCATCTGGCTGTGCAGCCTGTTGTGAAAATACATCGTCTTACCCTCTCATGGAGAAGCAGAGGTCCTTCTCTCTTGAAGTAGAATTTATCAGAATGAACTATATTGGGTTAAATCAGTTTTCTTTGAAGTTAATGGTAAAGCTTCAACTGATGTAAATGGGAGTAGAATTAGGCCAACACCGATCACTTAAGGGAAATCAAAATCTAGGCTAGAGAAAAGGCAAAGATCAACTCTGCACAGATACAGAAATAGTTTCTGTGCGTTATTCCACCGGTGACTCCTGTGTGCTTTAGTGTGAGTCGGAGGGCTCGTTTCTAGGGCAAATGTCACTTACATCATTGTACCAAGTTTTAGCACCAAGTTCGTGGCTGTCAGCTGGTGGGATGCAGCTGCTGAGCAGTTCTGGCTGTGGCACAGTGCTTCTGGATTTTGCTTTCAGACCAGCAAAACGTTGCCTGTAATGGGCTATTTCGATAAGCCCTTTTTGACCGCTAAAACTTTACTCTTTGCCGTGCTTTCTTCAGTCTTCTGTGACAGCTTGTGAGTTGGAAGGAAATACCTCCCAATGTGTAGAGCTGAGATACTAAATAGCTTAAGTGACAGTGGACTGAAAGACTTCAGGAAATGGATACCTCAGCAATGTTACTCTGCTTTTTACCGTGCCGTCTGGGATAACAACATTCACATCTCTACAGGAGGATGCCCCCTGTAATCTGCATATCTGTTTTTTTCCTGTGCTGTGAATAGCGATGCCAGTATCACGAAATCCGTGTTTTGCTGGTTGCTCCTGTGGTGCCGAGGACTTTTAACTCCTCTTCAATCACTGATTTGCTCCTTATTTGCTTTTCATGTGCTGTGTTTGGACAGAGTCTTTCTAATCTGGCTGCAGTAGCAGAAAGGCATCTATCACTGGCGTAAAAGAAAATAGGCTATTTGAGAGGTTTTCTGTATCCGTGTGCTGGGATTTCATTCTGGTGCGTGAAATGTCTTATGCAATAGAAAAACAGCTCTGGTTATAATGTGGCTCTGGGAAAAAAATCTGTCAAAAGGAATGACAAATCCACCAGTGTTTCTTACACAATTAAAATGGGAACTTATCTTTGCGTGATTCATGTTTCTTCCTTTCAAACTGGTGAGCTATTCCGCAAAGCAAAAGCTTGCCTCTTTAGGTCCTCTGGCTTCTGCGCGTCTCTGACTTGGGTGCTTCTTTCTACTGATACAACCCTGGGGATGTTTTAATCATAAGAGAATAAGCACTTTGCAGTTCCGGCATGACTTCCTGTCTACTCCGAAACTGCATCCTCAATTATATTAATCTGACTGTTGCCTATTTAAGCATCGTACTACATCTTGAATGACAGCGGGGTAAACAGATTCAGCAAATAAGCTGTCGTCCCCGTCTGCTCGCGAGTGGCAGATCAGGTCAAGCAGAGAAAGAGATAAACAGGAGCATACACACACATTTTCCTGTGTCACTGCCTTTTGACTGCGATGTAAATGAAGAGCATGGGTATGCAGGGTGCTACAAGAATGTTTTCCAGGCTCTTAAAATGAGGGGTACGTGCTTTTGGCAGTCATAGGAAGACATTGGGGAACTGCAGCTTTGAAAAATGGGGAAATAAGTTTAGATGAGAGATGCACACTTTCTACTGTTTGTATGATTTCTTGAAGGTCACTTGAGTTGCTGTTACAGAAATGGAAATGGATCTGTTCTACTCATTGTATTTCCACAGGTGCAGGCTCCCAAGTGCTGGAAATCATTTTGACAATGAGAATGTAGGTATTTTTAAAAACGGTTGTGCTAGAACTTGTTAGGTTCTGTTCTTGCAAGAAGTTACAAAAAGCAAGATAAACATCAGGTTATTGAGGAACACATCTGAGGAAGTATTTTCTGTTCATTTTCAAAGAAGGCAAACCAATAAACACATGAAAAATGCATTAATAAAGCTATGTTTATTTAAAATGCTCACCTATAAAGCTTTGCATTGAATTACATAGCACCAGGTTTAAATGGACTGTAGCGAGAGTTGGTGTCTTGTCATCCCGCAGCCTGGCGGCGTTGCTTACTGACTAGATACGCGTTCTGTGATGGCATGTGGGCTAGGTGCACGCACAGCAGAGACGTGGCTTAGGTTCGGATTGGTTTTCCTTAATTTTCCGAGATAAGCTTATATTTTTATTTTTAGGGGTTGTATTCAAACATGCAAAGATTATTGTTGGTGAATATCCAACAGTTTCCTTTCAGTATTGTGGAGATTGTGCTGGGGAGTACTACCCCTGTAAGATTTTGGATTTGAAAAACAGATTCAGAGATTGCTTAAAGTCATTAGAAGTATAGTAATTTTGAGTCTGTGATGTGTGACTTATTTCAGATGGGAAAAACAAATCCATTAGTCCGGAGGTGTGAATTTGCGTCTCTTGGAAGTACATAGGAGTTGGTTCGTATGAAAACCTGGGAAACGCCTGGATTACTTGTTTTGTTTACTTCCAGATTTCAGTTGTTAAGTCAGTGCAGCGGTTTTGAGTCAAACAGTGCTCTAAGATTAATCATGGAAATCCCAGGGCTACAGATATGGTTCATAATATTGCTGATTTTAGCGGTGTTACAGACATGTTCAATGCGCTGGCATGGGTCTTTGCAGAACTTGTGGCAAAATATGGGTGACTCCTTGTTACCGCTTCTACCTGTAGAGGGAGAGATTTAATTTTATTGGTTCATTTGAGAATTTACCTACATCTATAATGATGTAATGCGTTTCTTTTGGAATCCTTTACTTGTCAAATATTTCTGGACCCGCTGTGAGATGAAGCAGTGTGGCTTTCTAGTAAATCTGTGATGGGTGAATTTCAAAAGTTTCATTGTGACATGAAGAATTCAGAGACTTATCAAAACCATTTTGGTTTAGAAATGGGAATCAAAATATTGTAGTAACAGACTGATGTTCTGTGTCAGCGTTTATCCCTGAAATAAGTAAGAACCCAACAAATCAGTAAAGCATTAGATGTAGCTTAAAAAATGGCAGTAATCAATCTGTCTTGGCATTTTGGGGGGTATTTCTTCCAAATGTCTCAAGATACTTCTTCCAAAAATTCCCTTTTAGGCATTTATTGATACAATGATAGGAAATTAACACAAGACTTGATTTCAGTTTAAAATAATCACGTTACAGTCAAAAGCCAAAACATTCTCTGTTGGATCACTTTTTGAGAGGTATAATCAACAGAGTACCATTTTTTTTTTTCTCAGAAACTTTATTTAGATGAAGAAAAGTGAAGAAAAAATATGCTAAAACATGCTAAATTTCTTAAGAGCTCAATATCCCTAGAGTAGTTCTACTTACAAGAACAGTTGTTGGTTTTACTCTCTTAATTTTCAGATGTGCTTGGAATCTGAAGTTAAAGGTGTCATTTCTGGTGAATTCATAATGAACAGCACTTAAACTAATTTAAACATAATGTTTAAAATCTAAAATTGTTAACAGTGCATGCTGTCTGAGTTATTTTGGTGGAAGTCATCACACATGCACCTCACCCGCTCCTCCCACCCTGGAACCAGTTCTGGTCTCTTCAGAAGTAGCCATGAAGTTTGCTAAAGATTTTAGAATTTGGAGTGTTTCACAAAGCGTTACTGATGTAGAAAAATCTGTAGGAGCGTAGGAAGTTTGGGTTCAGTCCCCTATTAATTTTATTTATTTTGAGAATGGAGCAGAAGTCTTCCAGCTGTCCAGACAGTATTCGAATTATTAGTCTACAGAATTATTTTCACATTTTCTTTTGCTGGGCTTTAAATATATGGTGGGGTTTTTTTCCTACAAAGTAGAATCGTTTCAGCTTGAGAGACTAAAATCACAGCATTTCAGCCAGTGTGATCAGGTGTAGACCTCGACTGGCAAATAAAAGTGCAGTTTGATATTTTCACCCCACTGCTGGCCACTTATTAGCATCGCTGGCAGAAAGGAGCAGCCGGTAGTGTGGAAAGCCCCCCCTGTGCTACCATCATAGACTTATGCTAAGCTAAAATTGCTGGGTAATTGCAGACAAGTGGTGCAGTTTGATTGAGCAACGTAAAACTAAGATGCTTATCTGGCAGCTAGGTAATACTGAAAAAGGCAGTGCTTTGTGGCGCTGTGGGAAGAGGCTTTTGCTGCTCCATTTGGGCTCTGCTGCCACTTTCCTGACCGTGCTGTAGTTAAACTGACAAAAAAGAAAAGAGTGGTTCTGATACTTCACCTCTTGCAATAGACTCGCTGTTTTATCGTGCGGAATATATACAGGGTCAACAAATTATATATTTAAGTTGAATAACAACATAGTTATCTATGACTCGGTATACATTTACAACTGAAAAAGATACAAAGAAGTGCAAATTGACCTAATGCCAGCACCACACAAAAGTGACAATTTAATTCACAAATTTTTTACACCAAATGTGTGTTTAAAAAAAAAAAGAAAAAAAAAGAAAAAAAAATTCAAGGTCTTAGTATAACATCCAGAAAGCTGGCATCTGTTACATAGTTTGCGAATAAATGGTGGTCATATCCCAAAATGGAAGATTTCACTGAGAGTGCTCACTGTCAGCCTCGTACAAAAATACCTTTTCAACTCAATTGTCTCGGCTTATCCCCATTACCGTGGTCGAGAGATGAGGAGGGAGTTGTTCCCAAAACAGACAAGTAATTTGCTGGAGATAGACTTTAGATCAACGCGTTTGATTACAAGGAGAAATCAAGCTGAGCTAGTGTACTCTGTGCAACACAGGTCTATGTTCTCTGCGAGAGAGACAGTTAAAATCAGCAAACAATCATGCTCTGTGGCAGCTGAGACATCCAGATGGTCTCAGTTTATCCCTCATTAAAACACATCTCAGCGTTCCAATCTTTAGATAAAGATAGGCTTGAATAGATGTGGCAAGGCCTATATCCTGAAAGAAAGGTCACAAGCAGTTAGGCAGCTATGGAAAATACATCTCGAAGCGGCCCAGTGCCTGGGCTGTGTACCAGTTCGCAAACTGGGCAGGCCAGAGAGGCGGGTGGGGAAGCCTGAGCGCGGGTCCTCCCCATTGCCCCAGTGCCGCCGGGGCGCAGCAGTCCCTTCCCTGGCTCATGTCGCCATAGGTAGGCACCACAGCAAAGTTAGTGACTTTCTGCTTTGCAGCAGGCATTAGGGCTCCCCCATTTCCATGATAGCCTAGGACTTGCTATTGCTGTTTTAATTGCTTGCAAGTGAAAGCAGCACTGCAGCATGATGATAAGGGTGAGTGCCGCAGCACATGTACCTTGTACTGGTGGTGGTCACCTAGACCCCAGGGAATGGTTTTTGTCAGTGCCCTCTCCTCCCGCCACTGCTTGGAGGAGTCAGCAGTAGCAAAGTGGCTGGAGGAATCTCATCCCCATGTCAGGTGGCGACAGAGTGCCACCATGCTCAGCTCTGACTTTCCATCATCCCTCATTTGCTGGGAAATTAATGAGGACACCAGTTGTGCTGAAATTTGAGTATCTGCTGAAGGGCTTTGCTGGATAGGAGTCTATGTATCCTGCAGCTAATTATGTCATTAATTAATCTATTATCTATTGATGACTGACAAGAGAGTTGCTGAGAATGATTCAGAACCTACATGGAAATTCTTATTTATTTCCTGTATTTTGATAACTTCTTATTACTGCTCTGTAGCCATGATAAATCCTTGTATAGAGCTATAGCTAAGATATTTGTAAAGAAAATTCCTATTTCTCACTTGTTCTCATGGTTTTTTCCCCACGTATGCAGCTAGCTAATACAGTTTAAGAGATGCAGAGTGGGAAGATTAATCTTTCTTCCCCCTTGCAGCTCCTAAAGAAGCTACAGCTTTGTAGTTTCAAAGGAGAACATTTTATTTTTAAGTTGCTATTAATAGAACAGAAAATTAAAAGCTCATCATGGTTAGGATGAGATCCCGATTGAACTTGACAAGGAAGAAGATATTTAATAAAAGTACCAGGCACAATGATGGCTTTAAAATAAATCTGTGTGTTAATAGCTAAATTATGAGGTGATAATCTGATGGTCTATTTAAAAACACGTTTGTGGGAGGATTTTTAAGATGACCCCACAGTTAATGTTTGGTTATTAGTATGTCCTGTCCTACTGCTTATATTTTTTGGCTAATTGTATGATTTTAAGGTTGGGCAGCAACATTCTACATAGCTGTGATCACTTTTTATCCATCAATTGATGTCTGCTGCTGTTTTATCAGCTTATTTTTCTGAGCCACCAGCTAGGATAATGTGCTTGAGGGAAAATTATACCCTACATCAGTGGTTTTGTTACAGCATGTTGTACGTTATTGGTAATTTGAATGCACCCAGATAAAAATAGAAAGGTTAAGTAGTTTTCCAAATGTTGCTGCTGTGAAGCAGAAAAAGAGTAGTGTCTGTACCATATACATTTTTAAGAGTGATTTTTTTTTTCTTCCCCTTCTAAAACCGCTTGCTAAAATTAATGCTTTCCTTAAAGCTGAATGTAAAGAACAGTTGGCTTTTGAAATTTCTCTCCCCAAACTCTTTTTATTTTTTCTGATTAATTTTTAGCATTAATGAGCCTGATGTGTGTCAGCTTTTGCATCCATATGCATGTCCAGAAAGTGCCCCCCCCATGGGCCAGGTGTTGTGGGTTTTTGCCAATTAGAAGGAGCTGCAATCAACTGGGGACGATTGCCCCCTGCACCCCCCTCCTCAGGCTGGCAGCTCGTATGCAGTGGGTTTAGTTCTCTCTTGTATTTTATATCCAGTGGTGTTAAACGGTTCTGATCTTTCGCAGGTTTGTCAGTAGAAAGGTGCAATGCCATTTTTGTGGCTGAGATATTTATACAGTGCATACCTGTGATTTCTGTACAACTAGTTTTTAATTTCTTTTCCAAAACAACTTCTCGATTCTCTGTGTATGAGAATAATCTGTGCAGGGAGCATCTAGCAAAAACTTTATATTTTGATAGAGTCAACTGACATACGTATACTTCTAATCCTTTGTGAATGTCCTATTTAAAATCGCTGCAGAACATCACTGTATGTCTTTCAGCTAATGCCCACTGAGATTTAAAACCTCCTTTTTGGCTGCTCTCTTTCTTAAGAGTGACCTTGGCTGACAGCTCCTATTGTACAACCCAGTCCTGCGGGGATTTCTTTTTTTCCTCGCTCATCCTTTCACATGGCTTTATGTGGTGCTGGCTGATCTCTCCAGTAGCTCTGCTTCTGTTTCATTGCGGTTAAGATGGTCGCAGTTATCAATCACCATGGAGAACATATGTTTATATTTGATTTTCTTACCGATTAAAAATTTCATGGTAGGTGTTAGATTCTATCTTATATGAATGCTTCCCTTTCTTCTCCCCTGATTAAAGAGGAGAGTAGTCACAGGTGGGTTTGATGGCAGGTGGTAGCAGTAAGGCAGCTAACAACCCACCCTGGGAGCAGGGCCTGGCTTTCAGCTGGGGGTGGACTAGGGGATTGTTCACCCTTCCACCTCTTGGAAACCTGCAAAGAGACTCTACCCAAATTGGAGTTTCAATTGCAATATATTGTTTTAACTTTTTATTACCTGCAAAATCTGTGTGTGCTTATGGCCGAGGACGTTTCCCTTCGAAGCTGGGATTCAGAGCTGTCAAGGTTTGGATCTATGTTTAGTGGCAAAGATAAATGACTTCACCTTTTTAAAGGGAAATTTTATAAAGCTGGGCATTTTGGTGTGACTATAAAAATTATTTATGTGGATTGTTTTTTGAGTACAACACAAATACATGTTTTTGAAGAAAGATAGCTTTTGTCTTCTACCGTATAACTTGTTTCCCATAAGGTGTAGCAAAGCTAAAGGATGATTTTTCTTTAACTCTGGTGCTTGTACGATTATGCACTGAGAGTGCTGTGGCATAAAGGAGATTTAAACAGATGCAAAGTTTTGTAGGAACTTAGTTGCAGTAAGTGTACTGGTGGTGTTAAAATAGCGGTGGCTGCATTTTTCATTAATTTATAACCTCTTAAAGTTTGATTTGACATTTGCTACACTTTCCAGGGCTGCCTTTGAATTCCGAGGCATATATGAGTATGTCTAGGCACGCTAGGTGATGCACGGACATGCAGCAAGATAGGCGTGGGATTTATACAGTAGTTATCTGCTCTCAAGAGGTAGGTACGGCAGTTATAGGACTTACTTTGACATAATTCCTTATGAAATTTAGAGGCATGACCAAAACAGAAGAATGCACGCAGTGGTATTGGCAGCAGTGTAGTAGGAATTGTTTTGTGTTTTCTTAACATTTAGTGTAAAAAAAAAAAAAATAGAGAGGAACTGCATATCTGTGGGAAATGATCGGGTGAGTCAAAGAGAGGTGAAAAACTCTCACTAGAAATCAAGAACTCTCATTAGAAGTCAAGAAGATAACGAACAGGCTATGGTCAGTGTGGAACAGTTATTTTCTCCTCTGCAGAGGAGTACTGCTTCGGTGTGGGGTACTTGACTACTAGAAGATAACGGCATGCGAAAAGGGCGCCCAAAGGTGGGGCAATAGTCCGGAGATGGGCCCAGGTAGGCAGGGGAGCTGCAGAGTGACTGTGTAGTGAGAAATATGGGAGTCTGCTGTTCGCAAGCGTGTGAGGAGCAGGCGTGAAGACGTGGATTGTTTCGTTGTAGGTGACTGATAAGTAGATAGGAAGCAGTATGAATTTAAGAACAATCTGAGTTTAGAAGAAAGCTTTGATAGCTGGTGCGGTTTTACCAGGCCTGTATTGTGCTGATGGACAGCAGTGATGTCGTGTTGGAGTGATCCATGGCTGGAGCAGACCACTTGGTCTGTCTGCGACTGGCGCCTGCTGGATTCATCTGTCCTGCTCAATGAGATGCCTTGCCTAAGAGTAGCTATTTGCTTAAAAATCCTAACAAGCAAAATTAAAATACTCAGGATGGCTGATATCCTCGTACTGAGTATAACCACGTTGTGGTTCCACCCAAGCAAAGTGGAAATGGTCTCTTGCCTTGAAATACACAGGCAACAACAAAATCTGTCTTTGGTGGTCCTTATAGCACCAAATGCAGCTGCTAGTTATAATTTGGTCTCTTTGCTCTCATATTACAGAACTGCATCCCGTCTCAAGAACAAAATAGGCTGATCTTATGTAAAAATTCTCTTTTGGCTTTCTTTTTTTTTTTTTAAAGAAAAAGATACAAAAGTTCTTTTTACTGTTAAGAAAATACATATTTGTTCAGAAAAATAGATTATAGCATGCAGTTTTCCTTTACAGTCATTATAGTGCATATGAAAAATATGCATGTTTCAATTCCACTTATATATATTTCTGTTCCCTCATTAAATAAAAATATATTGTGTTTATTTTAACAACAAGATTATTTTCTTTCATATTTAGTGTTCTTCCAGTTTCATTATTCTGCTTCTAGTTCTTTTGCATGGAAACTGGATTTTCTGAATCTCATTAACAACCAACGGTGCTGCCCTAAAAGCTTCAGTGTTAGTTCCATGGCTTTATATCTTTACTTATTAGTATAATAAGATGCCTCTGATAGTGAAACCAAGGGGGCAGAAGGTACGGCTGCAAGTGCAGACTGCAGTGGAAGTTTGTTTGGGGTGGTTTTTGGGTTTTTTGCTTGTTTTTTTTGTGTTTGTTTATTTTCTTCCTTCCCTGGGCCAGCTGTTTCTCATGGTGATCTGTAGGATGCTGCAGCACTTCATCTGCTGAGCAGTCATATGCCAACTGCTGACTGACAATAACCATCTCTGACTTCAGCTGCCACCATGTTTCCGTGTACTCCACAATGCTTGGCCCTGCTGCTAGAGAAACATTATTTTTTTTCTCAACTAACCCCTCAAAAATATAAGAATGGAGTACCTCCCCCTGCAAAAATAGTTTTGAGGCCAGTTTTGAGCCTCAGTTTTGAGGCCACTCTTAGGTAAAACACATTATTGTATGTATAAGGCTGAAATAGAGCATTTTGGCTAAATACAGCAATCTGATTCCAATTTTGTATGGCCATGCTGTGGCTCTCCTGTCTTTTGGCTAAAGGTCTGTTAATATACTCTGATTTTCTTTACTTCTAAAGAGTGGCATGACCAACAGTAGTCAACTAATCCTTTTTAATGCTAATGTTTGGTTGGTTTATATGATAGATGCTGATAGAAGAGCAGAAAAAACCAGCATAGCGAGTCCATTTTTGGGTTTTTTGGTTTTTTTTCTGGTCTTTTCCCTGAATAGTTTCCCTTGGGTTGCTACGTAGAAATTTGAATGACTTTCTTATGTGAGTGTCAACACGGATCATACTATAGTAGTTTTGAATTAGATGTTAAAATAGGAAAGGTCTTTTCTATGAAAAATGCTTGGATTTAATCTTGTCTGTAAATGGTATATGTTGCGAAGTATTTCTAGTAGGTTCTACAAGAAACTGTGTTACTTCCCAAGTAATCATCCATACCAGGAATATTGCTATTTAAAGAGATGTTTTTAGTAAAATAGTCAGCCATTGGTACTTTCACATGCTGGATGTAATTTCTATCTTGTTTTCCTCTTAAGAAGCAGTAATTGTTCATCAGGTACAGACCCCGTTGACCTGTATAGCATGTTTGCTGACACAGGTTCCGTTTTTATTCTGGTTTCATTGCTGCAGTTTGAGCTGATGTAAAGAATTGCCACTTGACCAAGCACAATGTGGTTTGGGCCCTTTCACTTCCAGAATTCAGCAGAGGACACAACAAAACGCACGTTGCTGCAGCTGACCAGCTACGGATTTCCTCAGGTTTTATTCACTCTGTTATCCTACAGAAAACATGATACCCGACAACTTTTTTAGTAAAAGTAGTCCTTCAAAATTATATTTCACATTAATAACCACTTCACCATTGTGCTTCCTCAGAAGACTGGATGTGCTCTTTTTGCTTCCATCTAAATCAGGAAAAGGCCTCCATTTGTCTCCAGCTTATTTAAAAAATAATAAAATTCTGGTCTCCTTTAAGTATTTGAGACTGCTGCTATGACAGAGTTGTAACTCGTACTGGAAATATTCCTGCTACCCTTTGAGAACTCCAGGATCAATTAGTGGGTTGAGGCAGCCCAAGGTAGGTGTAAGGAGTAAGGCCGTGCGCTTCCAGAGCCGGCTTCCTCTGCCGTTGTGGCCAGAGAAAGAGGGTGAGTAGAAATTGTAATTTATTGATTAAAAGGCTGATAGATTGTTTATACAGAGATAAGATTTTCTTCATCACTCTCAATTTTTAAGATAAAAAGTCTCTGTAAAATATTGTTCAAAAATCTGAGAAAGGAAGGTAAAATGAGGTTAAGATATACATGTATTTATTAGGAGAAATGGCAGTTTCTGCCGTAGTGTTAAAACTCTGAGTTAGTCTTAAGACAGGAAGATTAGACAGACAGGCCAGTTAATATTTTTATAGTGACATTGTTACTAACAGACTTAAAAAAATAAAAATAAGATTAGGAGCCAAATTCCGTGTCCCTTCTGAACAGAGGCTGAACAAAAGTCCTAAAATTTTTGGTAGTGTGAGGTAGAATAGGACTGTCAGCTGTATTTAGTCAGTCTTTATCAAGCTGAAGATGCTATTTGTTGTGAGGAGCTAGATAACCTATTTCTTCTAAGATATTCTGAAGAATTTGCTGATTAAAGTGAGATATAATCAGATACCAGGCACATAGACTGTTAAAGCACAGACTTTTCAAAATCCCTTGAAATTGTATGCTTCAAGCTGATATCTTCTCGATGGTAAAGGTCACATGGTAATTCAGATTATAGATTTAAGAAATCTGATGATATTTAAAATGCGTGAATGCAGGACAAATGTAGAATGCCCCATCTTTTTAGTGTTTATGTTTCAATAATTTGCTTTTAATGAAGCAAAGTACAGAAAATATCTGAATAGGGTTTTTTTTTGTACGGGGTTTTTCATCCTTGTCCCCTGGGTTATTACTGTAATGGAGTATTGCACAACATTAATTTTGGGGGGGTGGAACAAGCAAAAAAACCAAACAAAAAACAACCCCAAAAACCTAAACCCAGTTGAAGAAACTTTGAAAACTTTGTCCTGGAGACAATCCTGATAAGCTCATACCTGATCAGTAGATCTGTCTGCTGCATCCCCGGATAATGCATCTTTTGTGTGTTTTCTGCTCAAGAAAGGCTTCCCCCACCCTGTAACTGCTGCGGTAATCTGTGCTGGGACGTGGGCCTTGGCTGATGAGCTTTTAGTGTGTTTAACTTAGACCCCCCCCACCCCCATCTGCTTTATTTAATATCTGAACATCTGAAGTCCTTAGCTTTTTTCCACCCGTGTTTTCGATTAAATTGATAACGTATTTGGAAGTTGGCCTTCCTTGGAACTACTGTGCTGCCTTAGTCTCTGAATGAAATCAATGCAGCAATACATGAAAACGTGAATTTTTCTATAGGTGTAGAACGGGTCTCTTTTCGGTGCCAAAAGTACAACCCCAAAGAGTAAGAATATGTGTTGTGTAGGAAGGTAGTGAATAAAAGAAATCCAATAGCTGCTTTGCAATGTGGAATTAGAGTCTTGTGAGAATAAATAGCTAATGAAAAATAACCTTTCATTTTGTCACTGAAAGCAAAACAAAATAAATTCATGTTAGTACTCGCAAGAAACGACAGAGGGATTCTTAAAACTCGTGGCTAGTACAGATGTGACCAGAAAAATGTCCTTGCATGGGAGATTCCTTTTCAGGGATCACCAGAGCTCGGCAGGGCTTGGTGGGGTTGTGGAGCAAAGCCGGGAATGTTTCCTAACCCAGACGAGTGCCCAGTGATGAGTGATAATAAACATGATTTGGTTTCTTATTGCAGTCTGTCTACTAACAGTATTCATAAAGAGGTGAAATTCTGGCGTCGGAGAAGGAAGGGTTTCATCTGCAGGACCTGATCCAATCCCCCAGAAGTCATTGACAGAGTCATTTCATTGGCTTTAATGGGACTGAATTGATTCCTTTAATAGTATTTTTGTTCCTGTCAGTAGTTCATTTGGCTTTGCTCTAACCATTTACAAGAATAATGGTGGAAAAGAGACTTTGTATCAAATTGTAGACTGAATAACTGTGCACTGTAACCGGGCACTGGAGGTAGTTTTATTCCACAATTGTTATTTTAAGATTCCCGCAGTATACTGGTACAGCATGGGGGGAAAAAAAAAATCAGCAAATTTGTGAAAGAATTTGATTCCGTTTGATAGAAGTCCTAAGTAAATAGCCTTATTGTATAACTGAAATTAATGAAATTTTGTGCCCCTCTAGTAAAGATTTATTTTGTGACAGTATCTTTTTTTTCTTCAGATAATCAACAGTATCTTACAGGAGGCACGGAATCCTCTTTTATGTATTTTACCTTATAGCAAAACTTGTGCAAGAAGTCCAAGCTGACCGGAGGCATGGATTCATACTGAAAGGACTGAAACAATTGTTACTTTAGGGATTATAATAGATAGTTCCCTGTGACTTTTTTTTTTTAAATCTTTTTCAGTTTTTGATCTTTTCAAAATAATGCCCTAGCTGTATAGTCTTTATGTCTTCATATTATCAGGGAAAATATGTTCCTGTCTTGGAACAACAACTGAATGAAGCATCGTAGAAGAAATTCAAATTTTTTGTAGATGGAATGTACATGTAGGTGGAATGTCTCATTCCTGTGTGCTCGTCATGAATGAGTTATGTACCAGTTAATGCAACTTGAAATTCATAAAGAAATGTAGCGATGAAGTTAGGAATATTTTCAGACAACACATAGCTACCAAGTTCAGTTTCTCTTTCATATCTACTCTCAGCTTCCTGGTATTAAACAGAAATTTCATACTTGTGAAGGTGCCAACCTGCTTTTATTCAAATTGTGTTTTTCCGTAGTTCCTTCTGCATCTTGTGCATTCCTGATAATTAAACTTCAAAGTCAGTATTTGCTTTAAGAGAGTGTGAGTTTGAGCATCTTTGGGTGAGTTTGATTAGCTTCATTAGCTGCTTGGGTAGATAATCCATTTCTCATTCTGGTCCACAAAGATTATATTCACAAAAGGATGGACGTTTTGTCTTTGACGTGAAAAGAACAAGAAATTGTAAAAGGTGGTACAATGGAGACGCGCTTGATTGATTTTGCTCATCTGGAGGCTTCCACAGAGCGGGTTATGGTTTTTCTTTCTCAACTGTTTTCACCTTGCAAAGGGCAGCCATGAGTTTTTCATCCTCTGCAGTGTGTTGCCAACCTGTTGCTACCCGCACCTCACACGAGCATTTGAGGTGTAGGCTCAACAAAAACCTCTCGGATGATTTTGCTCACAGTCAAGGAAAGATTCCCTTAAATCTGCTTCCAATCCTGTTTTATCAAGGAATGGTATCTCTAATGCAATGAATATAGATTAATCTGGTTAGATACCTGCTGCTCACTAAAATGTGACACTTTCAGTGCTTTTTTTTCCCCTCTTACTTTGGGGGTTCTCTATAGGTCCCAAGGGGTCTGAGTCCAGTCTGGGACTTTCCCCCCACTTAATGCAGCGGGAACCAGTTCTGCATGCCTTCTTTCCAGTTGGATGATGATCCAGTAGTACCTGGGCATTGCTGATCTCCCTGCCCCGGCTGTTCCTCTGCCAGCCATCAAGGAGTGATTACTTTTTCATCCTTCCTCCTGTAACGCAGGCAATTCCTTCACCACCAGAATTTTAGATAAGAGTTGGCATAATCTTAGATGACAGTTTAGAGAATGCAGTCAAATCATGATTATATCCTGAATTTTTGGAGTCATCGTGAATCTGTTATTTGTCCAGACCTTTAAGGACTGTGAAATGCAAGTCTTGTGATTCTGATCTGGTGAAATCTGGTTTGTTACCTTGCTACTAATTATTCTGCCAACAGAAGTCCAAGTGAAATCAGGTGACAGAATACACGGTGATCATATCTACTTAGAAATCGTTCTGACACACTGTGAGAATATTTACAAGCTTCCAAGATGAGACTTCTCCTGATTAGGGAAATCAAAGAATAGTTTTCCCAGCAGGCCTGCAGTTACCTCATCCAAATTGCTTCTGTTTTAATTGGCATACATTTCCTTTAAGCAGCCAGAAGATGAAAAATATGTGACTTGGACTCTACAGGAAAGGTAGCCTGTTCCCCAAGACACAGCCACTCTGGGAGAAAAAAAAAAAAAACAACCAACAAATAATTTGAGTTTGTGGTGCTTTTGTGCAACAAAAATCCGTGACATCTTTGACAAACAAAATCCCAGAGCAAGGTGAAGACTTACGTTCTGACTTTTTAATGAGAAGAATAAGGATAGTATTTTACTCAGGTTTTCTAGTATGTGAAGTCTTTTGCTACCTAAAGCGAAACTAAGTGAGCTGCTATTCTGTCTTTTTGTCCGCAGCATACTGTTGTTTTTCAAACTGCACTCTAGAAATTTTTTTTACTCAAATTTCTTGTTTCTAAAGCTTGTTTCAGAAGCATTAGTAAGAATAAATAAAAAGAAATAACCTTCTTTAAAAACTAGTGCTTTTATCTGGAAGAACAATGTAATGTTGTGCATGAAATCAGTATTTCAGTTACTGGAAACTTTTATTTCTCTTTTGCTGAACATGTCTGTGGAGGACTGGCTTCCCACTAAGTTGTTGTCATAGGGAATGGTGAGACCAAATGGGCATAACTGAGGAGGAGATGGTCGTGTGCTAGAATGGTGTCAAAAGCTGTGCTCTTGGGATTTGGGGATGGGGGCTTTTCGTGGCCTGGGAGTCATTTGGTTATAAATGAAAACCATTGAAGCACACTGTAAGTGATGGTCTTTGGGTGGAAAGACCTGAGCAGAGCTTGGATTGAAGAGGTTGAGAAATTTTGGCCTGGAGGCCCTGAGGAGACAAGAAAGGGAGAAGTCCTTGAGCTATTTTCCACCCCCAGTACAATGCACCTGCTGCTGCTGAGACATGCAGTTTGCTCAGCCTTCTTCCCTGTGGCTGCTGGAGACGTTATTCCTCAGTCAGTTTAGGCCCTGGCTATCTTTTTGCCAGCTAGTTACGCAGGCTTGCCCTGTAACCAGTGGAAGCAGGCACCCCAGGGATTTTTTCAAAATCAGGATTTCACTTATTCCACATCCATATATTGAAAATATCAGTGTTTTGAGTGTGTTTTTAAAATAATCCCTTCCCTAACCTCCTCCCCGCCAAAAAAACGCAGAAAACAAAAAAAAAAACAACCCACCCAAACTAGTGCAATACTTAGATTTCTTGTAGAGGAGACTCTATATGTCACCCACTTCTAGTAATTTGGACCATTTTGGAGATGGAAAGCCTGTATACCCACTGAAGGAGTAATATCGTCGTATGCCAGCCTCAAGTTTTCTGTTCCTCAGCTTTGTTAGAGGAATATTAACCCCTCGGGAAGAGTGGGGTGGTCGTGTGTCAGTCGTGCTGACCTGGGGTGCGCTCTGGCAAGGGCCCGGCCTTTCGTAAGAGAGATTCAAGGATGGGATGAAGCCTGCATATCTTGCTCCATGGGATGAGAGAGATGCGTTATAAGGGAATAGTGCTAGTCATGCTTTGTGCTTTCTATATTTTACTACCTGCCTTTCAAAAATGTGAGGCGCTGTTACCTGGTGTTGCAACATTAGGTGAATTGTGAAGAGCACCAACTCTGAGTGATTTGCTTTTAAAGCACCGAAGGAAGCGTAGACTTCATGTTTGTTGTTTGTTGATTAATATTTAATTGAAGGTGAAATAAAAAGTTCAGCAGGCAAATGACTCAAAACATTCCAAAAAAACCAACTATGCTGTCTTGACGTGGCTGACAAATAACAATGAATTTCTAAGAACAGAAGCAAATATATTAATGTATAGTGATGGCACAGTGAGTCAAAAGAGATGCTTTGATTGAGAGCGGTGGACTCATCCCACAGGAAACATCACGCAGAAAACATCTCTGATACCAAGTTTAGTACCCTTTGCAGCACTAATTAAATCGGTAGATGGTTTTCAGAAAACATTAATAAATGTCTTTTCACTGTGGTGTTATGGAACAGTTTAAGAGCAATTTTATTTTATTAGAGGAATGTTTAAAAAGCCCAGAGGACTGGCAAAGCCCTATGAATTCTCTGTTAGGTGAATGGCTTTTTTCTTTTCTTTTTTTTTTTATCATCACGGCTGTTTTAGGCACCCAGTGTTCAAGATCTTGAAGTGTACTTACCTTAGGAAGACATTCGTTTTTTCCCACTGGAAGTAAATCCTAGTCTGTCATTTTAGCTATTCATTATTATTAATGATGCCTCATTTTTCACAACCTTTTTCTGTATATTATTTTTCATGATCAAATCTGAGTCTGCTTTTTGATGTGGCTGTCAGCAGCGACTTACCAGAGATGAAACCAGGAAGAGTCTGAAATGCTGATTTTAGGGAAGGGGGGGACATGTCATCAGAGGCAGTTGTGGTGATTCAGTGCCTCTTGGGATTAAGTCTGTTTTACTGGACATCTGTGACATTTCTAACCTGCAATTTTTCCAAAATAACGCTCCAGGCTGATGTTATTTCTATTCAGAATGGTGATCCATCCTGTTCAGAAACAGATAAAGCAATAGTGAGTAAGGTCTTTTCTACATGCTATCCACAGGGATTTATATAGGAGTGAATGGATACTGTGAACACTGTCCAGCACTCAGGGGTGGAAAGTTGACAGAGCACAACATCTCCTCCTTGGCTATGGCTTGGCAATAAAGGCCCTTTTTAATTACTACTTCCAGTTTCTCTTTATTGCTCGCTCTAAGTCGCTTTTTGTGCTGAAATTCTTCTCTTCTGGTGAACTTGAAAAGCGATATGTGAAATCAAGGTTGGCAGAAGTTCTTAGCACTAGAATATATATCAATAAATAGGATGAGTAGAAGCAGCATGTAGCAGTTGACCGCTAATTTAGTTGCATTCTGCAATACTGTAGTGAAACTTTGGTACTTCCTTTTTTTTTTTTTTCTCCCCAGAAATCAAAGGAGCGTCGAGTCTTTATGTGTAAATGAGAGGGCAGGTAGGGGTTCAGTTTGTCTAATTGAGTGAGGTGTATCAGACAGCCCCAAAGCAGTTAATGTCACTGGGGGCAAAGAGGAGTTAATGCCGTGGGCCTGATCTTTCTCACAGGGCAATGGCAATGCAGTTAGGTTGGTGGAAATACCAAGCCTACGTGTTATGTTAACTGTATGTGGGCAGGAGATTAGAATTACTGCACAAATATACAATTGGGACTTGAAACGCTTTGGGATCCCCTTTGTGCGTGTGCTCATTTCCGTGGTGTATTGTTGTACACGCACGGTTCAGAATGTGCGCTGTGACTATGCCAGGTTTGTCAGTCATTAGGCTGATGGTGTGCTCTTTTAAAGATCTTTTTTACTATGAGAAAACTATTCTGAGACCTATAGATTAGACAGTGCGCACGCACTAACCCGCTTGAGACAAAAAAGAAACCTTTAATCCCTGTTAAAACTCTCTGTGCCAAATATAATAGCTGGTTTCAGCAGTATTTAAACCAACTTCATTAGAACTTGGCAAGGGGAAACAGGTTTTAAAGGCTGGTTTCAGCAAGTAATCAAGTGTCTCCCAGACGGTCCAAATGTGACTTGTTCAACGCTGGGGGGGGCAGGGGGAGAAAAAAGGCAAGACCCGACACCCCCCTGCATGTGTGTGTGTGTGTGTGTGTGTTGTCTCTGTGCTCGTGCGGGGCTGCTGGCGCCGGGGGGTGGCAGCCCAGCAGGTCCCTGGGTGCGACACGGCTCCACCTGCCCGAACCTGGTGCTCGGGCACTTGGTCTGCTCTGGGCGATGGGCTTACCCTTACAGGAGGCAAGGCTGCAAGATGTATTTAAATGTGTTCTGAATTTGTAATGGTGGCTCTATTTTTTCCGCCGGTTTTGCTGTCCTTGCACTGAGAACCGGTTTTGCTTTAACCCATTATGAAAGCTAGTGGTGTTTAACTAATTTTTGCTACCTTGTAGCCTCTATGAGAGAGTCTTTGTTCTTGTCAGATGGAAGATTGACGTGGCTGTATGAACCGGAGCACACACTGGAGGTGCATCTAATGTGCCGGGCTAATCGCTTCCTTATTAATATTCATGAGCCATCTCATTTAGCGTGTGCTCTTGGGACTTGATTAAAGTAAGCAGCGCTGCTATTGGTGCTATAGCTGTGGAGAGCTTTCTCAAAGACAGAGCTCGCGTTATCCTTGTTGTCAACGCTAGCTCTGATACCTTCGGCGTCTCACAGGCTGTCTGTACAGCGTTTCCGCAGAGCTTTTCTTAAACGACGAGTCAAACTGCAATGATAGAATAAATTTGAACTCGCCTTTGTAAAGCGTTATTGCTCAGCCTTGTAATGAATCCTTTCTGTTTGTTCCCAAAGGTGCAGAGGAAGAAATGACCATGTAGATTCTACAGCTTGGGTGCACATAATGGGAAGTGGTGAATGGAGCGGAGCTGGTCTGCAGCCTTGAGAGCAGCCGTTCTGCGGACCACTGGGCGGCCAGGGACACCTTGCACGCCGGAGGCGTTCTCCACCTCGCTTGCCGGGCACACACGGGATTCTTTTTAATTTCTGAGGTTGGAATTCAAGATTCCTTTCCTTCAATTTTTAAAGCGTTTTAAGATTGTATCCACTACAACGAGCGGAGCAATATAATCAGCAACAATGGGTGACATGACAAATAGCGATTTTTATTCCAAGAACCAAAGAAATGAGGCCAACCATGCAGGAGAGTTTGGATGCACACTGCAAGAACTGCGCTCCCTCATGGAACTTCGAGGAACAGAAGCAGTAGTAAAAATCAAAGAGACATATGGGGAAACAGAGGGGCTCTGCAGGCATCTGAAGACATCACCAACAGAAGGTAAGCGCGTTTTCCTTCACTTGAGTGGGGACTTTGCATAAGGGCTCTCCAGACAGTGAAAGAAAGAGGTTTTGTTTCAAACGTGAACACAATTCTCATGGTGCTGCCATTGTTCCCAACAATAGTAAAACAAAATAAGAGTCTTCAGAGAAAAAAGATAAAAACAGTCTAGCTAAAGCTAGCGTGAGAATGAGAGGTGCTTTTTATTCAGAGAGCTAAATGGATTAATTCTTCCTTAAAAGGCAGACAAAAAAAATATTCAGCACTTGTTTTATGGCATTATAAAGAGGCTTTAACATATACGCTCTTGGTGGTAAGAAGGTACACACTAGTTGCTTCATAAGAATTTCTAGGTATTTAGGCATCTTGAGAATACAAAATGACCTTTTGAGCTACACATTATGTTACTTTGTAGATCAATATGTAATACATATTTTTTGTGGTTACTAATCTTGACTTGCTGTGTTACCATAGATAGTTTTGCTTAAATTATCAGTATATGACTGCATCTATGTTCTTTGTTACTTGGACTTCTTTTGTATGTATAATTAAACTCCTTACTTTCTTACGTTTAATAATACCAATCATAACTTTTCAGTATCTATTTTTGTAAGTGTTTTTGGAGTTCTCTACCTGATCACCAGTCATTACTCTAGTTTTCAGCACTTATCTGAAATATCTCCCCATAAAACATTGACAATGGTGGGATGTTTTCCCTCTCCCCGTGTAATTTTACTTGCACTAAATGAGAAAGAGTTGGTGAACAGGAAAATTCTATTTAATTCTAAGAATTCTATTTTCATCACTGTATTTTCGTCTCCAAGGAATATTAATGCTTTTGGAAATTATACAGTCTTTGAGTCGATAATATTTAGCTTGTCTGTTAAAGTAGCCAAGATGTTCCTTTTAAGTTATTTTCTTTTTCAAGAAGATAGAAGTGTTGGCTTTATTCCATTCTCTCCTTTTTGGAATTAATAATTTAGTTTATTCCTCTGTTTAAATGCTGGAAAGTCTTGAATTATTGGTGTAACCGTAAACATGTCAATTACAGCATCACATAGTATGATAACTATAAATTGCACTAGTTGAAGAGTCCCAGAGGAGCAGTTATCAATGCCTGGTCTTCAAGTAAATTCTTCGTGGTCTGACACTTGATCATATACAGTCTCAGTATTGTTTAAACAGTATAAACTATAAAGCTGTGAACAGTACCTTTTCAGCAAAGGGTTCTTAAGCTAATTCTGTATTAAAATGAGCAGCAAGCTCCAATAGTGCTTCAACATTCATCTGCAGTCTTGTATTCTAGAGTAACTAGTGGCATATGGAACATTTAATGACAGATCTCTCCCACTTTCTAGTCTTGCCCCAGTATCTGATCCTTCAGACAGGACCTCTTTTCCTGCCTGGAGATTGCTCCCAGTGGGAGTGCTGAGGTAGGAAAAATGAGACCCTGCCACTCGTCTGGGATTTCCAGGTGCCTGTTGGTCTTCCAGAGAGTGGCCTAATAGGAACTCTTCAGAGAATATGTGGCGGTTAGGACATGTCCCTGACACATCTGGGGAATTGCAGACAGAAGTGCAGGATCTCTATATTTACCTGTCAGAATAAACACTGATTTGTAAATATCTCACTAGGGCTTCAGCATCTTAAATATCCTGTAGGGGTTTATGGCATGTCAAAGATGAAGTCTCAGTCTGGGTGAACCAAGGCTGCTGCAGTGACTCCAGTAAAGTTTTGCCAGTTCATTCTGCTGGTTAGCTGGTCAATGTGAGCTTCAAAGGAAACATTAATTGTGTTATCTGTTCAATTTGTGACATCAGGGAAACTTAATTCCTCATATCGGAACAGAGCGTATGGATCCAACTAGTGTGGCACGCTGACTCCAGCAGTAATCTATCTCTGATACTTCAGATAAGGTAACTTTCCTCTAAGCCTTACGTGCGCTTCATCACTTGTGCATTAGGGAAAAACCTTTCCAGCTTCAGATGGCAATCAGCATAGCCTTGGAATCATGAAGACTCTGCTGTGTTTTAGTTTTAAATTAGATCACATAATAGGAATTCCCAGTTGCACTAAGTTTTGATCTTATTTTAAATTGTTGTGCTTGGAAAAATTGTTTTAGGAGGGACTCTCTCTTAAATATGTTATGTCAAACTCAGAAACTTTTGTTTGGGAGAAGGTATCCATAAGAATTCAATAGAAAACCTTTAAAGGCTTCTGTCAAATATAAGCAGAGGTTTAGACATAAATCCCTAGCCATTGCTTTTCTTGTATCCAAGCACAGCAAAGAAAGTTAAAATACAGTGAAGAGGATATTCTTGAACATATGACTATTCTTAGAGGAAAGAAACATAATAGTTTCTTATATGGAAATGGAATTTTAACATTATGTAGACATGATTTACAAATAAATTATTAAGTTAAGTAGTGGAGGCTCCCACAGAGTTTTATGCTTTGGCATTTGCTGCAAACCACGGATTCCCCGTGCAATATCTTTATGAAATCCCTTAATTTGCCACTATGGCTGAAAAATCACTTTTCCAACCACCATCTTCTTTGGTGAAGCACAACCAAACTTCTGCTATTTTTTATAGTTTGGAGTGCTGCACATTCTCCAGTTTTATTGAGGCATAACAGAATAAGCATTACTGCAGGGCACTACTACTTTTTTCAGTAAACCCAATAAACTCCTGCTGAGCAAGAGTCCTGGGTTACTATGAATGAAATAGGAAGGAGGACTTGACCGTAGAATTTAGTTCTTCCCAGGCTTGTAAGCTCTTTCAGAATTTATTTTCATAAAGTCTTTGGCATTTTGTGGGTTATGGCTTAAGTAGTTACTGCAACAGAGAAAAAAAATGTATCCTGGAAGCAGGCACATTATAATTCGGTAAAATGTGCCTGCACAGGTATTTGCACAAAATAATGTGTGTAAAATCTGAATTTACTGGCTGACTCAATATTTAGAAAATAAGAAGTAGCAATTAGCTCAGTTTGCTCAGCAATCCATTTCCCATGTTAATATTTGATGTGCCACCTATGGACTGGTAGAATCAATCACTTACACAAAAAGTGCCTTTTTGAAGCTCTCTTTTAAAGGCCTTGAACTTCTCAAGGTAAGACATCTTATGCATAACTCAAATGTTACTTTACTGTTGTGAAGATACACCTACCAGGGTTTTCTGAACTCGTGTATTGATTAATGTGGAGCTTTAAAAATCTGCTGAATGTTGAGTAGCATAATATTTGCATGCTGAATGAATTCACAATGTTATTATGGATTACAAGGCTTCAGTCTCCTCTTTATATTTTCTGTGGTCGCTTTTCTAACTATAGATGTGGTGTGGATCCCAGCTCTCAGTTATGCCGAAGGGATTTCCTGCATTGAAGTGATTATATTATAATGAAAAGCTACCATTTCAGTGCTCATAAAAAGAACCTCCGCAAAATCTATGGAAATACTTTATATGAAAAAATACAAGTATGCATCTCCTTGAATAGTCTTTAAAAATATTTTTATTGAGATTAGTTTCACTTTCATTATTCTAGTAATACAGAAAATGAGCAGGATCTAGCTGTCGTTTTGCAAAACAACGCTGGATACCCCACCGGGCAGAGATGGGTGACAGTTGTACAGTTTTCCGTGCAGTCTGAGTCTCTGAGACCCACTCGAGCATTAGTGATACCTTATAAAGGACAGCTGGTAAAATGCGAGGAGTTAGTTGGATGAATACCAAATGAGACCGGAATCCACTCTTTCCAATGCTTAACTGTATTTTACCCACAATTTTATGTAGTATGTGCCCATTTACAGTAAGTTTTTAATCTACATTCCCTTCATATTACAGAAATGTTTATGCCTTATAAGAATACATTATTGAATTAACTTCCACGATTTCTTGCTTAAAATACTTGGATGCAGTAAGTTCCGACATGCGTGAAAGGTGAAGCCGCTTATAATGATGCTTCTTTCATTTTTATATAAAGAAAAAAACTTGTCCCGTGGTGGTGGTGTCTGTGGGAGCAGCCCTGCAACAGCAGCTCAGAGAAGGCATCAGGCATTGGTGATAACATCACAGTGCAGCGGGAGAGGTTCCGCTGGCATTTGGCGGACAGCCGACAGGCTGAGCTTCTAGAAACGGTCTGGTGGAGTGCGGGATCGTTTCAGATGGGACACGGTTACGTGAGATGGTGGAACCTACTTTTATTATGAAAAATGCAAGTGTGGGGCTTTTTTAGCTGTAGTTCCCTTGGGATACTGTAAAAAGGCTTCATGGCAAGAGAAAGTATGAATGAGCAGTTAAATGGTGGTATTTCTAGTGTAGAGCTGACTTTTTAATCATCATAGCTACCCTTAGCTAAGGTAGATACAAGGTAAGTCGCTCTCTTCAAAAGCATGTTTGTTATAGAGGAGATGTGGGCTGAGGATCAACTAAGCCAACTGTTTAAGTGCATTTATTTTTCATTATTACAATCTAAAAAGCCTTTTATGAATTTAACTATGAGGTAAACGATGAAGAAAGACTGAGTGCAACAAAATTAACCGGTTGGTTTTAGTACTCATTAGTTTTGGTTCCTCAAGATTGCTTTTATCAAAATACACTGTTAATAACCCAATATTCTTTTTTGAAGCAAATCTTGCTAGTACATGCTGAATTTCAGTTAGGTGCACCGCTTCATTGCTACATGTTAATTTAGCTACGGATACATAAAGAATTCAGAAAAGAATTGAGAAAGGAATTAAAGATACTTGATTCAGACAAATATTAGTTTAAAATAGAAATATAAAACAGTGTATTGCTAGATACTGGAATCTATAAAACCACACTGTCAAAAATAGATCATGAAAGTACAGAAATTGATAATATCATCATTTTAGCTGTTGTTAAAAGAATACACATAATCATGCATAAGCCATCAAATATTATGTATTAAATACAAGGTTAGGATGAATATTACCCTACTCATGGAATGGGTTGGTTTTTTTTTTTAAAACCTACGTTGTCAGCTCTCCTGAAGTAGATTTTAAGAAATTGGTTGTGAGGCTGAGCTTGAAATATCTTGGAAATCTTCAAAGCTGCATCCTAAAAGCACTCTGGAAGAAGCTGCGCTCGTGAGATCTCCCGCTCGCCGTGCTGTCCAGTTCCTTGGCCTTATTGGTGGGGTCAAAACGTAATTTGCAGTTCAGGCCAACTTGCCAACACGGCCAGGCCAGAAGCCAGACTCCAAGTACACATCTAGCCCTTATTTGTGCACGTTCTCTCCACATGGAAGGGTTGGTTTAAACAATGACAACAGCCTTCCCCATGAAAAAAGCCTTCAGTACTGTCACGATGAAGGCCTCTGAGGGTTGCGTTTTGCAACGCTTTTTTCCTACCTTGCATGGGAAAAAAACCCTTTAAACTCGTATTTCGTGCAGCATGAAGCACGGTTGAGCTGGTAAGAACTTGTGAGAAGTTCACGTTTTTCTGCAGTCACTTCAGTAAGTGCTTGTTGCCTTTACTGCCTGCTCAGGTCCCCACAAACCCCCCAGAATGTCCCTGGAGTGGTGCTGAGCAGGCACTGACCACCTCGGCCAGAGGCTGGTTAGCCAAGGAGGGTGTCGGGTTCTGGACACGTCTTTGTTTTGAAGTTACTGTTTCTGTTGCTGGAGCCCTGAGAGGTACCACCTGAGAGGATGGATTTGTGCTGCCCATGCCCCTGGGGGCATGCCTGGGACAGCCCCAGCGGTGCCACCGCCCGGGATGGGGTGTCCCCTCTGCGCCCGCAGGCTCCTCCTGCTCTTGCCATGCAGAAAACACCGGAGCCATTATTGTTTATCTGGCTCTTTGCAGCTCTGTTCTGCAGGGAAATGCTGGGTTGGACCCAAGTTGAGGTTAAACACTGCTGTCATAGGAGGTCTTTCAAGAAATGGAAAATACCTAGGCAGGGCAGTTGTGTGTTAGTAACTCGTGTGAGGCAGGGAGTCCCGCTCTGGCGTACGGCTCTGTCTGAGTCCTGTTCAAGCTGTGGCCTCGGCGAGGCTGAGGTGGGCTCTTCTGTTCCTGTGTCTGGGCATGCACTCCAGCCCGGGCCACGCGGCAGCACCAACGTAGGGATTCCTGCTGCCCACACTATGTTATATATCCATAAAATAATAGCTACACGCTTAATGATTTGGGAGGAGTGCATGGACCATTCTTAGCAACTGCGGTTATTTTCCTTATCTAGTATTTCCATTGTTTGTGTAATGGAACAGCAGACATTCTTCCAAAGGTTACCCAAACATAAGCATCACAAATGAATGGCTTAGATTTTTCAAAGCGATAAGTACCGTTTCATTGCTCAGTTTGTTTCTGGGTTTTGGCATGTCGTGCCACTTGCTGACTTACTTTGGCTTTGTTCATTTACTTGTAGAAAACTAGAGGAATATTGCACAATGCATTTTCCCCACGAAGCTTTTAAAAGAAATATAAGCTAGATCACCTGCTCCTTTGAGAATCCTGAATGGTTTGCAAAGAGCTTCTCAGTGCGTAACCAGCATCGCTCTAACGGGAGGTAAGGAGAGGAAGAAAGCCAGGGAGTCTCTTCTGCCAGCTGTATTAGGCAGTGTCAGAGATTTCGAGTCCAGTGCTGATTTATTTACGTGATTGCCCAGAAGGTCGTCTTCCTTTCAATGATTATCTTTCTTTAGCAGGTGCAACACTTTCAGAAAGGAGGCTGTCTTCATGCAAACTGAATTCCCCTTCCCTCCAAGACAGTATGTTAAATACATCAGGCAGCATTTACTGCCTGCACACATACATTGTGCTGCTGCACCTCAAGTTTAGATGAACAGAGTAATAAATGGGTGTGAGATTTTGCACCTGTTTTGCACAGGTCTAATGTTTGTTCATTGTAATTAGCTCAGTTACAGCTACAATGTGTTGTAAGTCAAAAGAAAGTCTGGTCCAGCAACTTCAAGTAATTCTTTCCCTCTTTCTAAAGAGGTTATCATAGGTTAACATTCGCCATAATGTGTTGTGCCACAGGTTTCTCCTTGATCTAAATACGATGATGCAATACAGTACGTCATTCCCTTTTTGCAAAATAATAAGTGATGGAAAGTGTTACCATTATATGACGCAGCTGATAAATCTGTGATCCTGTTCTTAAAAATAGTGGTTTGAGTTTGTTGACTTAACTGGCTCATTTATTGTGTGAAGAAAGGTGAGGCCAGATCTTTAACGAAATAGTGACTGTATATAATGATGGGGGAAGTAATTTTTAGATTTCACGAGCTCTGGCAGTTACGTCAGTTGTCAGAATTGCTAAGTAGGGTTGCGTTAGTTGTACTCCCTCAGAAAAAGGCAATTAGTCCTTCGCTCGGAGGATCAAAAAGCTGTGCTGTTGTGTGCGCCTTCGTGCACATGTATCAAAGCATCTCCATGCTGGGAACGGGACAGCCGTACGTGTTCTGAGGAGCGGTAGGGAAAGGCCTGGGGGAGGTGAAGCGTGTGGGGCGGCCGCGGGTGCATGACAGCCTGGCCCTGGCAGAGTCCTGGCGTGGGAGTAATGCTACTGCAGGGGGAAAATCGTGTAATAAGTACCTCCCTGCTATTGTATTGCAGGGCTTAGAAATCCATAAGTATATATAGCGTGTCAGCCTTGAGTGAGAGCTGATTTATCTTCATTTTGTTCTAGTTTTGAGAAAGCTGCAGGAAGAAAGCAAAGTCCATTACACCAAATGAATAATCCAATCGATGTAGCCAGTTTGCCCTTGATGAAATTAAGCTTTGTCTTTGCAGTATGTCGGAGAGAGTGAAGGGGTGGGGGATTTTTTTGCCTTATTTTGTCAGTGTCCTGTGAAAGAAAACGGTTGACATCCGGTGATTTTATCCTCTGTGAGTGGCCCTGCTAGAGGGAACTTAAGAGCACAGCCCTTAATCAGGTGTATCAGCTGATGCCTACAGGGGTGCAAAAAGTGCTCCCTTTACAATGTCACCTTAAAATTTAAAGATAAAACAATTACCTACATCTCTATTAGGCGTTCCCAAACTTTTTGCCAGGTGTCACTTCTAGCAGCGATGCTGCTTCCAGCTGAGCCGTGGGAATTGGAAAACTTTGCTACTCGCATCTTTGTAGGGATCATCTGTGGATTGGGCAGATTGATGACAATGCCATTGAATAATAATTGGAATTTTGAAGTTTATTTATTCAACTTTGTGTTTATATTTTTTTCAGGAAAGGGGATTCTGTTACTTGTTGAAAAAGGTGTTTAGATAAAATATTGAAAAGTCTTGTCACTGGGGCAGTAGCTTTCGATATGTAAGTCTGAATTCAATAGCCTTGCGAGTGGAATTAGCATTACTGAATGACTGGTCGTTTTTCTTTTGGCGATAGCTAATGTGAACAGACTTGGGATAAGATGTGTCAGATGCAGTAATGATTTCCTTCCTCCTGTCCCCTTTTGCAATTGCTACTCACCCTTCAAATCTAGACTGATCAAATTTATGGTTTCCATCCGTTTTGCAAGAAGTCAAAGGTTGATGGTGCTTGACATGCCTGTTACTTATAAAGGTATGGGGAGCGGAAAATAAAGCCAAAGATGTATTTTTGGCAGTCAACATGATGTGCTTCCAAGACAAACGTAACTGCGTTTCCTCAATACTGATTTCTTTTAATGTGATGCATTTGTAGTTTCTGACTTGCCTTCTAAGTATCTCTAGAAATTACTTCTACCCTATATCCAGTAATTTTTTCCCACATCTATCTAGGTGTTCTAGAAAATATGCTTGCAGTTGCCGATCCCGAAAGGTGTAAGGACAAAGAAGGCCTCCCCACACATCTTGAAAAATTGATGATTGCCTTTGACATAAAGAACCTGTTTTCACTGATAACACGTGATGTAGTCTGGCATAGCTTGCAGCATGGTATAGTAACTTTCTTTTTAACTTTTAAAGAAAAAAAAAATCCTTTCTGAATGCTCATTAGGAAGCCCATTCCTTGCCCTTGACTTGGAGCCAGTAAAACAATGCATTTTAATGTCCCGTCCTTCTTGCCAGTCCAGAACTCGGCAATGCAAGCATGGATTATATTAAATGCAGAGTATTTCTGTTGTATAATAGAAATAGCTGGGGTGTATGTAGCTGCTATTTCTGTAACAATAGCATTTACTAGCCCTTGTTTCCTCTTTGCTTTCAAATTAAATTCTTCAGGGACTGCAGATACTCTTTTCCTGTGTGGATTGCGAGCTGAGTCAGTTCTGTGAAAAGACTGGAAAACCTGAGCTTCCGCAGGCTGTGCGACTCCTTTGATCATTCCTTTTGCATTTGCTGTCAGTCCCTCCTCCCTACCGCTTCCCACAGAGGAACCCTCCCGTTCAGTATGAGGGCAGTTGAGGTACAGTCCTCTCAGGTACAAAAAGACTGAAAAAATGAATAGTAGGAAGGAAAATGGACCGAATTTATAGAGTAGTTCAAAAGCCATCATGATTCATTTTTCTGATTAGCATTGGAGATGAGGGAAAATAGGGAATAGCCCACTTCTTTCCAGGTGTGCTTGAAAGGAGAGCTTGCCCTTGAAGGAGTTACAAAAGGAGGAGAGGAGAATTTTCTTAATGCATTCAGTAAGTATCCTATTAACTGCAGCAGAATTTCTCTTTGACTTCCCAAATGAGGGCACAGCTCCTCAGTTACCATAGGCTGAATGCTGTTTGTTCAGGATCATGTCAGTATTAATGCAGGAAGACAAATGTATGGTAATGCTCTAAAATTACAACGCAACTATTAAGTTATAATCTTAGCACTTAGCATAAGCATTATTCTAGGCACCTTGGTTAATTCTTTGCTTAAACAATACAACAAATACACAGTTTTTCTGGCAGTTTCAAGTCATTATCTTAGTTTGGAAATTTGGGTGGCAAATTAGAGCCCTGTGAGTTTCCTTGTGCTTGCTTCACTTTAGTTGTGTGTTGGCCCCCACCCTTTCCCTGGCACAGGGTCTGAATTTTAAAGGAATGATGATTCCTTTCTGAGCCCCTGGTGGGTTTGTTTGTTTGTTTGTTGGGGTTTTTTTGGTGTTTTTTTTTTTTTTAATTACACCCTGAAGTATTTTTGCACTCGTTAAAAAAAATCCCTGAAGTAGTAGAGAATTATTGCATTGCATCATCTTTGCCAGTGGGGTCGTGGCTGTTCCGTGGTTTTGCATGGATAGCAGAGGTCGCCCAGCTTGACACTTGTAGTCTTGGGGTACCGCAGCCAAAATACACACCTCTTCTTGAATTGTAATCCCGCAGTTGAGTTTTAGCCCATGAAAACCTTGCAGTACCTAAAGATGACTGTCTTGGTGAAAGTCACTCCTGTTGGTGAGCCATAATTGACTAAAAGGGTAAAACAGCAGTGAGGAGTGTGGCCAAAGTTGGGACCTGTTATTTTCACTATGCAAATTGTCTAGTGTTTGCTTAAAGAAAAACCTCAAAAAACTTTAAAGCCACCCCTGTTTCCTACAAAAGCATGGTGTAAATTTGGAGAACCAGTCAAGTGTTACGGCGTGCTCCGCTGCTGTCTGTGGACGTCTCACGTGGTGGGGCTGGAGTCCTAGGCTTTGCCTTTGTTCTATTGTTTTCTCGAGCCAGTGGGTTTGGGCAGTGGCGCCGTGCGGGCGCCTGACAGGGCTCACCCTGCTGCCACCCTCACCTGTGGCCACGGCGCAACAGCCTCCTGAGGTAGGAGTTCAGAACAATCGCTTCCCAGACTTCAGAAATAATATGCCGAAGGCAGCCATCAGAGTGAATTGTTGGTGATTACCAGTATTACGGGCGCGTCCAACAGGAGCGATACAGGGCTACGCCAGTGCTGCAGCTGGCCCTAGGAAGTTAAATTTGCTTATTTCTGGTGCTGGCCTTGTCAGTCCCTAATGCTTCAAAGCTATAGGTGCTGGAAGACTCTACAAATAATTTTAAAAATTTACAAGATAGCTAAGGAAAAAGGTATCAATATGTCATTGGTTTTGTTCCCAAGGAAGTCCCTGTGGTTGTATTGCACCTTCTAGTACTTCGCCTGCTTATAAACATGAAAGCTGATCTGCTCCAACCCACAAAGTGAAAGCCATAACCCAAAACTACAGAGCTGAACTGTCATCCAAACCCGTCGTGCACACTGGCTCATAACACGGACAGCAATAGTACGTTGGATTACCAGAGAAATGAAAACAGTTTTATCTGCTTAAGTGTATTGGCTGGGCAGAGATCAGCTCTCTACTCTTCAATGAGTTGTTCCTGCTGGTTTGTTTCTGTTTAGTGCTATAGCGTAGCTGAAGTCATTTGCTTAAACATGAAATACCAGATAGCAGAATTCGTTAAGTTCAAGTAGTCTTATTGACTGTTTTAAAGTGACCTCTCAGTAGAGGAGGAAGACTAGACCCAGTTTGTTTATATGCGTGTGCACTGCTGCTCCACAATACCGTATACAGGCTGAGCATAAGCCTGTATTAACACTTGTGTTGAATGTTAAATAAACGTCTTAGAAGAAACAGATTTTTTTTTCTGCCTTCAACCCTGAAGAGTGTGCATGGTAAACGATCTGGACAGTTTGAAAAGATTTAAAAATAACTCATAACGATAGCTATTTCAGCGTTATCAACATACAAAGACTCTTAAGGTGAAGTCAGTGTTATTTTTTTCTCCCCAAACCTAGATGTTATTTTTAATTCCTGATGTTAATCCTGTTTAACAAGGATATCAGTGTGGCGTGTTTTTGCCATGAGATGCTGGCAGTGCTTTCTGCTGCCCCACTTTTCCAGAGGTATTGATGCTGACGTTAACGTTGCTGCAGCTAGCAGCTCAGAATTATGGAGGAAAAGATATATTTCATCTTGCTATGCAGGGGCAATCAATACCATTTCCTGGATGTAAAAATCTTTACGTCTCCCCTGTTCTGCTCTTCTCTCCTGTAAATCCCGTGTGCTCAGCAGCTGCTGGGACATCTCACCTTGCTGTGCAGACGTGAAACGTCCCTGCGGGGCTGATGCCAGCCGTGCTCTTCTGCGTCACTTGCAGCCACTGCTTGCCACGCGAGGGTGGCTGCTGGCATCCTTCCCTGGAGAGTCAACCCGGCGCTTTTGCAAGCCTGTCATCTTTTCTATCTAGTCATGTTGATGTGGTGACAGCAAACTGAATTTTAAGTGAGGTATTTAAAATTAATGCCCTGAATCTGGGACCCACTTTGGAATCCCCTAGATTTCCCATTTGATTGGGTCACTATTTCATCACGATTTAGTGAGACTTTCCTCCTCTCTTACTATCATTTTTAGCAGTTTAACTGCTCAACCCTGAATTTCATTTGGGGGACTTCTTCAGTCTTCCTAGACGTCTTAAATGATTCAGTTGCATGATATCTTTAAGAAAGAATTTCTGTCAGCTTCATTTGAATTTGGGAAGCGGAAGGAGGGGAATAGACTTGAACCTGTTTCATTTTGGAACGTTTTGAAATAATTCTTTCTAGTGTTAAAAGTTGATAGCACGTCTTATCTGCCTGGGACTATCCTTGAAAGTTGTGGTAGCCACCTTGGATTAACAAGTGACTGGTGCTGGCTGGCTGGAATAAAGTCATGCTTCTTGCTTTTGCAATGTGAGCAAAATCCCTAGCGTTGTACAGGCAAAGTGACCTTTGCCTGGTACATCTTGTCTGCTGTAGGAAGAGGCTTGAACTCCGTTTGGTGAAGTTGCTGTCTCTCATACCAGAAAAATCCCTCTCCAAAAGGGGGATTCCCAGTGTAGCAGTATAACATTATTTAATTAATTATTTAGGGGTGTTTTTTTTCCTTTCCCTTTGTTAGGTATGTCTTTTTAAATGATCTCTTTCACTACTTTTACAATAGTAGAACCCATAAAAAAACCAAAAATTTCCAAACTTAATTCTTGTATGCGCAGGAGCTTTCCAAAGTTACTTAGTTTTACTCCAGAAAGAGGGTCAGACCTTCGTGAGAAGGGGCCAGAAGAGGGCAAGGGGCGCAGAGCCCAAGGGAGGCGGTCACAGATCCCCCTTCTGAGATCTCAACTGTTAGGAAGATGCAGTGGGTGTTAGGAGAGGTGGGGGTTCAGTTTAGCACGCCTGCCGTGAGAAAACTGCATTCTAGCAGATTGTAAGTACCAAACATAATAAATTTGTAATTCATATATATGTAATTCCTAGAAGGCATTTATTCATATTACAAATTATCCATGTTTTCTTGTGTTACTGAATAATTGCATATGTTGGTGTGAGTGGTCAATGATCATAGAATTGTTGCCCTGATAAATTTATGCAATCCAGTTATCAAAAGGTGATTGTTTCAAGACAAAGCAAAACATCAAACTGCATGTACAAAACCTAAAACTAATTGGAAATGGATTTTCTCTTCTTAAATCTTAAGAGATTCTTCTCTTCTTTTCTCCCTCTCCCTTCCCCCAAATGTTCAAGCCTCTGGGCAAAGTAGCATATCCGTTTCTTTGCTATATGTAAGTAGGAGCATTTATTCTGGGAAATCTCTAGTGCGATATGGAGAACTGGAAGAAGCTATAAACCGTTTCTGCATCCTCTAGTATGTAAGACTTAGATGGCTGGGCAAGTGCATGCCCTGCTATGAATATCTGTATTTTCCGTATTTAACATTCAGGATACTGTTCCTGCTTGTGGACTTTTCCATGTCTTAGTTTATGCTTATAGACAATTTGAAACAATTAGCACCAAAATTGTATTCTGATTTCATACCAAACCACTCTTTGTTCGAATTTCTTCACCTGCTTCCATCATCCTTTGACTGTATCAGTTTTTTCCTGATACCTGTTTCCTTTATTGCTCATTGGCTTTGAGCTCTGCATCTGATATTTATTCGTATTCTAATGCTTCCTGGAGGTCTTTCTCAAAGATCTCTACTTTTGAATTGCCTGTGAAATCATCCTTGTGGCCTCAGGCAGTTCCTCTTTTATTAACAGAGATTCCTCTTCAGCCCAAAGTCTTTTGAGAAGACTGTGTACTTCCTGGTATTGATCAGGTCGTGTGTTGGGCATTTGTCCTGTTTGAACTTGGGCCTTCTGGCAGCACTGGATCTTCTCTATCTGCTTAGGTTGCTCTATAGAATGGTGGGGATCAATTCAATATTATTTGTACAAAAGGGTGATTATGACTGCATGAAGTATTAAATCTTGGCACCCGATTTAATGACTGTTAAAGGCGAATACTTCACTATGGCTCTGAATAAGTAGACTTGAGATATTAAATACAACTGATGCAATTGAGCTAGGTGTATCGACTGAGTAACTCCATGGCCTTCTCTAAATGTATGTACCAGTTTCCAGTTTAAACTATTTTAAGACCAGCATTTGTTTTCAAACTTGGCTTGTGGCTTTTAAAAAAAAACAAACCCAGATTATACAGTGATTTTCATGCCATTTAAAATTATACCAGTTTTTATTTCTGAATCTTTGAAAAAAACAAATTGAAGTTGTTCTTTGCTGGAAGGGCTTTCAAGAAAAATTTTTGCAAAAAATGAACTTTGAAAACTTCTGCTGCTCTTCACTGCGTGAGGTAATTCATACTAAAATTTACAGGCTGAAGGTCAGTAAATGACGGGAAAGATTGTCTACTTGTGTTCCTGTTTGCAGACATACAAGAATTGGTTTTTGTTAAGTTCTGTCTCCTGGCTTAACCCTTATTTTATTCAAGTCAGTGATGAAATTTCCATTTCCTCCTTAAGCAGGATAATTTAAATTTTTAGTTTTGGGCATATCACAAGAATTTTAAGTACTTTCTAGCAAAGATATTATTAACTTAACATTCAATGTTTATGATAGTCTTTACCTGATGAAGTTTTATAATATTGTTAAAATGAATGGATTTTGGTGCTTTGACTCCTTAATCTACTCTAAGAATCTATCTACTCTAAGAAATCACCGTATAATTATTTAAAAAAAAATAGTTGTCAAAAGACTTTAGTATCATGGTTATTGTTTTTGATAGGGAAAGGTTGAAGGTGATATAAGAGCAGATACTCTTCAACTTAAAATATCTTTGTTTAAAGTCAACTGTTTCCTTCTTAAGGCTTCATTATACTTATTGAAAAGTGCTTAAGAGAATTTTGGTTTTGAGCACTAGGAGGAACTCTGGAATAGCAATTTATAGAACCTTGATTAATTGTACTGAGTTCAGTCTGTAAAGCAAAGTAACCCAGATAGTGTTTCTACTAGCCAACAGAGACATACTCGTAAGAGTTCTTTACAAGTCAAAGTTTATAGTGGGGAATTTTGTTTCTGCCTGAACATCAATGCTCTTACTTTCCCATTCAGTATCCAACATCATAAAAGGCTAATTGTATGTAATCCTCAAAAATTTAGAAGCATAAAATAAAAGGAAAAAATAGTAGCTTTACAGTAGCCAAATGTGTTTAAAAATACCATGGTCTGTAGTACACTGGAAGTGTTATCACTGACAAAGACGGGTAAGCTAGAGAGGAAAGCTTTAGAAGTGAAAGTACGGTAGCATCCTCTAGTATGTGAGTAATCAAAGGAGTCAAACGTTTCTCTTCAGTATGAACGGTGTGAGCATTTAGAGCATGTGTTGGCAAGAGTAAAGACTAGATAATAGTCTAGCCGTGAAGGGTTAGGCTCAGTACAAAGTAATGTTACTGAAAAGCCAAACACTGGTTTAGTCCGTAATCCAACAACTCATTAAAGGGAGCTGGCAAGCAAAGCTAATAAATAAGCATGTCCATGTCTTTTCAGAGGTGAGCTCCTGACATTCTATTTAATATCAAGTCAGTATGTGTAAGTAAGGTGAGCTGGCAGGCAAAATTAATTAATACATTCATTCAGTTTATCAAAGGCTACAGTATTATTATATAGCTCATGCTGAGCTGGGAGATGTTTCACAGGCAAGGTAATGGTAAATCGGACACCGCACCAGGTCTTGTTTCTGTTTGGCTGTTACTTGACAGTGGGTAAAAGGAGCCCAGTTCATGCAAAAGGAGTCCACCGTTAGCATGGTATTCTCTGCAGTAGATGTAATTAATATAGGAAAAATTGTTTGGAGTTTGGGGTTTTTTACTGGGGTTTTTTTTTCGTCTTAACGCTTAAGACAAAATTGCATTCCCAGGTAAGGTCCATTAAGCATATGGAACTAAGGGAGGATTTGTAACTACTGTTAGCATTATGATAGCAGGGTCCTCAACAGTTTGTAGACTTCCTGGAAGAAAACATGTTCCACTAATAAATGCTCTTCTTAATAGGCAATGGTATTGCCCAGTATTTATTCAGATTAACTCTTCTGTACAACAGGGCTAGGTCCAAGGGGCCAGTGGCTCACTAGGGAGGAGAAACAGAGTTTGCTTTTCCAGAAAGGGGTTTATCTTTCCGACAAGAGGACGAAATAGGCCTAGACCTTTACATACTACTGTGTTTATCATCAAAAGACACGCTATTGCTTGTAGTTATGAGAGAGTTCGTTTGCTTGGATCTACTTTTCAGCTGGGAATCTGTTGCAATTTACTGCTTGAGTTTGCTGTTCATCCTCATCCTCCTGGGCAGTGCACGCAGAGTTTCACTCTAATCCTTTTGGGAGGAGGAAAAATACAGAAGTTTCAGTCTACAGAAACATTTACTCAACAATTTGACCTTTCTATAAACCTGAATCAGCAACTGATAAATGCCACCTTGACATCACCTGAAGAGCTGACAATTTTATTTCAGCTATTCTAATAAAAGAATCTTAAATGACCAAGTCGCCTAAATAAAGCACTGAGAGTGCTAGGCTAGCGGACTTGGAGGAAAATTTTTAGCTATGGGTTAATGGTATCAAAAAGTAGGTCTGACAAGGGTAAAAAATGGATCTTTCTCAGTGTCACACTAATGGTATCGCCCATCCTTGAAAATTGTTTCTTGCTTGCGGTTTGACTTCTGATGTCCCAGGACAAATATGTATTTTTTTTTTTCCATTCAGGTGTGTGTGTTTGGAGCCCCATGTTTAGAATGAGAGAAAATTTAATCTTTCACTCACAATGCCTTCTGTAAACACTGATAATGCTAATAACTTTGTGTATATGATGATGGTATAGTATCTGGCTCTGAACAGTAACATTTTAAAGTGAGTATGATCACAGTCCCTCCATCCCTGCCCCTAGTTTTAATAGGCAGCAATAATACTCTCAGAAAATAAAATGATTGAAATGCTTAAGAATCTTAGAAGCTTCTGGGAACAAAAATTGAAAAGAAATTTTATTAAGGCATATGTTAATTAAAAAAAAAAAAAAAACCAGACCATGATACCCTTTCCAGCGAACTGAAAACCTGGAAGTTATTTTATTCAGAGCTTGCACAAGGAGGAGGAAGACAGAACCTATGAAGGAAAGACTGGATTCCCAAACTATTTTTTCAATATAAACCATGAACCACAGCTCTTCTAAAGGACATGGGATATTTAGAAGCCTGTGCTAACAAAATTAGCCACATTTGAGGGATACCATGTTTGAAAGAAGTGTCTACAAAAACATAGGTATGCAAAGGAAGACAAAGGTGGATTTAAACTCAAATATTCCTGCGTTCAGTACTAGGAATGGATTTGTTTTTGAACACTGCAGCGATGTGTCTGCCTAAATGGAGACAGCTACTTACATTTCAAATAGTGGAAATACTGCTCTGATTTTATAAGTTAGCACTTGCTACTAATGGAAATAATTGCTCTTCATATAACCCTGGGCTTCTTCACATAGAAAACAAAAAACATTTTACTGTGGTGGTTGTATTTTTCACTCTGACACAATGCAGGCTCCTTTAACAAGGTTCTGAATAAGTTTTTCTCTCACGGAAATAATGGAGATGTTCCTGCAATCCAAAAAAGGCTGAAGGGAATTAGAACAAGAGTGGGAGATTTTATAACAGACAGCAAAACAAAACCTGAAACAGCTGTAACCTGTAAGCGTTGAACTAACATCTGGAAACCTCCTAGCAAGAACTGCGAGATGACTTGTCGGTGAAGACAATACTCAGTTAACTGTAAAGTGTTTGGATGAGGAAGTGGAGCTGTGCTGCGTTGGGTCAGTGAGGTTGTCACCACCCTTAACAACCAAGCTCGGAGAGAAGCCTAATGGGCAGTGCGTCCTGAAGCATAGTATGGACACCCCTGATCTAGCTCCCAGTGTGCTGCTGGTATCTCTTAGAATCAGAGGGGATTCCAATTCAGGCCATAAGAAATTGTGGCGCTGTGTTACAGCTGAGCAAACAGCCCCTTACCTCTAGCTTGGTATACACCAGAGAACAAGACTTGTTGGGCAGCAGGTCAGAGCCTGGCATGAGGGTTATGGTTTAGGCAATAGACCAGCAAGGCAGTGGGCTGGTGTTCGAGAGCATGTCACCCTTGGGATGTCTGTTGCACCATTGCCGTGTAAGAGCAGTGAGTAACACTTGCATAGTGATGTCAAACATGACTTGTTTCAAATTCAGTGTTTAATCTGTAATTTTTCTACTGGGTTTTTAATGTATATAACCCCTCATCAGCCACTAGATCAAAGCATCCATTTCCGTGATACGAAAGAGTTCTGAATGTGACCCATGAATTACATCTGAGTGGTCATTCAAACTTTTGAACCATGGCTTTCCATATCTAGATTTCAAAGCTTTGACTAGCATAGAGCATGATGGCATTAATTCTGAAATACTATGTTTTGAGTAAGATCAAGTGAAGGTGTAGTGTTTGAATGCTTGGTGAGCGGGAGCTGTCCTGCCGTAGTGAATGACCTCATGATGGCTGGCTGAGACTGCTTTATTTCCATGTCCGCTTGTATTGACCTGTAAAGTGGAAGTTAGACTCATTTACAAAATCCATAGCAGTCCACATGCAAGTAATCTGCTTTAAATTTCAGAGCAACCTGTATCTTTGAAATAACCTGAGTTCTCAAAATAGTGTGACTGCAGCTTGGGGTACTGTTTGGCCTAGCTGGGTGGGAACAAGCCTGAAACTAGGAACAGATATTTCTTCTTGTCATAGGTGGAGAAGGGGACTGTCTGCCATTTAGGGATCAGATTTTCATCCCATGGGACTAATAGGACAGGACAGTTGTATTGGTAAGATCTGCAAAAATCCACTTCAAGGGTAGGCCTTTGGGAATATTTTTTTTTTGAAAAAAAGTCACACCAGCTGTCTAGTACAAATCGAATGCATTCTATCTGAAAAGACTTCAAAGGAAAAATGGTCAAATTATATATCTGCATGACCATATGGCATTGGTTTCCAAGATGTTGTCATTTTTACTTTGTGGTTTTGTAGGGAATAAGAAAAGTGCTGGAAAACTTTAAAGTTTTCCAGCTTTCATAGATGCTAATTGTTACAATGGACAAACTCAGCAATGTGGTGATTAGGAATGACTCTCAAGAGACTTTCCTGGAAGAAGAATCTTATGTTTTGACTATTTGTTCAGACCATATTGGAAATGATGTTTTTCATCTGTTGTTTCAAAACTAAAAGCAGTTTTACTTCCTTCTTTATTCCAAGTAACTGTTTAGTTGCTATGCATTCTAAATTACCGATTTACGAAGGGAACTCTACTGAGTTTCAGGAACTGAATATTTACGTGTACTGCTTTCCTAGCCATCAGCTCCCTCTGGCCAAAACTGCCCACGATACGGAGCCCTCCCCTCTGTCCATTGTCTTGCACGTAAGAAGATGGTGGCAAGCAGCTGTGGTTTTCACTGTAAATGTTCAGTTAGCTGAAATTCCGAATCATAGAACCATAGGGTTGGAAGGGACCTCTGGAGATCATCTAGTCCAGCCCCCCTGCCAGAGCAGGGTCACCCAGAGCAGGTTGCACAGGAACACATCAAGGTGGGTTTGGAATGTCTCCAGAGATGGAGACTCTACCACCTCTCTGGGCAGCCCATTCCAGTGCTCTGCCACCCTCAAAGGAAAGAAGTTCGTCCTCATGTTTAGGTGGAACTTCCTATGCTCAATTATAGATGAGTGCACCTGAGAGGGCTGAGGTGACTGTTCCCAGAATTTTCTGATGAAAAAGGTGCCTGAAGAAAATTGTGCCTTTAATAATTTAGAAGTCTGGGTTTGGCATGAGGTGTCCTTGACATGCATACCATCAATATTATTGCTTTATGTCAGAGTATGTCTATGACAATTTCAACTTGAATACACCTGAGGAAGCTGCAGTACTCTTCTGGAAGAAGACAAAAATTGTTTTTTGTGTAGTCTTTTCAGAATATCCACTTATTGCACCTTACTGCTTCTTGAGAGTGGAGAGACATTATACAGGGTGTGTGATACAACAGGGATTGCTCTTGAATCAGGTATTTTGGTCTTGAACAGTAAAATATTTTTAGTCCCACTCAAGATGGTCCATAGCTGTTTTGTTTGAGCATTTTCCTGTTTTGTTAGTCAAGTGGTGACTAGTTACATTCCTCCAATAATATTTGATTTGAGGAGATCAGAATTCAAAGTAATTAATGCACAAACATATATGTTATGTTCATGGCTTAAACTTGGATGTTACGTTGCACTGGAGAGACAGTAGAAATGTCACGTTCTCCCTTAAACTAATAAAGCCATTTATCTGTTAGGTATATGAAACATAAATGTTGCTTTCTGACACACGAATTTTAAATTGTTAGTAATAAGAGAAGAATAGTAAGTTTACATTTTACTGCAAAATATGAAAATATTTTTAAGAAACGCTCTTAGCAGCCCTGGAAACGAGTAGAGAATATAACCCTATTGCATTATTATTAACTCTTGTGTATTTTATTAAAATAAACCGTAGTTCCTGCAGGAAAGGTGAAATTTTTTACATCCCATATTCAGCATCATCATAGTTACCAGCAACTTAACACGGAACATTACTGCAAGCATCAGATGGAAGTTCTATTCCTCTTCTTGCCTTGGATTGGGCTCCAGAAGTTTAAATTCTGCACGTCTGTAAGATGTAATTTTTAATTCTGATGAATCTTGTAATAATATTCTACTTTGTTTTGTGATGTATTCCTCAAATCCTAATTACTTATAGGCAAGAGACAAAGCAATATGCCAACAACGTGATGCAAAGGTGATTATAGTTAAAGATTCTAGTGCACTACAGGGATGCTTGCGTTTTCTACGCTTCACAGTAAAAAATACTACTTCTTTAATTCATTTCCAAGAACAATTTACACTTAACTATTATTCTGGTAAAACCAACTCTCTACCTTTAGCTTCAAATTGTGTGTGAAATTCCTGATGAAAGATTTTTACGTTGAAAAACAATTGATCTTTTTATTTTAGAATTCTTACTACAATTGATGATAAGTGTTCTCTTTTTTTTAATTTTCTTGTTGTGCCTGTTGATTTATAGCCCTTCATAAATTCTCATTTTAAAGTAATCTATGATCTGCCTCTGATGTGGTACTTTTAAGTGTTCCAATACTGATACTAAAACATGGGCTAAAGTAATAGACAATTTCAGTCGTAATCCTGAATCACAGGAAATGGAAGTTTTGAGAGACCAGTACTGAATATAAAGCACAGCATTTACTGAGGGGGTTCTTCTTGCAGGATTTTAATATTCCAGGAAAATATAATTTTTGTTTCCTTTCAGCACTTTTGTTCAAGTGTTTACATTGGAGGACAATCTTCAGAACAGAAATTTAAGGCCAAGATCCATACGCTCTAGATCCTGCTCTTCACAGTATAGGGGATTTGGGGCAGTATGAGGCATTTTTACTTAATCTAGCACAAAATCTGTGATTCCATTGCGGGCTGCAAAACTCATCAAAGCAGCAGAAGGACTCAGACAGTTATCCATTGAGTTTATTGCCGCGCTGTGCTGCTCTAAGTACCTGAACCAGTTAATGAAGGCAGCTCAGGTGTTCTGTGCTGGAGCACTCCTGGGACTGCAGTAAATATTGATGGACTCGAAAGCATCTGACAAGTGGGCGAGAGGCACTGACTGAGTATCTTCATGAAGGAAGCAGCAGATTGTCTTCTGCTGCTGTAGTCTTCATCCAAAATAGCTTGTTATTGACGCTTAAGAGTAACAGAAGAGTTGAGTTTTGGACGCTAAATGAAGACTACAGATGCAGAGTCCCAGAAAGGAGACAGAAGTGGTGGTGAGCGTAGAAGGGCCCTGGCCAAGGCTCTGAGAACAGCTGTGGGAGAGGCCCTGGCTTGCATGGAGGGTCTAACGGGGAGCGCTCCGTCACAGTGCTGGGTCATGGGTACCAGTGAAGGGAACAACGTGCCAGAATTGGGCCTCAAAGAAAAGCTGTTTGCTTAGGGGAATTAAAGGTTGCAAAATGGTGAAGGAGATGTTTTTTTCTTACCGGGTTCTCTTGATAGTTACGTAGGAAAGAGCAGCTATCTACGAAGCTGGCCAGTATTCTGAAACTTGACTGCTTCAGCTGACTTTGCAGCATTCACGGCATTTTCTGCCACAGATAGAGGGGAATAGAAGAGAACAATTTTATTTCACTGTCCCCAGACCTTACTAACAGAAGAGGAAAAATTAGAAGTTGCTTAAAGCAGAGACCGAGATTCTTATAAATCTAATAAAGCGTGCGTGGGGAGAAGTGATGTTTATATTTATCTCCTTTCAGCAACGGCTGTTATTGTATGGTAACACTGTGGTACTCTGTAAATACCATGTCAATACATTTGATTCGACACATGCGAAGCTCTTCTGGCCATTTCTGCATAGGGCTCTGCTAAGGAGGATTCCTCAGCTCCTCCCTCTCCCTCCTCCTCCCTGCTCTCCGTTAGGATATTTTGGGCAGAGTACACAATTTGCAGGTCGTCTGTGCCACCGTTTAGCTCCGGAGAGGCAACCTCCCAAACATTGATAACAGTTGTAATTAAAATATGCCAATGGTATTTTGAGTGTACCCCAAGTGTAGCGAGTACACTTAGAAAAACAAAACAGAAGCCCAGACAGTGAGAAATAAGGTCTGACTTGCAAAATGAAAAGTCGACTGTGTCACTTGTCCTATGTGCATTTTACCTTCCCCCCCTGCAGTAACCAACCAGCTGCCTGGAGAATTAAGCTGAATGTCATCCTGACTATTTACCAGTTTTCTTCTAACCTGAAATAAGAGGACAACAAGGGAAAAACCTGTGCCTCAGGACAAAACTTGCCTGTTGTCATGAGTTAACAGTTAACTGGTGAAAGAACATTTGGAATGCTTAGAAATCATGCTATATTTAGAATTTATTCTGCGCAGTGGCAAGGTCAATGCCTCGTTCCCTGTTGTGTGTGCACAATGCAGAAGCACCAGGGCGTTTTACCGTAGGTCACAGCTGAAGGGATTCAGGAGGGTCGATAGCGCGGTTCCCCCACTGCCCGGTGAGGGAGAAAAGCCTTGAAAGGTGAGTTGCCTCCTCTGAAGAGGAGAGAGATGCTGCGCATACAAGTTAGCAGTTATTTCCAAGGTCTCGAGGGAAAACATTTGCATTGTTATTCTGACAGAGGCTTCACTTCAGAGATCCGGCTTTAAAAAAAGAACAAAGCCCCCCCAAAAGCAACCATGAAAAGCCAAACCCAAAAAGGTGCTGCTAGTAAACAGCTTAAGAAGGATGCTTGAGGCTGGAAATGCTGGGGCCCATAGCAGGCACACTCTGCTGTGATTTCTAACTCCTCATGGTGCAAGTGCATTTTACCTTTGAATTTTGGTTATTCCAGAGCGCGAAGCAAGGCAATGTGTTAGGGATTATCAGAGTAACTAGACATTTTATCTGTGTAAATGGTAGCATTTGTTGAAGAAACACTGAAGTTTCATTGGTGTGTACATCTATTATGGATAGACTTTTCTGAAAAGCATACCATGAACCATAGGAAATTGCTCTTAAGAATATGGGGTTTTGCCTAAAACTTTGTTTCAAGCATGGTAGTTTTTACTTTTTACTGCTTTTTAGAATAGTAGCTTCACAATTTGAAGTGCAATTAAAAATTCATGATAGAGTGAAATGTGTTCGCTCAAACTTGCATTTGGACATTCTTCAGCATTTATCTTATTTATGTTAATGAATAATCAATGTGAAGCGCAACACTCTTAACTGATTTGAAATCTTCTGTCATGGAATAAAATGCTGGTCATCTACACTACAGAGCAGTGATGGAGCAGGCTTCATGGTATAACCTATAGCTATTTGAAAAGATTGCTCTGCAAGTAAGCTCTGTGAATCCTTTCCATAGTTCCCAAGATTTGTATGGAACCTCTTCTGTGTTTTATCGTTTCATAACGATAAAAAGAAGTGAATAACCCTTCTAGCCTGTCTTTTGACTCTTTGCTGTGTTTTGTTCAGCATTTGCATCCTTGTGTATGCTGCAACATCTTTCTTGACTCGCTTGTTAATTTGGCAATCTCAAATGAAGCCAAAGGATTTTGAAATTAATATATCTTTATATCATTCCTAAGAGTTAGAATGTTAAAAGTTGAGTAGTGAATAAATTAATTTCTTAAATAAAATTCCATCTTATAACAGGTTAATAACACAGACGTAACACTATGAGTTACGAACTCTTGTTGACCCAGTATTTCCTAAAATATAACGCTGGTAACACGAATATTCTTACATGTATCGGACATAGTATTTGTGCATTTGCGACAAATAACTTTCCTAGTTGGTTAGATGAGAGAGAACTATTAAGGCAACAAGTTAAAAAAAAAAGAAAAGGAAACAACCTACTTATTAGTTGTCATCCCAACAGTTACTTTAATGAAACAATGATTTTAATACTCGTGGGGAGCCGTGCCAGTTCTGGGGAATGGCACTGCTTTGCCAAATCCAAGAACCTTAAGGTGAAAAGACAGATCCATTTTCCTAAGACTGGTCTTTTAATGGAAGGAAAGAAAAGCCAGTTGCTGCCAGCAGAGACAGGCTGGGAATGTCCTTTCCAGGGACCCACAGACATTGATATCGTTGGGATACTGAAAAGCACCCAATTACATAATCGTCAGCTGTGATGACAAAGAATTTTGGCATAATTCTTAGTACATGTTGACTTCTCCTTTGGTAAAATATACTAAAGTTCTTGCGAGAGTGTTGAGTTGGTAGCCTGAGTTACCTGCGTAGTGTTGAAAATATCAATAATGTCTGATAGTTATTTGTAACACTGAAAGTATAAAATTGGGCTTCATCTCACGTTGCCCAAACAGGACAAGCTTTGCACTGAATGTCTTTTCTCCTGAGATTTCATAAATTTTCTACTATGAAGGTTACAGGTTTATTGGTGAAAGTGAATTCAAAAAATCCTTTAGAAGTAGTTGACTCATAAATAAAACATCGCCATAGAGCACAGTTCTGGTGTGTACGTTGCATAAACTGAAAGGTAGAAGGACATTTGACTTTTTTTTTTATTTTTGGTGAGGACTCATTTGCTTATTTTGGTGAGGACTTGTTGCAGAATAACAGTTACTATGAATATCTGGTAGGAAAAGCAAAATTTGATTTAAACTGTTTGACTTGATAGTATAGCAGCATATAAATACAATTGCCTCTTCTTCAGCGCGATTTGCGTTTGTATCACGGGGCTGGATAGACAGAAAGGTCTCGGTGGTGGGGAGGGCTGGTAGAGCTGTAAGCGAAGCCCCGGGTCCGGGGGATTCTGGTGTGTCCTTCACCTCATCGCTCCCATTCCGGTGGGTGTTTTCCTGCTCCGGGGCTCTGCGCTCAGTTCAAGCACTAACAAGCGTCTTTGTGCCGAAGGCGGCATGGCATTCACAGTATGTAACTATGAAATGTTTTCAAAACTATGAGGATGTTATTACGAATATTTCTCAGATCTCTAAAATGGTATTAGGCACGAGACAAGACTCTGCGGTGCCTAGGAAGATTAGCATGTGCAGGAGGACAGCCCGTGTGCGCTTTGCATCAGGTGTGGCTTGGGAGGCCTTCAGAAAGGTTTTGGGCATTTGCTTCCTTTAAAGAACATACACTAAGTGTGTTTAAATCTAAGCATAGGCTCAAGTAGTTTAATTTGGAATTGGATTATCCACGTATAGAGCTAAACTGGGTGTTAAGTAAAAAGAAGGCTGCATGTTAACTGGCTCTGTTCTGGAAAAGAATTAATTAGAGCCTGAGAAGTGTTTCATCTGTCATTGTTTTGTTAAAGCTTTGCATGCTTTGTGATACCAGCAGGGACACGAAATCAAGACTCTATTCATCCTCTTTTGTTGCATGGTGACACTGCTCAGTGTACAGGGAGTTTGGCTCTGATGCTGCCACTACAACAAATGAAGACTCCAAAGCCCTCCTCTCAAGCTGTTTGAAGTGTACATACCTTTAAAGCTAGGAATGGGAGTATTTTAGAAAAAAACCCCTGCTTTTATTGTTTGAGATCTGAAACAATGAAAATGAAGCTGCATATTTAAATTTTTAAAAGGTAGTGATAGGGGTTCAGAAGAAGTCCTCAGAATCTTTTACGACCATTCTGTTTTGGATGGGATTCATTAGGATGATGCTCCTTGCATCTTCTCCAAAGCTATACAAAACATGGTGCCCAAAAAATTCATGAAGAAAAATTAAATCTTTAATAATTTTGTAAGTAGTTTATTCTTTGGTAATATGCACTGTGTCAGAAATTTGACATTTCATTGGAAGTTACTGATTTAATTTTGTCGGCTTGACTTAATTTTCTGTTCTATATTTGCAATTGGTGTTAAAGGTTACACTTTAGAATACGCTCTGGATTCCTGAAATCACATTAGTGATGGGTTATTTAATCAACAGCACTATTTAAAGGTGTCTGAAGAGAATGTTGTGCCACTACAGCTGTGAGAGGGTTGGTATGAGGTGTTAAAGACACTGTGCAGTAGAATAGGTATTAAAAAAAGCTGTAAGACTAAAGAGGGCAGTGTCATGCTTAAAATGTAGGATGATGGAAATCAAAGAAAGTCACAAGGTGGTTGCTGACTTTTGTTCTGGCAGCTACATCTACTAATGATCTTTATTGTGGCTGTATAAAATACTGTGTGCTGCAGACCTTCTGATCTCCAGACCCAGACTTCTCCATCCTGCCAGATTTTAGATATTTGTTACCTGCAGCTGGGCATGTCCGCTCGCTCTCTACTTTGACATTTTAGACCTATCCAGGAAGAAATGCACTGTGGAAAGATTTTTTCCTAAAAACCAGGCATGACTATGAAGAACTTTCAGCGTGTTCTTCTTTTATCTACTCTTTTGAGCATATGAAACCTTCTGCAGCGTACAAACGGTCCTGACTGTTGTGTGCATGGAAACAGAGGACATCCTAGTCGGCACAAGAAAAATTGAGGTTTCTAGTTGGTGGCTCAGATCTCAATTAGCCTTCATACTAGCCTATACCCATGTGAGAATGTAAACATCTTTATTTTTCGCTAGCACTGCTTTGTGCATGTAAAACAGAGGAAGGGATAGGAAATTCTGGTAGTGTTTATAAAGCTGCCTGGCCAACTGATACTCACTGGGAACTCCTAGTGGCTTCATTGCAAGGTTAAGTACGGAGGCAGCCTTCTACTCCACGTTCTTAGAGGTACATTCACAACTTTCAGAAGCGATCAAAACCCTGGCCTAGATGCTTTAAAGAGCATTTGATAACTTATTATGTATTCAGCTTCCATGTGGTGCTTCATATATTTGTTGTTTGTCTGTCTCATGACCTTATTTGTGGGATAAAGGTGGCAGTGAACATGGAAATTATCATAAATACTGTGTATATTTGAATGGGAAGAGCAAATGAATGGCACTAGATAGCAACGTTTATTGTGTCAAGTCTTTGGGATGTCATTTATATGTAACTACTTCTAATTAGTGCCATTCAAACCATCTAAAACGACTCCAAAGCAGATGCCAGTTGTTGCAAGGGATGTGCCTGGATACTTGTCATTTTGTACAGTCAACTGGCACTTACAGCACTGACAACACTTTAATATTAGAGATGGAGGAAAGGTTTCAGTGCTGGCGCTCATGGTAATTTTTAATAGGGGACATTCCTCTTAATAAACAATAATTAGGAAACTGCTACTTCTTAGATGAGAGTTACCATTCCCTTGGGCCTCGGTTACTCCTGATGAACAGTAAGAGCTTACAGTTCCTCCTTCCATGTCATCTCTAGAAAAAGGGCACCACGCTTCATCCGCATTGGGAGTGGTGTTAGAGGATGAGATAGCATCAGATGTCGGTCTAGGAAGGAAGGACTCTTATACTTGAAATTTTGGGATTTGCTTATTCTTTGACAACACACACTGAAAAATAACATAAATTAATTACTACTCCAGCATAAATTCTGATGATGTCTAAGTCAAACAGAATCATTCAGCAATAATTTTGCTTTTGATTGAATATGATTTATAAACATAATCAAAGAGCAATATAGCTTTATGTAAATTGACATCCAAATAGCAAGGCTTCACTTTGTAATGATACTTCCCTCACCCTCTAAAATTGCCTTTTATTTAATTAAGACTCTCCAGGAGACTGACACTTTTCAGTGGCTGAAACAGCAGCTGTACTGCAGTGGTGAACCTCAAAAAAAGCTAAACATCTCTGTGACTGCTGCAAATCTTGGCAGAATGATGGAAAAGATCCTCTCGGTATTGCTAAGAAAACAACCTTCTAGCTTTTATAGCAATTTTCTCAGTGATCACCATAATACTTTGCAGTGGGGGTTTTGATTTTAAAACTAGTAATTTTGGATGTTTCCCTAATGTAATTTTACTTGCTCTTTTTCACAGAGGTATTTAAAGCCACACTCGGGCAACATTTGCCAAGATAGTGATGAGAATAAGCCTAAATAAGATTTAAACTTTATGTGCGTGCTGCTGTTAAGCAAACTCTAGGTATTACGGGGACAGACCAGGTGCAGGTGCCAGGCTGTGATGCCAAAGGCCGGTGGGATTAACCTCCCTGCCTCATCTCTCCTTGCTCTTGCGCATCACGTAGGCGTCAGTGGTGGCATGTATCCTGCTGCCCCACCGTCAGGCTGATTTCTGACTAATTTTTCTGTGGTGCAGTCGCCTATCCTCACATTGAAGGAGACACTCTTAAAAAACAAGTTGACATGATAACATTAATAGCACTGAGAAGTAGAGATTTATTAAGAATGACTTCCATAAGAAGAAGGGGTGGGGTAACTGAGATATTAACACTTCAGAAAATGATAATAATAACATGAGGTCTTTCTTTGTGTCAAGGGGGTTTTCTTGGTTTCAAAAGAGCTATGCCAGTTCTCACAAATTCTGCTTCCGAATACTTGCAGCCTGATTCAAAGCCTGTTTCGGTTTGCTCTCGGGTGGTTTTCTAGTCTCTTTTGGCCATGCTGAAAATAGATTTCTGTTTAAGATGCTTATGTGAACCAGAGGTTGGTGGAAAGTAGAAGACAATAAATTAAAAAAGAACAACGTTTTACCTTTAGTAGATGGTGTTGAGTAGTTATGTGACATATTCCTGAATTCTAGACAGATGGCTTAGGACAGCTTAAAAAAAGATTCAGTGGCAAAGTGGTCTTGAAGAGAGGTTAACGCAAATGAGTTAAGAGTTCCCCACGATGCTGAAACTGCTGTCCTGACGTGTCTGATGGGAGTGCTGTCCTGGTCGCACAGTGCAGCACTCTGTGTTACTCCAGGTGGGCATTTGGAGGAGACATTGTCTTCTGAACTGGTGGGACTTTTAATCTCCACATAGAGACACTTAGCTCTGTGCTAGCTTGGGTTCTTAGTGTGTCTGTTTCTTAATAAGTGGTAGCAATTACTGCTTTGAGTTCTGTCCCTCTGTACAAAATAACTTAATATATGACATTCTATAACCGCTGTGTATAACACAGTGGTTATGGAATTTGGATGAATAATGATTTTTTAAATCGGAAGAATTGCAGAATCCGTGCAGTAGATGAAAATTTCTTCAAGATGCTCTTTCAAAAATAATTCTGTTGGGTAAATGTAGGCAAATAAGACATTTTCTGGTAGTCATGTTAGATTTAGACATTAAGATTGTGTCTCCTGCTTGCACGAGGACTATGAACGCCGTAGGGAAGCTTCAGGTAGCTCCAGGAATAAGCTATTTATGTAGTTCAGCAGTACTCCTTGCATCCTCTGTGCTGAAGTCAGGGCTCATGTGTAACAATCCAACTATTAGGTGGTTAGACAAAAAATTCCGTGCATTATGAACATCTGAGTGTTCAAGAGTAATCATTTATAAAACTAGAGTGCAGTATGCTTTTCCCAAGAGGTAATAATTCCTCACACTTCAGATGATAGACCTATTTCTACTTAATGGGGAAAAATTCACTCCTGGCTTAACTCCGCTGAAGTTAATTTCTCTGACAATAAATTTGGCCCAATATGTCAATACAACCTTAACTCACTTGGGTTCACAGAGATTAACTCAACAGCATCTTATGTATGCCCAGAATAATTAGTTTACTGTCTCTTGAGGTTTATTTAATTAATTTAGAATGCTTTCCATTTAGAAGATACTTACTGCAGAAACAGGTCTGTTGCAGATAAGAGAAACTCTAACTACTCCCTCATTTTTGTGCTTGACTTGTTGGAAACAAAGTACTTGGAGTGGGGAAAGTCACGTCATTTTGTTAAAGCTGCACTCTCTCAGCCTTTTTTATAGAATCCCAGCAACCTGGAGTGGCTTGGTGCTTTAAAATAATATTCAAATACATATTTTTTACATTTTAATGGTATTGTCCTTCCTCTGATCAGCTGAGAAGTGTTGCCATACTTTCTGAAATTTGTTACTGCTTCAGAGAAGATAACTTATTTATAGGAAAGTCTTTTAGATCTGCAGTCAGACACTGAATTTTTAAAGGGAGGGTATGTGTCAGAAGCTAAATAATTCAGATCCATGCCTTCTCAGCGTTTTATTTCAAATATTAAATATTACATAAGAGATTTTTCCCTGTGGAAATCAAGCCTTTAAAGTGGTGCAGACTCAGCCAGAAAATCACTGTATTGTACAGTTAAATTGATACATCCTCAATCCTACAAATAGTTCAAAAAAGTTCTTCAAATATTTCAGCATTCTACATGCTGGTTCAAATTGTCCCTGTTTAGAAATGTTGTGATGAGATGTTGGGATTTTGACATAAACTCACCCTTTCTGAAACCCCAAGCATTGATGGTTCTAAAGCTCCAGGACGGTTCTAAGCAAACCTTGGCGTTGGGGCTGACGCAGGTAGAGTCCAGGCTGGTGCTTGCCATACTTAGCTCCCATAAAACCTGCCAACGTGAGGAACCAGGTAACTTGCCAGAGGAAATGCAGCCATTGGGTTCCTTCTGTTGTAAACCACTGTCCTCCACTGGAAGGAATTAAAACTACAACAGTTCTTCCCAAGCCCTACGCTGCAAACATGGGAGTCCTCTGCTTGGAGAGCTTGCTGGCAGAGCAGCATGCTCTATCCTCACAACATGCATAAATTTCTTAATGTGGTCATTGTGTTTAAAAACCACCTGAAGCTTCGAATGCTTACAAGTAGTTTCATAAAATTTTGCTGGAGTTTAAATAGATGCATTAAACCTATATGACATGGTGCTTCAGGAAATGGCTGTGCCAAAGTTTTCTTCTCTAGCAAAACCTGTACAGTTAAAGGAACCAGCACAAATTTCCACCAAGCTCAGGTTCCAGCCCTGTCTTTGTTTACAAGCTCCGCAGCCCGGCTGTAACACTATATGACAGCAGAGGCGTCACAAGCGTATGGATATACTGGAAACAAACACTGCCATTATCTTCTGCCTCCCGTCATCGGAACTGCGGAGTTTGTTACCTGCTTGCCGCTTCCTCCTCAGTAAAAGACTTGGAAACGTCTGGTTTCCATGAGAAATCATGAGCTAAGTCTTTGGTAGGTTGGCGTAGAGGCTGGAGCTGGTGCCATCCTCCTCAGATGGTGACCTGCTTTAACTCCCACGGGCTGTGCATGGGCTCAGGGCTCAGGCTGCTATCTCAGTAGGGTGGAAAACCGAAGCGTCAGGTTCAGCTGATGAATTACTTTCACTTAACATTGTCCCTATCCATTTGCATCCTTTCCAAAGGGACGCAGGGGTGTTTGAATGGAGTTGGTGTCTGGCTCCCAGCTGGAGCCTCCAGCTCCTGCCTCAAGCTGCGGTTCTTCCCCCTCGCGCAGGTGCTGAATGCCCCGGTGGTTCCTCTGGGACTCTCACGTGTTTTGGCATTCTTCACGTTTCCTATCAGCGAGACCTCTAACCTGGAAATTCAGTACCACATTCAGGATTTAAACTGCTATTTTAAGTTTTGAGCAAACGCGGACCTGTCCGTGCTGTATGTGGTATACATACTCCTGATGGTTTTTGGGTTTCTCCCCAATTTATGTTTGTAGGAACATAAATGAACGCACAGAGGAAGATCGTGTCCACATCGTTTGAAAGCTGCCTTCTGGTATTGCAAGGGCTTTGGTTTTCAAAGTCTGTATGTATGTGCATACGTATGCACTGTGTGGTTATTTGCCAGTATTTCCTTCACATGGCAGTTTTAAGAGCAATGAAGTGTTGTTGACAAGCTATTTCTCGTTCTTTGCAAGTTATTTATCACTAATTATAGCCAATGCAGATGAAATGATTGGTTGACAGCGCATCAAGATTAAAGCCGAGCAAACCCCAGAGTGCTTAGTGCAATTATCTCGAGTATGGGCACACTGTTACTCTTGACGCTGGCCAATCCTTCGCTATCGCAGTGTTTTTAAACTGTTCATCATTCCCTTCTCTTGGGGATCAATTTTATATCCAGGGGAACTGGCTGGTGTATGAGGCAGATCTCTGTAGTGGGAGGAATCTGTTTTTTCACTGAATTTTCAGCATGCTTAGGATTATGAAACATCAAAGGAACTTGCATGAAGCAAGACAATGTTTTAATAACAGCCTCTGCCTGTTCTGCAGGGGCTGGAACAGCTTTGGAGAGCGTTTCTCTTGCTCTGGGAAGCAGCTGGATTTGGATGGTGTAACTCACCTGCTTGTATATTCAAGGATCGTTTTCCATCAGCTTTTCGGGGTTGAATGAACGGGATGAATATGCAGGTGTACCCTCAATAATGGTAAAAGCCTTTAAGGTGCCAGTAGTGCAGGGTGTTGTGCAGACAAGGAGCCAGCTCGGACACCCCCAGTTTGCCGGGGCAGCGGAACTGCCCCTGGTGAGACTTCACCCCCTGGGCCTGCCTGGCGCTTTCTGTCTCTGCGTCTGCTGAACGTCGCTGCCTGCCCGCGCCCTCCCAGCATCACTGCTCCTCCTTAGATGTGTAAATCAAAGCGTATACATTTTTTGTATCTTGTATTTTTAATGGAAGTGTTGAGTTCCGATGATGCAACACCATTTATAAATAACATCTGTATGGGCATGTAGGAACTCAAGCCTGTTGTGGGGCATTTCTTTTCCCTACAAATAATGTCTTTTTATTTCTTCATTTCCATGTCCTTTATTTTTCCTTGTGGCTTTCATCAGAACTACCTGCTCCAAGGAACCCAACTGATGATATGCAGGAATATTTGTGTTTTGCTGTTTTGCTACATCTTGTATTTCTAGTAGATTTTGTGGCAGTAACACCTGGTGTAACATATTCCTAGAAATTTGACCTCTGGTTTCAGGACTTCTCTGGGTTTTATCAGTGTTCTGGTGCTGCAGAACTTGGCCTTTCTTCTGTCAAGGTTTGATACCTTGTTAGTGCCGTGAAGCCAAATAAAAGCCAATATCAACCTGAGTTTGGACAAAAAGATTTCAAATCCTTTCAATGGCTGGAATGGTGAATGAGCCAAGGAGAGAAGTGTGTGGTGGTTCTCATGGTCATTTTCAATTTGTTGTGTACTTAAGGCAACTTGTCTGCTGATTTAATGGAAAGGAGCGAGATGAGCCGGGTCTGAATTGTTTTGCCTGCCCAGAGACTGTGGTGGTGGTGTGTTGGTTGTACATGTGCCACAGAGGTATGGCTGCTGAATTCTGCGTTCTTGTTTTTAGCATCTACATGATTTTACTGTTATGTTCAGTCTGTAAAATCCTAGGAAATTAAATTTTGCTTGAGCCTATGACTTCTAAAACCCTATGCAGAAGAATTTGAAATGTCTTACAAAGACATTCACACATATTGGGACCAAAATAGTAAAAAATATTTGAAGGGAACTTTACACTACAAATCTTTAAAGGTAAAAGTATTTCTTAGGATTTTTTTTTACAAACCATTTGCTTTATTTAGGTTTTGAGCCAATTTTTGTAAGCAGCACAATTAGAAGAGATGGATAATTTCCTCGTCAGTTGCAGCTTTTTGCCTTGCATATATATATTTCTATACAAAACTGTGTAATTACCTTCATTGAAAAAAGAAATAATGTTCATGGTTTAGAAATCAGCTCAGTTGTGTAGGACAGTTTGGTAACTTGTCAGTGCATCTTGTGTTTGACAAAGTTGCCTTTATTGGGATCTATAAGGGTTTAATTGAAATAGCATTGAAAAATTCTTGACGCATGGGACCTAAAGGCAGATCTGTTGCTGCAGGACTTATTCCTACTGCTCATGATACCTGGACTCTCAAAATAATTAGTAAGGCTTATTCTGTAATTGTAACTCTGTAGATGATTTCGTTTGCTCATTTTTTTTTTTATAAGAATCTGATCTAATTTTAAGTATTACTCATCATGATTTGGATACACATGAAGTCCACAAGGGCTTGTGCGAGTTGTTTGCATGGTTTGCCATCTGCGTGCAGCCCCTAGATGAGATGGTTGGTTTGTGTTCAGCTCAACCCTTCTCTGTCAGGCACACCTCTGCAGACTTCCAGTGGGAATCGGGGCAGCGCTTCTCCAGTCCTGTCTGCATTTCGCTCGTTCCCAGGTCCATGTGTGCTCTGAAGGAGAGCAAGGAGACAGTCTGTCTTGGCATAAGCTGTGTTTTTGGGCAAAATTAATATTAATGCTCCTCTTAAAAGTTACCTGGGAAGAGAGACGCTATGGGCCAGATCATACTTGAAGTTCTAGTTAAACCTGAGCTTAAAATTGAGCACAAAAACGTCAGCATATAGTAGTAAACTAAAAGGGAAGATAGATGTCAGAAGACACAACATCTGCAAATATCTCGGGGCGGGGGGGGGAAGAAGACCAATTGGGGAACGCATTAATAATAGGAGCCTGTTTGCTTTCTTACAGTTTAGACCAGACTGTGGTTTTTTTATTATTATTATTTTGTGTGTGTGCGCGGAAGTATTTAATTAAATCTAAATATAATCATCCCTGTGGTAACTTCTGGCTTTTTCATGTTGCAAACAGCCCAGAATGCTTGGGATTCGTACATTCTGTTAGTTTGATAATAAAAAAAATTGGAAGGCCTGATCACTTGTATCATTTCAAGAAAAAGAAATAGCGCCACTTGCTTTTGAAACATTTTGCTTCCTGGCTTAGAATTTTTATCTGTTGCAAGAGGAGCGCAAGCTGTGAGCAAGAGCAATCAATCTGCTAAATAGCAGAGTCATTAGACATCTGCATTAGAACTGAAATAAGAATTACCCTGAGATATAAATTAGTGCAAAACCCCTACAACATTTAAAATACTTCCACAATTACTTAAATCCCTCTCTACATGTATATTACTTTCTCAGCTTCAGTTCCAAAAGCCAACGGTTATTTATTTTCTTGGCAGTATTTAAAGATAATGCTTTTGTACTCATCATTCCTAGAGGTCTCACATTTTTTTCCAGATCAGAAGATTTATGGCATGAAGAGATCCAAAATAAAAGACCTTTAATGTCATCTTTCAGCTGCGTGTAATTTTAGAAATAACTGGAAGGTAGATTACGTTTAATTTTCTGAAAGTTTCAAAAGCGGTTATATCCTTTCTGTCCAACAGAGCCTCAACAACAGAAGTGCCAAACCGGATCCACCGTGTCCACAAAAATAATATCTTCATTTTGTGTTGCATGTTAGAAGTGAAAGCTCTAAAAATCACGCAGGCGTGTCCTTCTCCTACTCGTCTGTAGAGCCCGTTAGATTTCTGCGTTAGATGAGTTTGCCGACAGTCAGCCTTAGATGCGTGTGCTTGGGAAAAAAATGCTTTCTGCCAGCATAAGCCATGTGGGGCAATTCTGTTGTCTGGAGATGCGTTTCCACCAGAGACCGTTCCTTTATTGTACAGATCTCATATCTTTTTGGGTAAGTATAATTTAAAACAAGCGAAATGCACTTAGGTGGGTTTTACCTCACACACACACACACCTCTCTTGGGAATAAACCAGAGCTCCGTGCCCAGCTTTGTGTTCCATGTTCCTAGTGAGTGTTCACAATCCCTTGCGTCATCCCTGCGGGATCCCTGACGCTTGCTGTACATCTGTGTGTATTTGCTCTGCCTCGGTGTACATAAAGGGATAATAATATGAAAGATATACGTGAGTTAAGCAAGAGTAGACGCTTTTGATCTATGTTAGGACGTTTATTGTACGAACTTTATGTAGTCCATGTAGCTTAGTTTCTGCTTTTTATGCAGAAATAAAACTTCCTGAGATTCGTTAGAATTCAAACATTTGAAATATAGAGGCATGTAAGGGTGAAGAAGCATTCTGCTGTTGATAGCTTGAGCATGGTGTTACGCAAACATGAGAGCTAGAGAAGCAGAACGTGTGTGGCTGCCTTTGCTCTGAGGGTAGACAGCCCTTGCTAGAAAGATAAACAGAACCTCTTGACCATGGCTGGGTTTTGTGCAGACCACTACCATGGAGACCAATGGTTGCCGCTGTAGTGCTACAAATTAATACTTTTAATTTCAGTAATTTCTGTAGCACTGGTAGTATGTGAGGTAGGTGCTTGTAAATACGCACTGTTCAAAGACTTGTATGTTGATGCTAAAGGTACTGTTTATGCAGTTCAGATGCCTTAAGCTGTGACTATCGCCACCCTCTCCACTTCCTAGCTACTTGTCCCTGCTGGTGTTCAGCGTCAGCACAGCCGCTTGTGCAACTGCTGGGAAGTGGATCTGGAAAAATGCCTGGCTGGCTCAGGAGCTGGCCTTGGCGGGGCAGAGGGAAAGAGGTGTTTTACACTTGGCTTCTGTACCACCACTGCATGTGAATTTCGTGGAGATGACCTGAGATATCCATAATGACTTGTATATAGCATGGGATATGCCAAATTGAGATGTGAATTGCTCTATTTTTCAATATATTTGTGTTTTGCTGGTCTTCAATCATAATTCAAATCCCCACTGTGCCAGATCATGGACTAATGTCTGATCATCATTTAGAAACACCGAGGGGACACAGGAGAGGGAGAGAGTATGAGAAGCTTAGCTTGATATCACACAGATCACAGATTATTAACGTTTATTGGGAAACAAGCAGCCTAATGACCAGGCATGGTTTTCAGGTAAATAAATATGTTCCAGAAAGCATCCTGTGTTATCATTCCTGAAATTACAGCTTTCAGACATTTTGCTTAATCTATCTGAAGGCAAATTCCAGACAGAATTTTGCAATTGAAACAAATCCTCGTGGTCTACTGTAGCACAAAAACATTTGGTCCTCTGTTTTGTACCACTGGGAAAATTATACCCCAAAGTTTCCAGAAATGCAATACAGTACTTTTTTTCTGAAGAGCAAATATCCAGTCAGTTACGTACCAGTGATATGCGGTACATGAAGAACAAAGCAGCCTGCAAACAGCTTAATTACCTGCCTGTTCGCAATTTGTTATTTTCTCCTAATATTTGTATGATTCAAATCCTTCCTGCTCTGCACTGTTCCCCCTTTAAGTGGTTTTGTAAGGCAAAAGCTTGGCTGTACTATTTTTTCCTACACATAAATGAAATTGTGAATTGAGAAAGTGCTTTTGAAGCCGGGAAGATGTCGTTGTAGGGTACCGCTTTTCTCTGTTTTTAGACAGCAAGAGCACTGATCTGATTGCTTGGTGTTCCTTCCCGTGCCCCAGGAATCTCCCTGTTGTCCCTCTCGCGCGGAGACATCCCTCCCTGACTCCCTGCCACTCGGTTCCTGCTGGGGAGGCGTGTGCTGTGGCAGAGTGAGTCATGGCTGCAGAGAGCCACGTCAAGGACACACCAAGGGTGCTGGAGGCAGCGGCTTGATAAAGCCAGGATTTGGGACCAGTTCAATGGTTTTCAGCCTCAAGGAATTTGACTTTAAGAATCCGGGGCCTTGGTAGTGAAGCCAGACACTCTTAAAATCGACAAAAGCAAAATCTTTAGCTGCAGTTTCTTGTTGAAATGTTAGGTCCTAAGATGTTGCACAAAGCAGCATTACATAAAGCACAGCAGATGCAGTCTGGATTCAGAGGCGGGGAAAAGCATGTAACAAAAACCAACGTGGAGTGCCATAGCAGAGGAAAACAGCTTCAAGATATGTTATAACAAAAAAGAAATTCCAAGTGGGGGGCTGATATGGAGCCTTAATAAGTGCCTCAGCCTGGCATTGACTTTCTTTTTTTCTTAAATGTTTAAGAAGATTATAATTAAGATTTACGACTTGGCAGTTGTGTTGTCTGTGCCCTGTCGGTCCTGGCCAGCGTGGCTGTCGGGGAGGGGGTGTCCCGGCCCACGCTGCAGGGGTCGGCACCCTCCCACTCCCAACTGGCTGCTGACCCCAGGAGTGGGACCAGGCTCTAAATTAAGCGTTTATAAAGTATAGCAGTCCTGGAGAAATCGGCCTCTTCGCTGCCATTGGCAATGCGCGATGGCAGATGCGTCCAGCTTGGGTTGTGTGATGGTTAAGCAGTAAGCCCAGGGCTCCACCGGTGTCAGCGCTGGTCACCTGCCCGCACGGGCACCTGCAGATCCCTGCTGGGGCTTACGCGGCTGGTGCTGCAGCCTGCAGGCCTGTGGCTTCACCACCATTTGTTACGTGGTTGGGGTGAGAAGAGCTTGGTGCTGCTGATGGGAGCTGTGTGTAAGGTGAAGTCAGAGGCATTAAGTGCCTGATGCCGCAACTGGGCAGAGCAAAGTCCTTTTCTGGTGAGGGAACCAGTTAATCCAACAACAAATACGCTTTCAACGGATCATATTTTGAGAAAGTTGGTCTGCGTTGGTTCTGGTTAGATGTTGGTTGCATTAGTTGCTGTACTTAGTTATAGAACACGGGTTTTTAAATAATCTTGTATTCATAAGATAACAGCGTGTTAGGTGGGCTGGACTGATGGTTTTGTATCAGTTAATGATATCACCTGTCTTCAACCTTTGGCAGAGGAAACATTTCACATTTTACAGATGTAGTGTTTTGACGTGGGTGAGCACGAGAGCATGCGTAAGCTCTGTGAGGCAGTCTCATGCATGTGTTTCCATCAGTGCCGAGGACGGGCTTTGCGTGCCTCATCCCGACTGCATGTGAACAAGGCTGCAGATGATACTTATCTAGAGATGAAGAGCCTGTGTTTTTGTAGCATTACAACTATAACAAATGAACAAACTGGATGAATTAAAGATAGTTTTCAAGATCTGGAACCTTTCATCTCAGGTCACTATGATCAAATTCAGCATGACTCAGGATTACTCTTTTATGGCAAATCAGTCCAGCCCAGAAGCAGGGGGAAAGGTGAGGGGATCAAACATAATTGGTACCCTTGTTGAATGAATTGCTCAGATATCCAGATCTGAATGAAATTGTAATACCTTCTCGCTTTTACCAGACAGGTCTAATGGGTCAGAGTTTGGTAGGTCAGTGTAAAGGGAGCTTGAATTACGCACCCTGGGCTGTATCAGTCTTCTGAGGCTTGGCACGCAGTGAACTTCATATGCACTACACTTAATTGCAAATAAAGGCTGACACACAAACAAAGCTCAGGAATTTAAAAGATTCATGTTGTTAGAGGCTTTTTATGTTGCGCAAGCCTGTTTTTGTAATAACAGGAATTGCTCATTTTTCCAATAAGTTCTAGAATCTTGAGGGCACGTAAATGGAAAGCCGTATTTGTACTTGGTGCTAATAGTCTCACCTAACTCCTTTGGAAGTTTTGTGCTGGCTGCTCTTTTTCATAATATTTAGACAAACAGAGTATTTTTCTTAAGATTTTCCAAGTCGTGCAGCACGAGCAATATTTTGTTTTCTTAAAAGGGCTCTTCTTCAGTGTCATTCATGAGCCTGCAAAGTAGTGTTCTATGGCCATTTTTGAGGACATTAAAAACCCCCACCAAACAGTTGTACAACATTGAAATAATAGTTGTGGCTTCAGAGGACAGACTATTTCCCTGAAGTGATTAAGAAGTTTCAAGGAGAGAGTGAGGACTGTGCTGAGCAGTAAAAACTCAGAGGGAAGAGCTATCTGATGTTTATCAGCAGCACTCGTTTCTTTGAGATAAAATGAAGGGGAGAATAAGGAATGTGGAGAAGGGTACAGAGGGAAGATCTGTTAAGAAGATCTTCAGGAAGAGCAGTAGACATAGGAGGCACATAAGGAGATGGGTAAAAATAGAAATATGTTTAACAGAAGGGGTAGCAGAATTAGGGCAACACACACACACACACTAAAAGTCTGCCTTTTAGCATCCTGAATATTTCAGCATGGCCGTTCAGTTCATCTCTGCTTATCATTTACATAACCTGTAGAAAACAAGTGCATACTCAAGATGTCTGTCTGAAAGGAATGACTTCATCCTTACCCCCATTATTTCAAGGTGTTTGCACTTTCTATATTAATCAAAATTCTTTCATAATATAATAGCATGTTATCGGTGCTATTTAAAGTGATAACATTCTCTAAATATTGCTAACGTGTACATTGAAAGTGTGTCTGATTTTCTTGTCCCTGTCTCTTGTTTAGAGTTAACGTGTGTCGTGCTTAAGGGATGTATTAATGAACCTTTTTTTTATCCTGCAATGACAATCCTCTAGGCCTGGTCTCTTCATTAATGAATAACGATGGAACAGAGTAGGCAGTTGGGTCATTTTATCCTTTCAGAGCGATGAGCAGTCCTGAGGAGAATGCTGCATTGCAGCTATGAGCAAAACGGTTATACAGATGACAAAATACTTTTGAATTATAGTCTGCATTTCTGGAACATTCTGGGTTTTAGGAAGATTGCCAGTTTCCCAAAACATTTTTCTTAGGAAAGGAATTTTTTTTTTTTTTTTCTCCCTTCCTATTTAAGAAAGACTTATTCCAATGCCTTCTATTCTGTGAACTTGGAAACCACAGCTTCAATAAAAATATCAAGTCGCTTATCATACTGTGTTCAACAGGCATTGAAAAGGATTTGGGAGCCCTTCTGTTTCATAATATTTGTATAGCAGTTGGCTAGTAGTCATTTGCGTAAAACATTGGACACCAATCTTACCGTGAATTTGGACTGATTTTCCCCAAAATGTTTTGTGTTAGGCAGGAACCATACGAGAAAAATAAGCTGACCAGTTAAGGAGCTATACAAACGAAAGTCTAAACGAACTATACAAAGGAAAGCGTATGAAAATCAAAATATGATTACCACTTAACGTTTCTAATGGGACAAACTTGCACCTTTAGGTTAAGCATGTGGATGTTTTAAATGCTCCTTTTCTTGGGGTGAGCGTAACGGAGATAACTTCAGTGTAAAGAATGTAATTAAGTCCCTAAGTAGTGGTTGTCTAAATCTCTGCCTCGTATGTTACACAATAAGAAGTCTTTGAGTGCCTAGAATTTTGCTCCATTCATATAATCAGACAGTTGGGTTTAGTTGGTTTTCTTTTAGTTTCTTTTTGCTTCTTTTCTGTTTCTTGGTCTTTTTTCTTTCTCTACTTGCAAGAATTTGTTTCCAATCTGACAAATAAATTACCGTGTTCTTTTGTTGTATGATGTGTGGCTTCAACTCCAAATATCCGTGTTGCCACAGCTGTGGGATGAGGGGGTACGTGTCTCCAGCAGCAGCTTTGGGAAGCTGAGCTGAAAGTGGTCTAAATCAAACTCACTCTAAGGGATTTTCCTGTTCTCAGCCTGGCAGATCTCTTCCTGATTAACCGTTATGTGTTGACTCTTTGTATGGATGCTCTTACTTTGGATTAAGAGTACCTCTTCCCAGTTGAGCTGGATTAAGCAAAGCAATGAATTAATCGGCTGGAAGTACAATGAAATGGCTAGCACAATATAAACATAGGTAACTGTTCTGCAAGGAAAAATGGTTAAGCCATAAATTGATTAAATGACTTCTAATTTGAGATCTCATTTTAAATAAAAACTTAAGCTTCCACATGTATAATGAAGGTTAATTAGTAACTGTAGGGGTTATTTTGGGGGTATTAAGAAAATGCGATTTTTGTTTACTCACTGAAGCTGCCCAAGGATGGTGGTTCATATGAATTTGGTGCTTCTATTATGATACAATATAATACTTTGATTTCTGCTAATATGTCAAACACAAATTATGAAGTATTTGTAATGTGAGCACATTTCTGCTTCAATGAAGAACTGCCTTATTACAGTCTCTTGAACGTGCACTTGCCGAAAGACACACAAAGTTTTCAACTTCTCAAACTGTGGAACACACAATTAAGAATATGGAAGAAGTCATTCTTAGCATAAAGAATGCATAGATATTACGACCAAATAAGTGAAGAGATTTGGATACAAATCCTTTCCCACTTCTGTCACCTTGAATAGAGCTTCTTTATAGTTGAGCAATTTTCAGTGGCTTTTTGGATTGCTGAAACTCCATCTTTTGTATCCCAAAAATGTTTCCTACTTTTGTCATCGGTGAGAACTGGATTTTGGATCTGAAGTCGTCTCCTTTCAGGAGTCTCCCAGGGTGTGCTCTTGCTCCATGCTTGCTGTTTGTGTCTCATGTTTACCTCTGCTGCCTGCATTCCCACAGGTTTGAGCTGGCTGAGGTCAGCAGCTCTAGTTATTTGGGTTTCCATGTCACCCCAGCTGTAAAATACAAGATGAGATGCAGGTCAGAGTCTCTGTTTTCTACAGCATATGCAATGGAAGTTATGTATTCAATAAAGGGTGAAAAACAGCCTAGTGAGATACGCTACTCATTTGTGGAGAAAACCTATTAGTTAAGTCTTATGTGTTCTAGAATATTTCTATTTAGATTGGATTTTTGAAGTGGGACCAGTTCAGTGTGCATAAAATCATGGTGTCCTTGACGGCTTCTGACTTACACCCTTCTACAGCTGGTGGCTAGGAACACCTTCCTTGAGGTACTTACTTTGTAATTTAGTTTAGTATTTGATTTGCACTGGGAGAGAATTTTGAGAACTTCAGTAGTGATGATTGCATTCAGATTATGTTAGTTATGTTGAGGGCTAATCAAGGTGATTGACAATATATGATTCATATAAAAGAGAGTCTATTCTTCTGGGCTTTTTAGTGTGCTAAATTAGGAGGTGTCTGTGGGTGTTGTGTTCCTAATGGAGTTCTGCTGCATGTGGGTAAAAGAATAAAATAATGCCGTATCCCACAGTACATCTTGGGATTGCTTTGGTCGCAGTTTATATTTTCTAATCATTCAAAAATAAAATAGGAATCAAGAAAACGTTGCCACTTTTCACACTATTAAAAAGGCATCTCTTGGTATTATCCTATTTTTATTTTCTTTATATAAGGCTAAGAACTCTTTGCAAGAATAACGTTACATCTGTTCCAATAGTGCCATCATCCCAACCAAAACACTGCTACTGATGGTGGGTCCCCTGCTCTCCTCTGCTGCTCTTTTACACCTAGGCAGCTTTTGTGGACTGAATTAACTAACTAGCATAAGACTGGAAAGTCTTGAGACTGTTCTTGCCATCTTTTTTCCACTTATCTATAAAACGAGCAATAGGGAGCTTGTTTGACTTGCTAATTATCAGTGCCCAGTGACACTAAACTTTGACTATCTGTCTGTGTTCAGTTACGAGATATTCGCTGTAGTAGTATTTACGTTGGCACCTTTGGGTGAAATTTTACAGCTTCTTTCACTTTTATTGTTCCTCCTAGTCTGTGTGGTACTTAAGTCTACAGGAAAGGCGGATGACAGGCTGAGAGAGTTGGGGGTGTTCAGCCTGGAGAAGAGAAGGCTCCAGGGAGACCTTAGAGCCCCTTCCAGTCCCTAAAGGGGCTCCAGGAAAGCTGGGGAGGGACTCTGGATCAGGGAGGGGAGCCATAGGACAAGGGGGAACGGTTTTAAACTGGAAGAGTGAGATTTAGGTGAGATCTGAGGCAGAAATTCTTTGCTGTGAGGGTGGGGAGCCCCTGGCCCAGGTTGCCCAGAGAAGCTGTGGCTGCCCCATCCCTGGAGGTGTTCAAGGCCAGGTTGGACGGGGCTTGGAGCAACCTGGGCTGGTGGGAGGTGTCCCTGCCCAGGGCAGGGGGTGACACTTGGTTGGTCTTTAATGCCCCTTCCAACCCGAACCATTCTAGGATTCTAGATGATCTAAAGGATGGGTCCCACTTGTTTATGAAGAAGCTGGAGCAAATGGGTAATGATAAGCGCAACAGCGTTACGCAGGTAACACTGAGCACACGGTGTGTGTGCTATGTTAGAGCTTTCAAAGGCCTAATTATTTTAATGTTCCTGAGCAGTGGGATGTAATCCATTGGATGCTCAAAAAGCATCTTATTATCTTACTGTCCCCTCACAAGTTGGGCATTGTGGTTTTGAGTTGACATCATTGTCACTTGCAGGAGTGATAATGGCATTTAATGTTGCGTTGCAGATGGCATAATGACCATAGCACTTTGTTTTCTTCAATGTTCTCACTTTCTTTTAGATACCTTGAGTACTCTCCTGAATAGCCAGCAGCATAAGACGCATTATGGCAAATGCTCTGCCTCTTGCAGAGGCATAGCTTGAAGCGGGTACAGTTGCTGTGTAGCTGACATTACTCACAGGAGAAGCAGATGACACTGACAAAGATAGCAATGAAATTAAGAAGAGTTGCCAAGTAGCAGCACTTGGAGGTAACACCTCAGAAAAATGCAGCTCATTGCTATCTGGTTTATTTGTTGTCTTTTTCTTAAGTGGAGGTGGGAAGAAATCATGCTGTGGGAGCAGACTCGGCAAGGTGGGTTTTGGTTATTTTCACTTTGACTCTCTTATAGACATCACAAAAATGTGCCTTTCTTCAGAATGTAAGATTTATCCTTCTGTTATTTATGTAATGTAAAAGATAAAAACATCTATATGAGGAATTAACTGCCTTAACCTACAAATTCCTGGCCTCGTCTAGAAAAAAAAAAGCTCCTTTCCATACTGCTGGTATTACCAGAGCATATGTTGTTCCTTCTAACCTTTCCAGTAGGCTTTATCAAATAAATATGATCTATAGACCCTTTGAACTGCTTATACTAAAGAAACAAACTATGGTGATTGCAGTGACAAATACTAATAGTAAAAATAAATAGAGAGATGCATGGGACTTTCAGAATACTGGATAAGAGCCTGATGCTGTACTGACTTATAAGTCTGTCTAATGCATCTTCAGCTGCATGTCTTCCCCTCTCAGGCCATGCTTTCCCAGTTGCACGTGCTTTATTCCCTGGGCGTTTGCTTTCTCAGGTTACCGTGACTCGTCCTGAGTGGACATGCTCTATGGAGCTGAACAGAAAATCATGAGAGGTCTCTAGCGAGTCTAGGCCACATCAGCCTGAAAGTCCGTTACAGCATGGAGAAGCCAGCCGAGGCTCTCCATAGCGTATATTCACTGTGTTGAGTTTCAGTCAGACAGCCTCAGTTTCTGGGACATTTCATTGACATGTTTGTCCTTTGCATATAATGTTTTACTTGCAAAACCTCAAGTGACATGAAGTTGTACTGTGATGAGAAATGGGAAAAATCAAAGTTGAAGGCTTTTTAACACCTATGAACAGTAGACAGTCTAGCAGCTATTTTTGTAATTGTATTTTTTTTGTTGAGGTGTTACTCAGCTGCAGGAGTCCCCAGGCTCAGTGTCACCGGTCACCCTCGCTTGCTGTTGGCAGTAAGTATAGGCCTGTGCACATGTACAGGTGGATGTGTGGCTCCATCCTTATTTTCTTTCCTGCTAGGAGAGGATCCCAAGCGTAGACTCTGTGGTACTCCCTGCTCTGCCGCTTGCCCATGGCAGCCTCTCGTCCTGCTGTGGGTGAGTGGTGGTTCCCTCTTTGCCTGCACCTACTCCAGGGCTCAGAGGCAGGAGATCCTTCCTGCGGGCACTTACTTGAGCCATGAAATCAGGGCTTCCCTACGGACCATGACCGATGGTGGTGTTGCCCTGGGGGACTTGCGTTTCCCGGGTGGTGCCGAGCCACGCAGGCAGGCAGGAGCTGCCTTGGCAGCAGCTGGAGCAGTTTGCTTGTCGGCAGCGCTGCTCAGGCTGAGGTTTGGGAACAGAGAATCACAGGTTGGTTTCAGGGTCTTTTTTCCCTCCCCATGCCCTGTGGTTGCAACACATATAAAGTGGTGAATTTCTTTGTAGGGTCCAAAGAGAGTGATGGTAAGTGGTTATGAAGGTGTGTTAATTAAGGAAAGCTTTCCACTTTGACTTTATTATGTGCTCATTTTTCTTGGCTAAGGCCTTGGATCTCCTCCATTAAACTTAGAAGGTTGCTGTTCTCTGCCCTTACCCAATTCATATGTTAGTGTTTTCAAGCCTGATCCTACAGAATAGCCAGCGAGTGTGTCTTAAGCTGTACAGGGATGCTTAATTTGATTTAAATATTAAGGGTAAGAAGAAGCTTTCATGTTATTTGGAACAATCATACTATAACTCAGCATTGTAATAACGTGCTTTTGATACTGTTTGGCTCGTGCTCTCTGTCAGCTTCATTGAAATGGTCCCATCTTGTACGTCTGTGTTTCAATAGGAAATTGGAGCTTTGTGGGTAATGCATGAGCTGTGCAGACAACATTTGTACAGTCTGCTCTAAATCACAGTGCGACCTTCTGTGGGAGTGAAATCCTAGCTTTGTTTAAAGAACCAAAAAAAGGTGTTTGAAGAAACTATGTCAAGGCTTTGACTACTTGGGAAGGAGGGAAAGAAACCATTACGTTCCCCTGTTCCCTCTCCATCTCTTCCAAAAAGCCCCAATCCCAGTCATCCGCTGAGACTATTGTGGTGAGAACCAACGCAAAGTACCCGGCATCTGTGGGGTATCCCACTGGCCTGGGCTTTAGCGGCTGAGCTGCAGTAAAGACCTTTCATAACTTCTAGGCAACTGTCTCTTAGTGCTAGGTGAAGATCTGCACTGTTACTGCACTGTTGCTTATATATAATGTAGCAAGGAATTTTTCTTTATTATCTGGTTGGTAATGTGTGGGAGCTGGATGCTGGATATACAAACTAGATTATTAGTATTTATTAGTATTGCTGCCCCGAATGTGTAATGACTTTATTGTACTTGATACTACATCTCCAGGAGGCTGTGGTATACAAGATGACACATATGTAAATGGTGTAACCATTACTGAGGGGAGTAGGAGCTGAAGGAATAATTTCTGGTGGGATGATTATCTTCCCTGTCAACAACCATACTCCCACTGACAGCAGTACATTTATCAAAAAGAAATCCTAATTCCTCTTTCTTCATACTGGTCCTTCAGCTCTCGTTGAATGCTTTGCTACCAGCCTTTGCAGAAAGCTTTATGGTGTCTGTTTAGACAAGAAAAATATTAGTCATCCCCTATGATACATATCTTGCCTTTAATATTTGATGTCTCCTCTGTTGCCTTGCTATTTGCTCATGGTTATGCGCTGCACATAGGTCCAGTCTTTAGATTATTATGAAATAGTAGTGTGTCTTTCAGATGTGTGGCTTTTTTGGGGGCTACATTACAGTCACTATCAGCAACCATTTCTGTTTCTCCTGTTATTAGTCATCTTATGTAAATTATTTGTTCCTGGGTTAATAGCTTCTTTTCAGAGCAATTTTACTTTAAAAAGAAATTAGAAGAAGAGAGAAGAAATAAAACCAAAATGGCTAGATGGGGAAATGAATGAAACATGTCGTGGAGCATTCAGTGCTTCTTGGCAGTAATAAATCCTGCGTGGTGTCTTGCAGCTGAGTGTAAATCAGGAACCCCAGGAGACGTGAATTTACTCCCCTGAACTGCCACCAGACTGTCTAGGGCAAGAACTTCAGCCTTTCGCTGCCTCATAAAATTGAGATAAAGCTGCTGGTGCATTTCTATAGCTAGAAGGAGAATGAGAGGTGGAAACTCATTGTAGAAAAGCAAGTTGTTAAGTATCTGTTCCTAACATTTACATTAGATGCATCGGTCTATAAGGATGTTAAGCTCTTCAGTTACTTTATTTTTTGAAAAGTCCTGGATTTAGAAATGTATTTATGTACTTTGTGTGACTTCAGAGTGATTGTTCTGATTGCAGCCTGTGACGGGGAGGGTTTCCATTAGGGCTTTTGTAGTCATTTTGCTGCTTTTCAGCTGCTGCAGGTGGCCCCTGTGCTGTGGTGGCAGCTGAAGCCCTGGCAGGACATGGTGACTTGGCCACTGGTTGCGGTTAGATGTGAAGAGGGAGGATGATTGATGAGGAAGTGGAGGGAGAGGTAATTAATTTCCTGGTTCCGCCACTTCTGCGCCCCTCGGTTCTGTCTGTTGGCTGTTTAGGTCAAGCTGAAAGGCATTTGGCTCGAGGAGGTTCTAAATCCTGCAAGGGTCTCCCGGCAGAGCTGCCACATGGACTCGTAGGAATAGCACCAGCAGCGTGACGCTTACAGGACATGTGCTAGGTGTTTTGGAATTCCGAAGGCTTTTAATTTTGGAACAAATTTCTTAAAATTTATGTAACAAATGTAAGCAAGTAATGTTTATGAAAACAGGTCATGACATTCATTACACTTTGCAGGCAGCTTTGTTGTTGAGAGATCATAAGGAAATTACGCTTTGTTGAGGTTCATTCACTAGTGAAATTCAAATTCAGCTTGATGAAACAGGTAAGTGCTCCCATTAAATACTCTCCTGCTGATGGGCTGGGTTCTCTCAACTGATATGACCTAAGCAGAATTTCAATGTGCTGCATCAAAAATGTTCAAGCAACATGCATGATAAAACTGGGAGCTCACAGAGGCATCCAGTCTAGGTGTGAATGTTTTCACTTCGTGTTTCACATCTTTGGTGTATGTTTTAGTTTGGAAAAAAAACATCTCGTGGCAGTAAAACAGGGTAGTTTAATGCAACATACATTTCTGTGGCATACCTGGGCCAAAGCAGGGGTTTGTTTTACTTAGATACCCTTTAAACAAGTGTCATGAAGAATCTGTGACCTAATGAAGACTGATGTTGGATTACATCATAGTGTGCTTGATGACATCGTTATGCATAAGGGACAAAATAGACCTTCCTTAGCATTTGATCAAAACCATAGCAATAATCGCAGTTCACTGTGCATGTCTCCTTGCCTTCCCCGATTTCTTGGGAAGGGAGAGTTCCCTAAGGCAGGTCTCGGAAGCTAAATCAGTTACAAGCCATTTGTTTGAATTGAAAATTTGACTTTTTCAGCTCTTTCAGTCACTAGATAGATAATACTTCTTAGATTGAAGTGAAAGAAGTGGAAGAAGAAAAGGCCTGCTGTCACTTCTACTGTTTTCAAGAGAGAAAAGCAAAATAGTCCACGAAATAGTGCTTCCAAAGCCACAGAGTAAAGTCCCGCTAAAAAAGCTGAATGAGATTGTGGGTTTGGGTTTTCTATGTTACAACAGTAGTAACTAGTCTAATATTTCTGATTGATGTTAGGAAGTTCTGAGAATCTGTGCAAGAGCTGTAGAAGCTGGTGGGGCAAGGTATATGAAAGCATTATGTAGCAGTGGTAATGGAAGGGATTGTTCCGTAGTTAAATGTGAAATAAATGTAATTGGTGAAACAAGGTAAAGGAAATGAAATAATTGTTAAGGTGATACTTCGTGGTGTTTTACTTTTTAGTTTCTATGGATACCTAGACAACGTGACGCTAGGAATGCTCATCCTTTGGGAAGAACGTTTGAGACAAGGGTGATGGGAGTTCATGAGATAAATATGGGTCTGTGTTCTCATAGGAAGAATTAATGCATGTCATATCTAATTGTCATTAGGCGTCACTGATCAAAACAGTTAGTTTACCTCTATGCATTAATTTCAATCACTGTGAAGCCTTTACTTCCCTTGCTGAACAATTTTTTTGCCTGTGAAGTTACATATGCTGTGATTTTTAAATTACATTGTTTACGGTTTTTGCTATTTGAAATTTGTATCAACTCTTCTGGATGCATCTGAAAACTTACAGGAGGATGTTAGTAAGTAACGAATGGTTTATTTGCACAGTAGTGCAAACGTAAATTCTGCATTCTTCATCTCATAATTCAAGCAGATGTGAAACGTTCTCTTAAAAGTTCTACAGGTTTTTTTTAATTGTTGTTTTAGTAGTGATGTACTTTTGCTATTTTTGGAGCATTGAAATCATTCTCTGCTTGCCACCCTCCATTGGGTTGCAGTGGAGATGAATGTCAGAGAAATACAGTTTTCCAGGAAACATTAATTGAAATGATGGTTTTATATTCAGCATGCAGTAACTGACAGATGTAGATAAGGAAGAGAAGATTCATTAAGTGTCATTTCTCCAGTTTTTTAATCTTTTTCTTTCTCCAAAAAAGCAACAATTAAAACAGTTTCTGTATAAAGACGTGCCAGATTAAATCAGAAATGAATTTAATATACTGCACAACACCGTAGAAGATGTTTTCTATGCAATTGCTTTTGTTCTCCCACAAATTTCAAACACATTTTGGGGAAAATTTTTGGAAATGGAAATCTTAAGAAATATTCAAGTGCTGGAAGCATCAGTAATAAATTTTCACAATATTTCCTAACCCTGTGTATACTATTTGTATATAAATTTAACCCAAATCTGCATAATAATTCTAAAACACTTGGGTCAAGCAAAGAAGTATTGCACAGGTTCAACATAGAAAAGCAATTAAAAAAACTTAAAATATTCATGCTAATGTGGACACATGAACATAAAAAAGCCAGTCTGTGGCTTACTTCATACAGAATATAAGATGGAGGCTGCTTCTTTTACCAGTGACACATGAAGCCCGAAGTCATTTTGAACTGGTATTTCCATTCTTTTTTTTT
>VWZL01002559.1:315807-473021 GCA_013396915.1 Stercorarius parasiticus | reverse complement strand
TAAAAAAAAAAAAAAAAAAAAAGTAAAAAAGAAGGTAAAAGCACCAATTATTGAGGAACTCTAACCAAATTGAATTAAACGTCATTAAAAAGTAACCTCAGATAAAGAACCACATGAAAATCTTGAGCCATCCTCTGAGGAATTCAGTTCATTTACTTCCTAGTGAGACGCAATGGGTATAATTGAATATAAACTAAATGTTTTAATGCAGCATTTATCAATTTTTATCTCTTCTTTACCCATACAGTCCACATCCAGGATTTCATCATATATTTTCCTTAGCATTTTAATTCAGTAGGGCTACATGGTTAATGAAGCACATTATTTTTTTTAATTCCTTTGCCAGGCTTTTACATACAGAGAATCTTGCAGGGCCAGTTCAGGATCCTAGGATACAAAGATTTTTCACAGGAAAGTGTTGCATCTGTCTCCCTGTCTCTTAAAAATCTGTCTCCTTAGGTTTCATTAATATGCACTTAATATATTTGATTAATGAGTGAAAGAATCATAAATGTCAAAAGTGAGTCAGCTGAACAAAGTTAATTTTCTGTTCTTTGTGGCAGTTTTAGATCTTAATTTTTAAAAAAAAAACATTTTGCATGTGATAATATAGATTGCATTAAAAATACATAAATGTAGGCAGCATAAAAGCCTGGTTTGTAAGGCCAACAGTAATGTTTTTTTACAAACCTCCTAAAATCATCAAGTACATAGCAATAAACAACTGTAAGTCTTTTGGCAGCCCTCCCACTTACGGAGCCAACATTAAGATGAGAAACTGACTCCACAACCTATGCATGTGCACCTTATATTTAAATAATATCATCAAGTAATATTTTTGGTACGTTGAAAATGCTTTATCTCTTTTAAGTCCTTTCCATAGTGTAAAATGAATTGTAGAAAATACGAAGCCTTTTGAAAATAAAATGAGCTAAATTTCATTCATTTTAGTACTTTGCAGAGATTTCAATCTTAGCTTCCACCCGGCCTTGTGAACTATGTTGGTAAAAAACCAACCAACCCAGCATCCCTCAACAATTCCTGGAAATGTTTTCAGAATTTCGTTACTGAGGAGGGACCTTATCAACACTTATAAATACTTAAAGGGTGGGTGCCAGGAGGATGGGGCCAGGCTCTTTTCAGTGGTGCCCAGTGACAGGACAAGAGGTAACAGGCACAAACTTGAACATAGGAAGTTCCACCTAAACATGAGGAGGAACTTCTTTCCTGTGAGGGTGGCAGAGCCCTGGCACAGGCTGCCCAGAGAGGTGGTGGGGTCTCCTTCTCTGGAGACATTCCAAACTCACCTGGACGCGTTCCTGTGCCACCTGCTCTGAGTGACCCTGCTCTGGCAGGGGGTTGGACTAGATGATCTCCAGAGGTCCCTTCCAACCCATACCCTCCTGTGATTCTGGGTAATAATTAGCAAACATCTTCAAATCTCTTCTGTATTTCAGAAGGTCAAGGGAACAGCTGAACTGTCCTGTAATCCCCACTGTAGGTGTCACCTCATTGCCCCTTAGGCATGGCAGGGAAGTCTGGCTGCCCTTTCCCCACTCTTTATCCCTACTACTTGCAGGCTGGAAGCTCTGGTTTTAGTTTTGCAGGATGCTCAACCATTTGTACGGTGCAAAATCATCTTACACCAAAGCAGGTGGTACTTCAGAGGGTTTTAGCTCTAACTTAATTTCACTTTAGCCCTTAATTAGAACAGATTTTGAATTACGCACACACCCCCATTTATATCAGAGCGCTTTCAAATTACTTTTTTTTTTTTTACTATAAAAACCTAAAATGTGTATATTGCTCTGTAAGTCTGTGTAGAATGTGTTCGGTAAGGCCCTTCAGGCGCTGAGTAATACTAAATCAGTGGGAAACAGGTCGGCTATAAGAGGGTATAAGGGCAATGCAGCCTTAAAAGCTGATATGTTGTAATAGAAATCCTTTATTGTTTTTGCTGCTAAATAAATAACGCTGATCCAGCTGTCACTGCACTAGAGGTTTTTATTGTGCTGTCCAAGGAGGAAAATACGCAAGAGAAGCTGAGACAGTAGGATTGCAGCTATTAGAAAATAGCATTTTTATATAAAATAGATTAATCTCAAAGTATAGATTAATTTCAGAGTTATCAAAACACAACTTTTGAGGAGTGTTGTTGCACACAGTCAAATACTTCTATCGTTCTTCATAAAAATTAAATCATGAGATTCCTAAAGGATTTTTTAAACTGGTCTAAACCGTCTGTCAGTACAAGGGATGAAGCAGTTGGCATCCTGGAAAATAGGAGAAACAGAAGTATTTGCCCTCTTAAAAACAGCTTGTTCTGCCAGAACCCCACCATTTAACCTCCCTCCTCCCAAAGCTAGGATGAGGTGAAGCAGCATATGGCTTCTAGTGACGTTAGCCCAATCTGTTTTGCTAAATAAAACAGTCCTTTAAGAATTTGCTTAGGAAGGTATCTTACTTTTTAATTCCCGCCCTAAATCATACTTCAGTGCATGGTCTAAATGTCCAGGAGTGGAGAACAAAAGAGGCTGGAGTCTCCAGCTCTGACATGTGTGCCCAGACTCTTGTGATGTGAAGTATCTCACTGTCTTCCAATACTTGTATAAGGCTGTTTTCACGAGGAGAAAATTGTGCATCTTTGAGTTGTCATTGCCTGGCCACACTGTTTCATTTTGGAAACATTTTTGCTTTTATGATGATTTCTAGATTCAAAAGATGGGAGAAGTTTAGGCTTAGGGCTCCAAACTGGGTGAATTGTCAAGAGTCCTGGATGGGATTGGGGTGACGGAGAGCACGATGCGAGGACACTTTGGTGGCTCCTTCACAGAGGTCTGTCCCCATACTCAAAAGCACTATCAACAATACTTAAGCCACTCTTGACAGAAATCTATCATTCTTATTTCTAAAAGGTTCCAATGATGGAAATTCTGTCTTTCCTAGATAATTTGTCTAAGTGTCCGTGCCATGAGACAGTTAATTCCTGATGTGCAACTGAAATGTCTCGTAAGCATTTAAACATACTTGTTAGTAATGTGTTGTTGCACACAAATACTTCTATCGTTCTTCATAAAAATTAAATCATGAGATTCCTAAAGGATTTTTTAAACTGGTCTAAACCGTCTGTCAGTACAAGGGATAGTTGTTTTGTAAACATACTTGTTTAGTAATTTGAGTAACTTGTCAATAGTACAGAGGAATACAAGTATTGCACTGAATTTCACAAAGGGACACAGAAAACCAGAATATTATCTTAAAAGGATTTGTCTGGTGTTTAAAAAAAAATGAAAATTCTCCCAAACCAATGAAAATCCAAAAGGTCTGAAAACACCTTTATTTTCAAAAGGAAATATAGGAATACGGAGTGTTTTCTTACTGGATTGTGAATTTAAAAATCAGTTCTAATTTAGCAGCTTTAAAATCTCAAATATTTTACAAATTTGCAAAATCGTATGTTTATTATGTGACATTTTTTAATTCAAAGTATTTTTGGATCAGGTTATAGGACTGTTTTCCAGTTTCAGAGGAGGGTGCTGTTTGCCAACTAGTCCGTGTGAGTTCAAACAAACGCTGTGACAAGCCGAAGTCTGCGTGCACTTATGGTTCATGTCTCTTGGTGGGTTTGAATTAGAATGGAAAATTGTTATCTGGGAAAAAAAATTAAGCACAGATGAGTGGAACAAAACAGGTATACCTGTTTGAACACAAGAACTGTGATGACAAGGCAGATGTGCAGCATGTTGCTGGTGTGATCACGTATTGAAGTGGGACCTGGAGAAAAGAATCTTAAAGTCTCTCCACTTCAAATCTGTGTAGATGCACTTGAGGGGTTATTTTAAAGCTTAATCAGACCGAGACTAGAACAAGCCCCCCCTCTGCCGAGCTGCACCCTCGGGAGTAAAGCACAGAGCAGTGAGTGTTTGCTATTACAGTCCCCATGCATTACATCTAATGCAGTAGAGCTAATACTAGGTATAATGGCACTGAACTGTACTACTTTTTAACTATGCGCATCTGTGTGCACATATACATATGCATATGCATATTTTCACATATGGATATATACATGTATCTTATCAGAAAAGTAACAATTGAAACAACTGATTCCATTTTACTTCTGTTACTGCATAAGGAGTTCTGCGTTTTCTCTCTAGGATATGCTGCTCATCTTGTTTCAGTTAAGTATGCATAAACTTTTAGAATCTTAAAGATGAGTTGAACCCAAAATGACTATATAGAATGTATGTTTTAAATTGAGGTTATCCTAATTACATGCAGCTTTAGCTTGCTTTGGATGTATCTGCATTAATGTTTTAGTTTGGATCGAGTGTACTTCAGAAATTATATCTGCTGTTTGTCCCCAGTTAATACACTTTGGTTCCCATCCCAGGGGGCTTGCAGGGAGTGCACAAACTGGATGTGCATTCAGGTGGGATTTCATCCCATCCTTTGGGATGTGAAACTAAACTGAAAAACGTGGTCCAGAAACACGTTTCCTTAGCACACAGATTTGCACCGTAAAACTGCTTTTATAGGGCCCCACTATTTATTGGTGTTGATGGAACTTTTGAATGCCTTCTGGTGCAAGACATTATGATATAACATTTAATCTCTTACTGACGTGATTTTACACCTCTTAAAGCTTTATAGCACAAAGTAATGAAGGTGAGAATTTTAATGAAAGTAATAAACACTGCAGTTTATGAGCTGGGTTTGTGGCTGAGGTCTATAAATCTCCCATATCTTTTTCAACCTGGTTTTCTTGTTCTTGTGAATATAACTGATGAGTGAGGGACTACCAGCATCCAAAGAGGCCGAGGTCTTTCCAGAACTGTCTCTAGAGCACATCGCCAGAGCCTAAGCTCAAAAGAGTTTAATTTTCTGGTTTGGTAGTGTCCCAGCTGTGTTCGGTTGCTTAAGCAACTCAGTGGCAAATTCTCATAATCAGTGGCTTTCAAGCTGTGGTCTGTGGACTGTGGAGACTCTGTGAATTACTTTGAAGGGGCCTATTAAAATCAGTAACCTGTTCCTGGTAACCTCTCTCTGCAGGGCTGGTGGGTTGGAAGAAGTTGACAATTATTCTTTAAATGGTCTAGATGTATGAAGTGTATCAGTCAGCAACCATAACTTCATGCTGTGATCCAGTGGGATTTTTTAGAAGCTCCATTTAGAAATGTCTTCTCAAGAATTACAGGCAAAGTCAACTTTTTTTCAATATTTTTTGGTAGCATTTCTGTTAAATACAGTCTTTCTGCAAAATCATTTTGGTTAGAGCATCTTGTTTTAAACCCCCTTCCCCCCCCACACCCCCCAAGAAAAAAAAAAAGAAAAAAGGGGACGTTTTTTGAAGAAAGTACATTTTGTTTGTATTAGAATACAGTTGAAGAGTCATGGAACAGTACAAGCATCCATTACTCAGGCAGATCCCACCCTAAAAGCCTTCCTCAGTGATTTGCTCTTCTCACCGAATCACAATTCTGTGATTCTTCTCATAATTCTGCTTCAGAGAGAAAGAGAACAGGCTTTGTTTATAAGGATTTAGTAGATGAAGCATAAGTAAGAAAGACAGCTCTCAATCTGATTATGTATTTATGAAATATTTGTTGCTCTATGTTAATGTTAAATGCTTTTCTTAGGTCTATTTAAAGTCAAGTGCCTTGATGATAGTGAGTTTGCTGTCAAGCATTTATTTATTTTCGTGGGCTTCTGTGTTTCCCAGCGCTTTCGGTGGTCTGCATTGGCAGCGGTAGCTTGAGGAAGGGTATTTCGGAAGTACTGGAAATCGTCAGGGGTTGCTACATGAGAAATGGGAGCATTTTTCCTGGTTTTAGAAACTTAAGTAACTGCAACTGTAGTGTTTGTACAGAGTGCCTGGATAGCTGGAGCTCCAAATGTACCGTGTTTTCTTGAGGTGATACTTTTTTGCCATTTTGTCTTGGAAGAGCCTTATTAAACACAGTTTACCCCAATAACTGCAGTGTTCCCTATGCCAGTTTTTTAAACAGCAAGGTTAGGATTCTAAATCACACTTAAACTTATACAAGTGAAAAAATGTCAACATATGGACAGCCACTTCACTGCTGGTATCAGTCTAACAGAAATTCTAGTTTCTTCCTATCAGTTTTATTCATAATGTTTTGTTTGCTTTGGCATAATAGCCTGTTTGAAGTATGGTCTTACAATATGTGATCATGAAAAAAGGCATTCTTTCCCCTCCTTATTTTACTCTGAATCAGCCAGTGCCATTTATATCAGCGTTCAGTTAAGTGATTCAAAACTCACGCAGTTCTCTGGGATCATAGTCTCCCGCATTGTTAATTCAATTTAGTGCGTATATCTTTCAAACCGAGTTTGTCTTTTACACTTAGTTTTGTCATAGTTCAAACATTTAAATAATATCATCTGAATGGAATCCCTTATTTGTGCTGTGCTCTGCATTGCTGTAAATTGGTTTGCCCTGTTGTTGATGCAGTTTGAATTTAAACACTTTCCTGATACAGTCAAATCAGTTGAGTCATCCTCAGAAACCCTGACAGGACGTATCAAGGCTGGCCACTAAACAAAATTTCACAGCCAAGTATTGATATGTATTTCTATTCTGCATTGGAACTGAACCAGGGTCTTTCAGCTTTTTTCCATGAAAAACCCTGAGAAAAGAGCTTAAACTGACTGACTGAGCAAGAGTGTTTAAAGTTAAGACCACGTACGCACCTGGTTTGCATTCTTGGACAATGACTTAAATTTGGAGAATTTTGTAACTCCGTTTTTATATGTCCTGGATGAATATAAAGAAACCTTCAAGCTTAACCAGAATTTTCATTGTGGACATTGATATTTGTACTGAAATGAAAAGTTACATCAGAAAGAATTGGTTTTTACAAATATAAGTATTTTTTATATTTGATATAATTTTTTCAGTATCTCTATAGAGATAGTTAAATAATAATAAGCGTATACTTCTTTGTGGAATAGTTATAGGTTATACTAACAGATATACAAGCTGTTTGTAAACTGTATCTTTACTAGAGAAGGTCATCATTACAATTATCGCAGCACAGCCTCCCTCGTTAGACAAAGCTCTTGCTCTACAGAATATATTATCCTCTATTGGGAACCTTAGTTTTTGAGTACTGGTCTTTACTTCTCTCAATTAACCTCTAAATAATTAATTACTTAGAGAATTTAAGAGAAGACTAATTATTTAATTTCATTATTTTTTCTTTTTTGAAAAAGTTTTTACCGTCATATGTTAAGAAGTATGCCTGTGAAGCTGTTTATGATTGTTTATTATTATGGGGTAAGTATTTTCGATGATGTGTGAAAACACTTGTTTTGCAAATCCTTATTGGGTTGCACAGCGAACATATTTACTGAAAGATAATTAAGTGAACATAATTTCTCTTTTGTAAGTGTTTTGATGAAAATACATTGCGTTGATTGTTTTATAATATGCTATCCTGGTTTTTACCGTATTCTTAAAATGCTTACAAATGGCCTATTCCTAGATTATTCAAGGTTGCATTGAAGTTTTATTTAGTAGATGTTGTCTTTGCTGAAGCTTCCCTATTAACAAACTTCTTGATTCTGAGCTTCCTACTTCTCTGGCTCGGTATACAGTCTGTGTGTGTTTCTGACTCTCTCTTGCCCCTATTTCCTTTGAACACCTTTTGAATGAGATGGAACAAGTGAGGTTCTGCTCATCCCCAGAGTCATCTGGGGGTTTTGTGTCAATTGGTATTTTTATTGCAATGTGGAAATCTGGAAGCACAGATCTGGAAACACCCTACATTTGGCGTCTCTGTAAGAAGCAACAAGAAAGAAAACACAGGTTTATACACAGGTTCTCAGAGTCGGCGAGGAAAGCTCGATTTGGGCATCGCTCTCTGCCCAAGAACGGGTAACTCTAAAGGAAGTATGGAAATGATACTAAATGCGTCATGGTCCCAGAAAACAGTAGGTGTATCGCTTCTGAAATATAGATGGCAAGAAGTGTAACATCAGCATTTGTTCAAAGAATGGCTTTGCTCTGGTTTTGCTCGACGGTATCAAAACTATCAGTTCTGCACTGTTCCCCAGCCCCAAGTGCGCTTAGGGAGCAAAGTCATTACTGGGTGTCAGTGATATTGATGAATGACCTAAGTTTAAGATTTGAGCTGGCTTTGGTAACAACACATTAAGAACTTGTAAAGTGCAAAATGTGCACATTGTGTCATATGGGGCCTGCAAATTAAATAATTGTTTCATAATGTGAAGTGACCTACATCTGGTTTCTACAAATCTGTGTTGGACTGCAAAAAATGAAGTCCCATAGATACCTTCCCTTCATTAGACATGTGTAGATGGACAAAACTGGGATGCTTTTAGATATTGCTCATTAGATAGATTTCCACGTTGCCAAGCACGACTTAACTCTCAAGTGGGGACATGAGGTAATGAGATTTAGAACTTCGGGGTGAAATATAAAATCTTCTCGCATATTTTCCAGGAAGAGATTCTCCAGAAGTATTAATTCCATAAGTAAAACTCAGCTAGGACATGACCTTGCAAGCACTGTTGAGTAACTGCACTTGAACCCTTACTAACAAACACATAGAACAACTTTCTAGGTCTGATTCTTACATTTGAAAACTGTATTTTACCTTTCAAATGTGTGGCTGTAATTACCAGACATTTTTAGCTCTGAGCAAGAGTGAATACAGCAATTGGATGTCAAGATTTTCCCTTGCAATCCCCAAGAACGGGGCTTGTGATTAAAATGCCCATATTGGCCTTTCTTTACGTTCTCTAAGTGTCGACAGAAGGAAACAAAAGTGAATATAAACATTCTAGAAATAGCTGTGTGGTCCTGTTCCCTTCCATTGCCTTCGGTGGAGTTCGGACCCCGTCGTTTTGACTGATCTGTGCAAAATGCATTTCCTCGGAGGTGCCAGTCAGAAGAGTCTTGCTCAACATATTGCAGCTCTTGAAGTTGAGTGAGTCTTTTAATTAACATTTCTCTGCTCACAAATGTTTGTGATCCGGCTGAGGGATGTGTATATATATGTGCTTTCAGGGCTTACAGATTTGTTTCCTTGCATGAGTATGTCAAAGCTGTGTAAATATTTAATATTGAACTCTAAAGTTGACAGTTATGTAACTAACCTACAGGGACAGCATCTTTTTTTCCCCCCGTTTTTCTCCCCGCCCCCCACCCGCTGGAGTCCTTATATAACTAACTGACATATCACCAAGCAAGGAATTCTGATACTGTTTTCAAGCGAGCATCCAAAAATCTCCTTTAGTGAAGCACCCTAAGCCTGCAGTGTGTGTAGTGCAAATATCTCATGTTAGTAAATCCCTTCTGCTTGGCTGGTCACAGAAACCAGTGTGTTTCTGGAGAACGTCGTCTGCCTTACTACTAGAAAATGGCTTTCACGGTTGAATAAGTCCTTGGAGAGCATGAGGCAAAGACAGAAAACTTCATCTTCTGAAGTTCTGGTGACTTCTGCAGCGTTGCTGTCAGTCGTGGCTCTGCTCGGAGCTTCGCCAGCCTGTGGCCTCTGCCTCCTGCCCTGAGCCGTCGGCCGGGGACACCCTCACACCGAGGAGTGTGGGAAGGAATATTGGGGTATTGGTATTTCAGAACCTGGCAACCGCTCTTTGGACTAATTTTGTGGCAAATAATATGACACAATAATGAATATGTAAAAATATGTGTTACAATATCTGATACAGCTTAAAAAAATCTTGTTAAGGAGGGGAGTCTTACGATATTTATTGCATAATTTTTGATCATTTTTTCTTTTTCCTACCCACCTGAATACGTTTGATAAAATAAGTCACATCACTTCTGATGTCAGTAACAAGAGCCAGCTCTACTAACGAAAAAGCCGTAACTTTGGAGCCGCTCAGTTTGCTTTAATAACATCGGTGCTGGAGTTCCAGCGAAGGAAAAAATGTCTTTACAAAAAGTGATTAAATAAAGTTTTTATCGTGGGAACTGTTGTCTTTCTGATGACAAAACCAGTTTGACTGACTAAAAAAATTACCTCTGGGGGCGTTACCAGATTTTCCTAGGGAATTTAAATGCCACAGGGTATTTTCAGCTTAAAAATAGCAATGTGTAGGTTGAAATGAGTAGCTGAGAGGTATGTGCTGTAGGTTGGGACTTAGGAATACAGATGTTCACAGATTTTTAAAAATACGCTTTTTCTGATTTAAAAATTACCGTGCTGCAGCTTAAGACTGTATGGTTTGTAATTATAATCGTTATCCTATTCAAAGCAGCTTTAAGAATCTCATAACCGTTTGAAGTCTTAAACAGATATTCTGTTTAGCTGCACAGTGCTTGGATGCTTCTTTCTGTATTGGCCCAGATTTGGTTGATGTTACAAGAAACACGTATTGAAATGTTGTCTGTGACCTTAAAAGCATTCCAGTTTCCAGATGCCAGGTGATGCTGTCCTGGCTATTTGTGGCCTTTTCCTTTTCTTCCCCCGCTCCTTTCTGGCTTTCACCAAATTGAAACAATTAATAACATCAACCAGATCATTTTCTCCTGCCAGTTACAGTGAAGTTTCTTGGTTACTGTCTCCCTGAAATGCTTTAACCTGCTTCTGTGTATCTTCCTCTCCTTTCTCGCCTTCCCCTTTAGCTACAAGTGTATTTCAGTCTTTCCCTTCCCTTTTTATATCCTAGGCCTCGCTTTCTTATTTTTTCTTTCTATAAACCTATATATAATTAAAATACTGCTAATGCAGAGTAGGCTTCTCAGGCTAATTTTGAGATTACTGGCAATTAATGAAGTGCAGAAGAGGACCCAGCGCCGTGAGTGCCTGGGTATTTGCTGGGCTCTCCCGGTTCCTGGGCAGGTGTTGTGGCCCGTAGCTCTTGATGCTGGGTTGCCTGCAGTCTCTGAGGAGACGGGAACCCAGGTTGCTGCGGCTTCAGATGGACTGACCGCGTCTGCTCATTTGAATTAATTTCCCACTCCTTTTTTTCTTGAATCCTCTTTACTTTTGGATTCTATCTTCCCTTCATCTCCCTTCTATAGAAAAGTTTTTCAACAGTCTTTGCTGACCTATTTCTGGTCAAATTTTAAGCTTTTAAGACTCTGTTCTCCTTCCACAAGTTTTTGGTAACGTACTTCTGAGATGTTTTATGGAGGACACAATCATATTAGTCCCCTTTTATGTTTCTGAATGGTGGTCGAGGCCACGCTCCCGGGTGCTTCCACTGCCCTGTGGGGGTTCTGCTCCCCTCTGTGTTCCCGCACGCTCCTTCCGAGGGACCCAGCCCACTGCATGACTTCATCTGCTTTTGCTGTGCCGGAGGAGCTACAGCCCTTTACGTTCTTGACTTGCAGTCAGATGTTTCTAATCTCAGTTTCAAACTGAGTATGCATTTTCTGTCTCGTGAGGATGAGACTTTGGGGAATGACACACACATGGCATATGTTCATAGTTATGGTAGAAAATAGCTTCATATTAAGAACTTGTTTACTTTTTTGAAATTGAATTTTCTGACAGATTGGGCCTATGTTAAATATAATTTTAAATGAGCACTTCACAAATCACTGTCTTGGAATAAAACTCTAGTACAAATCACATATGCATATTAAAAATACTTCTGTGATGGTTTCAGTCTGTGCCTTTCAATTAAATCTCAGGCATGTTTTTCAGAAACAGTGGGAACCAAGTACTGTCTTGTGTAAGCGTAACAGCAGTCTTAGACCTTAACACAATTTTTTAAAGCTCATATGAGCATTCTTAATATCTTTTGCTACTTAGGCATATTAGTATTAAGGTCTTTTGTGTGTCTTATTTATATTCCATATTTTCCCCTTACCCATAAAATCAGTACTGTGTCACTCTGTGCTACAATAAGGAGAGCAGATAGTATAAGTGTATAGTTAAGAAGTATGTGGGGTTTTTCTCCTATGACTAGATACAGTTTCTTCCTGTAGATTCATATAAGTCTTTCTAGAATTTCTAGAAAGTTCTGTGTGGTACAATGGCAGAAGAAAAAGAAAAAAAAATGGTTTTCCTTAAGCATATAAGAGTTCTACAGCTTGTACCAATGGAGATGCAAGTTTCCATTTTTTTTCTTATGAAAAGGGAATATTTCTAAAATAGTTTTGAAGCAAGGACACAGCATAGTTCAAGAAAATGTTCCCTGACAGATAGGTCATCTCGTGAAGGGCAGGTTGAATTTTTAAATCCTGCTTGTCTGTAAATTTCTGCTTAAAAAAAAAAATCTGTTCTGAAATCTTACTATTGTAGGAACTAGATAGTTGTTTACTTGCTTGAAGTTGCTACAGTTTATTCCTGTAATGAGAACGATGTGCACATTTTGCATGAGTTTATCTAGCATTTCTATCCCATTGCATTTCTGTGGGACTGTAAAAAGCGACGACAAAGTCCTGGGAAAGTCTGATGATCAGCTTGGTTAATGTTGAAAGAGTCTGGGTTTAGTTATATTAGGCTAGATTCACAAGAAGTGCAATTTCATTTCTGAACTGTTGTTAAAAGTATCTACCTGCAAGTCATGGATGTTTAAAAGCCTGTCTCAGCTGCTGCTTGAACTTGGACTTACCTTGTCCTTTACGTTCAAACTCCTTGCGTAGCTGGAGTTCTGCTTCCTCCTGACCTGAAACAGAGTGATAACGAAGCACTGGCTTTTTTTAATGATATTTTAGGACCACCAGTCACCTGATGTGTGGGATTAAATCAGGGCATCAGCTAGAGCAGACAAGAGCACCCATGTTTGTGGTGCTTAGGAGAGGACATGGCTGGCCAGCCTGCGGGCTGGGGGTCTGCAGGGCAGTGACTGAGGTACCCATTTGTGTAATAACCAACGTTTTTGTGGTCTTTGAAATTGTGGTCCTGACTTCTGATCCTTGGAGAGAGAATGGAAATAAAAAGCGTGTCAAATTTAGCGACACTTTCCAAGAGCTTGATCTAAGTTCAGTCTGTTTTCTCCAGATTGCCTTTTGTTCTTACAAACATTTTTTTCGTCTGTAATATGAAGAGGGAATTATGTTCTTTGCTTGTGTATGATCTATGAGACGGGTGAACACAATTCCTTTCATCTTCATGATAACATCTTGTATTATTTACGTGCTATGTTAGACTATTTTTTCTGGTTATATGAACATACTAGGAATGGTATTGTTTATATTAACATGGAGATCAGTTATGACAACACATACACACAAAATTAATTTCATTATTCAAGTCAATGAATATTTTTATTTTTTACCTGTTTTTACTGAATTAGTAAGTTGTTCTTTTTTTCCTGTGGGGACACAGAAATACTAGTCTCCAGGCCATTCAAGGTACAGTGTGTGAGCACTGGGCTCAGGTGCCCTGATGGCCTGTCGGGGCTTTTTCTCCAGCACATCTCAGAGGCAGTGACCAGAACTATTGGAACTATTGGTTCTTTGGAATAACAGCAATGACTTTCTCAAAACTGGTAGTTTTCTGCTGTAGAGGGAGGATATTCTACTCATCTGATATTACTATAAAGTTTACACGTGTCCAGAGCCATAATGGGATCCTTATAATAAAGGGCAAAGCGGAGCTTGTGTCTTTCAAACAGCCAATTTTTTGGGGTATGCTGATATAGCTCAAATTAAAAATTGTATTTAAGTATTACATAATGTTAAGTCTTGATTTTGTAGAAAATATCATGGTATAAGTTACCAGTAATCCATCTGCAGAAAGCAAAGATTTTCAGTGAAATCATAAGGCGGCAAGTTACAGAATAAATAGCACGGCCATGGGAATGGCGAGAATTGCTGCGGGGCCGAAAGGTGACTGCTGTCACCCAGCCCAGACCAAGGGATCACCGTGTGAAACACCGCCTGCTTGTGCTTCTGTAGCAGCCACACTAAGCCTCTGCCATCTAAAAAGGCAGTAAAGTCAGTCTTTGGCTGTGGTTAGACCAGGCCACAGTGAGAAACAGGAGAGGATGTATGCTGGCCAAAAGAAAAGGGTATTCATGATACTTAATTTTAAATCATATCTAGTGAAAAATGAATTGTGAGTTAGTTGTACTAGGAAGCCACTTGGTCCAAACAACGCAAAAGCAAACCTACTGATTTGGAAAAGGAATCTAAAATTTAACTGAGGCCCATTAAGATGATGAAGGTTAAACAGACCAAAGTTCATTAGTCCTTCCCCAAACTAATGTTCTGGAGAAGGAAGAAACTACAGATGTGGTTTGTAAGTTGCATTTGCGACTGGTTTTAAGTAGCTTAAGGTACTAACTTAGGAAAGGTTACTTTATTTTTTTCATGGGTGCTATAAAAATGGTTTCTTTAGCAAGGTTCTTGTACTGCTGACAAAGGTTCACATGGGACATCAGTCCAAGGGTGTCCCTGCTGGGAAAGCCCTTTCTCCTGGGAGTCAGCTTTGCCTTTCAGTTAGGTTAGGGCTAAATTTAAACTGCAGAGAACATTGGTAAAAACTTCAATTATTTTAATTGTCTTCTGTTCACCTAGTGGACGTTCAGTCTTACCTTTCTTCCTTTTGGTAGCTTTGTTACTGTTCATACGCAAGAGTAGTTACTCAGCTGGTTAATTATGTTGCTTATGTGGCAGGGAAATCTTTGTCACTTAAAAATAGAAATGAAATTGCTAGTTAATTCCCTCTAGTGACAGGTGACAAATATACCAGAATTAAACTTTAGTCATAGATGGAAGCAACTCTGTTGCTAAGTTGCTAAAGTCCCTGGTACCTGGGTGAGATGGAAGAGTGATGTCAGATGCCTCCCTAGTTCAGTTCTTCATTAAAAATGAAAAGATTTCTTTTCTGCCCTGGTCAATCGGGAGAGGAGACTCGATTGTCCAGCCTGAGTTCTTTTTTTCTCTCCTGTCACTGGGGGTATCTCTGAACTGTGTGATTCTAGTATGTGTACTTTGCTGTCCGCTATTATAAACTTATAAATCTTCTTTTTGCTCTTTATTTCATTAAGGAGGAGAGCTATATTAGTTTTATTTTGTGAATACTATCTATGAAATTTATTTAAATTTTATTTGCCTGTGACTTTGAAATAAATAATTAGCAGATGTGTATAAAACGATTCAGAATTAACGCTTCAGAATTAGTACATAGAATGTATTTTTTTAGTACTGTTTTAGTTGTGACAAAAATAATATACTTACAGTTCTCTAAGTGTGCCACTGTATTTCTCTGTAAGGAAGAATGATGAATTAATATTAGTCTATTATTTTTACTCAATGTTCCCTAATACATTTCATTATCACATTTGAATACTTAGATATCACATTTAAATACTTAGTTCATCTCAGTAATCTTTAAACAAGTGTTCCTTATAAGCGTGTTCAGTTGAGAACATTTGGAAATTGTTTTGAAAATTAGTTATTAAATCTGTTTTAATTTGATCTGTTTTTTTTAATCTTAATTTAATGTCATTGCTTTCAACTGATTGATGTTACTCATTGTTTTAGACCTTCTTGCCACACTTACTAAGTCCTCCTTATTTCTGGGAATGCCTGATGGCTCAGGGGAAGCTATCAGCCCTTCTCTTGGATAACACAATCAGTGCCTTTTTTTCCCGTTTGTCTAGGTTGGGCTTACCAAGAATAGCTTGTTTAGTAGAAAAATTAAAAGATCTAAAATTGCCATTGATTTGTTTTCTTTCTCTTTTCCTCAGGCATCTCTACTACTTTTTCTCTGCTCCGTTTCTCTGTTTCATTTAGCAGGCAGTGCTTTGAACAGCAGTTCTGTTCCTCAGCCTTGTTGTGATTTCGCAGCAAGTTTGTCGTCTTGTGATAACCATGATAAACCCAGTCTTTGCTTGACTGAACGCTGCTTCTTGTTGCCTTGGCAGGGTGTGGTACTGCGACAGGCGGAGCTGAAGACGAGGGTGAGGCTGAAGCTGGCTGGATTGAAGGTGCTGCCATCCTACTCTCCGTTATCTGTGTCGTACTTGTCACTGCCTTCAATGACTGGAGCAAGGAGAAGCAGTTCCGTGGGCTTCAAAGTCGTATTGAGCAGGAACAGAAATTTACTGTTGTCCGAGGTGGGCAGGTTATCCAAATCCCAGTGGCAGAGATAGTAGTTGGTGACATTGCACAGGTGAAATATGGTAAGTTTTGACAACTTGATGACTACTTTTCTGAACTTTATTTATTGTCCTTTCCCTTTCTGGCAGAATAGACTCATTTCACTGGAAATGATTTAAAAGACAGAGAATTATGTGTTGTCATTATTGTCCACAGTAAGATAACAATTTGGCTGTTAGGGCAAAAGGAGAACCTTGCTATAAAATTGCACTAGGTAATTTAGTTTTGTAATCTTCACTTCCTTTCACTGACAAGGACAAGAACTGTTCATACAGAGGTAATTCTCTTACACTATTTGGAAATTTTGGTTTCTGTCCAGTTAGGAAAAAGAGTAAGTACTTGTAAATGCTCTGTGAAAGGGAATTCTGCCTCTGTGCTCCTTTGGTAGGCTGCTCCAGAGCTATGAATCCTGTGAGTTCCTCCACATCGGGGGCTTCTAGGAGGTGGATGCCGTATAAGCACGTGCCGTGGGGAAAGCCCTGTGCTCCAGTGGACAGGAAGACCTTTGCAGTAACCCCGTGTGCTCTGTGTTTGAATGGGCAAATTCCAGCAGAACACCTGCTCTGTCAGCAGTCACGTCTGTCCTGGACTCAGCTAGGGGCTTCTGGAGAGGGAAGGGGAAAGGGCGGCTTGGCTGTTTGTTAGCCGGTGTCAGTTCTTGTGAAGTCTGACATAGAAGCCTTCACATCATGTTAAGAAGAGCATTCCCCCTGCCAAATCTCAGTGATTATTATGTTCATCGCATGTTAATGTGATGCATTCTGATTCTGGGATAGCACTGGGCAGAAGCTAATTGCAACACAAAAGCCCTTCCATATAGGATTGCGATAATACGGACCAATAGGGTAGTAATTCTTCCACTTTTGCTTCCATTTTACGTTTTAATGCAATTGTTGTTAATTCTGATTTTCTGTGGTTTTCTGTTACCATGTTCTTACTGAAAGGTGATCTTCTACCTGCTGATGGGATATTTATTCAAGGAAACGATCTTAAAATTGATGAAAGCTCTTTGACTGGAGAGTCAGACCAAGTCCGCAAGTCTGTTGACAAAGACCCAATGCTACTGTCAGGTAAATCTGCCTGAATCCTTGCTGAGTTATCTTTTATGCACTGCTTTGTTCATATTTTGTTTTGATTTGTTTTGTTTTTCCACACCATCAGGTTTTGGTAACCTAGATACCACTGGTCTCCTGAAGACAGACACTGGCTGTGTCTGTCTGTCATGCAAAAGACATGCTATTGTTTTTTGATTGTATTAAATTATTTCTGATTATTATACTTAGGAAAGTATCACTTAAGGAAATAACAATTGTTCCAATTCATTGTATGCTAGTTTTAATTTAACCATTACATTTCAAAGCCTTTTAAAGTCTCTTTAAACACTTTGTTTGTGTGTATGCTAGACACACTAGAAAAAGAAACAACGTGCTTTGAAGGAAATGGATATACTAAAATATTGTGGATTTGACTTCTGTGGTAAATTCAAGTTATTTGTGATATTTGTATTTTGTAATATAATTCTATATAGTAAATCAGTTAAATAGAATGTGTATTTACTATAAATATATTACTATAAATATAGTTTTTAAATATGTTGATTGTTGATAGATTCCAGCTGGGATGTGATCACAAAAGAACAGCCTGCTAATCTCATAACGATCATCAATGTGTTATAACCTGAAACGGTCATTTTCAAATACATTGGAACTTTTTATTCATGGAAAGGATTCTCTTCGCTGCCTGGTTGGTACCGTCAGCCAAGAGCCATCCCAACTAGAACATTTCGGTTGGAGAACAGCAGGCAGGTGCATGTTCCTGCATAAATCCTGCCCCCGTCCTGCCTCCCTGAGCTGGTGTTTCCCAAGCAGCAACTCTTGGGAGATGCTTTTGTGCCAAAGAGACAAGTAGCGCCAAGTAAGGGTGTGACAATTTTTATTGAATTAACAGTGCAAATCCTTTCCAAATTTAAAATCAGATAATTAGTTCACTAACTATGAAATTATGACTGTTTATTATGTAAATTATGGGATTGTGGTCTGATAAAAAAACATCAAATTTCAGTCAAATGTGGCTGCATTAACTTAAGATGAAGAAATTGCTAATGTTACTTGTGAACTTGCCATTGCCACAGAGTTCAAGAGCCTGTTAATTAATTTTAACTTTATCAAGCTTCAAGCATCTTTCTGCCTGAAACTGCGTATTAAAAAGGATTTTTTTCAAATGACACAAAAAATTTCTATCACTTCTGAGAATAAAGCAGCAAAATAAATTTCATTTGCTCTTTTAGGAAAAAAATTCCTTTGGTTTCTTTGAAAACATTCTGTTGTTTATTTGTTAAACATTTTTGCTGCAGCATCCCTGCCAAGTGTATGCCTTTCGCTGTTTATGTTGTAAAACTCCAAGTTTTTCCAAGTTAGAAATTTCTGAAAGACGTGTTTGCACATGTTCAGTAGAGGCTGGTAAAGATTAGTGGGGCAGCTGCAAATGCCAAAGGCTGCATTTGTGCAGAGAAAATACAATTAAGAGCTCAGTATTTGCAGATAGTACCTATATAGAAATGCTGAATAGTGGGGACAGTGCCACTTTCCAATTCTTTGTGTCCTTCAGGCTCCATGAGACACTGTAGGTAACTTCAGGAAGTGTTCTGACTTCCATGAGAAGTGTATGAAGCCACTGACTTTTTCTAGGTTTACAACAATTTGATTTATCCTGGTAGTGCAGCTGTTTGGGCTTAACTTGATTGGGGATTAAGAATTCTCTTGCAGATGCTTTCCAAAGTGTAAACGGGGAGGCCTGCAGTGATATTTTGAGGAAGGGTAGCTGACTGTTGCTAGTCCTGAAAAAATTTGTAAGCCAATCTTGCTCTTGAAATATTTGTGCATTCTTTTTCCACTTCTTTTTCCTTAGCTGATAGTTGTACTGTTTTGTACATAAAATTTCATAACTGGAACAAAATTTTTATTTTAAACAGATAGTTTTAAAAATTATATTTTCTTATAGAAACTGCTATCATGAAATACCATAGACTTCTATCAATTGAAATACCCTGTTGTTGAATTCTAGAGTGTTTCTCATTACGATGTTTCCATCGGTTTGTGTACTCTCACATATTCCTAGATTGAATTAGATCTTTTTGAATGCCTATAGGTTTCAGTGGCGGCAGTGAAGATCATGAAGGTATTGCCCTGAAAGGCATCACAGGAAGAGAAAGGGAAGGCAGTTGAGTTAGGAGAAAAGGTGTTTTTGTCTTGCTTTCCAAAACTCACATTTCTTTGCTATAAGGAGAGAAATTTGTCTTTATGTTTTTATTGCAGAGTTAAAGTTTAGGCTCTTTATTTTTTTCTATTACTATGTAATCTCCGTTGTGTTTACAAAGAAGGTGAATGTGATATTTTAACAAGCACTGCACACACCTTTTTTCGATACTTACGCTAATGAATTTTTACTGATACCACGTTAGAAAATCCATGAACTCTATTTGCTCAGGAGCAGAGTTGATGATTTGAAATTCTACCATGCAAAAAACTACCTTTTTCCGTAAATAAAGTGCAAGGTTTAATCCCAGTGATGCGGGAGTTTGTGTCCACTGTAAATCCAAAAATTTGGAAACCACTATGTCTTTCAGGGTGGGTTTGACCTGGTTTAAAAACTGAGTTCTTGTTGGATGTTAGCCTAGACTTATATTTTTATAGAACTTGTTTAAAGAAAAAAGCCAACAAAACAACAAACCACCCCCCACAAAAAGAGCAAACGGACCTTAAGTTTTCCTCTTATCTTTGCATCTGAAGATATCAGTAATTTATCTCCAGATAAGCTTTTGGAATTTAGACAAATATTGTCAGGATGTTTCTTGCCACTGTTCTCTTGTAATCGTCTGTTGGAAATTAAAACAGTCTACATTTGACAGAGGAATAACTGAAAAAGGTAACATTTGAATTGCAGCCAGTCTGTTTTGTGAGTCTAAATTTGGTGAAAGATAAACACCCTGAATCAGGAAGTTATTTTCACCATTGGCACCTGAAAAAACATTTTTAATATTCGATCAGTTTCAATGACATAATTAAACTAATTGAGTTTCTATGCTTGATGTCCTGTTTAATCATCCAGATAGTAATTTACTGTACTTGAGAAGCAATTCTGAAGGGTACAAGTGCTGACTAAGCAGATGGTGCATCTCCCTCTGTATATGGCACGTTTGGTACCACCTAGGGAGGCAGACATGGAAATACAGACTCCGATACACCTGAAGCCAAAGGAAACCGCACCTCTTCTGTAGTTCCACTATACTTCTGTCTAAAACATTTTCTTTCTTTTAGTTCACTAAAAGAGATTTGCGTGCACAGTGTAGCATAAGCCATCGCATCAGAAGTCATCAGCTTAAACGAGACTGTGGTGACGTTAAATTTCTTTGCAATGAGCACAGGCACATACCAACCAAGAGATGAACGCAGCTTGGGTGACCAAACTGACTGCTGCTCAACGGGCTTGTCTGAAGCTGACGTACCTTTTAAGTTTTGTATAGTTCAAAGTTTGGAGAAATCCCTGACTCCTGAATACAGAAGTTTTGATGATGAGTCCAACCTCAGCATTCCACACAGTGAAGTATTTTGGGGTACCATGTGATAATAGTTATCGTTGTAAAAAATACCTTAGGCTTACTGTTTAAAACTTTTTTTCCAGGTATTTAGATGAATTTGATTAAGGCATGAAAAAGTTACTTAGAGGAGCTCACCTAGTGCAGTTCTCACTGAACTGAGACTGACAGAACACTACTTTGTCCTAATATAACTTAGAAACGAGTATTTCTATCAGTGCGCATCAAGGATTGGAAACAAAAGACAACAGAGCTTATTCAAGAACAAATAAACAAAAGAAATCTCTTGGTCATGGTGCTTTGTTAGGTTTTGGACATAAAAAGGAACCTTGATGAAGGAATCGGGTCAGTTATTGCCTGGAGAAAAATAGTTCTGATGCTGTCTTAATTCCCTGCCAGAAAATATTCCAAGCTAGGCTTCTAGCACAGCAGAAATTTTCAGAACAGAGTAGCTAACTTCAAACGTCCCCAATTATTTGGATGTGTTGAAGTCTGGTTTATTATGAACTTCAGTTATCTCTTAGTAATTGCAGTGACTAAAACAGTTGTTTAGATATGTAGATAGAGAATTTTCGTTCACCACAAGTTTGCTGGAAGTAGCAAAGCAGTATAAACCCCTCAAACTGGCATGTCTGGTTTTCTTTTCTTGTTTTTCAGCCCTATTTCCAATCCGTTTCGCCAGTACTATTGTTAGGTTTGTGGGTTTCTGAGCGGTCTCATACATAATTGTGTTTTGCCTGAAAAAGTATGTGCTGTAATAGGTTCCTAATCTGTCTAATCTGTTTATCTCTTTTCTTACTAAATTAGACTTGTTCCTTTTCTATCTTGGAATATTCACCATTTATCAACTTCAAATTAAATACTCAGCATGTGAAAAAATGTATTTCACTAATATTGAAAAATTATTCTTGAGAGGAAATGAAGTCAGTAGAATTGTTCAACATGAAGTTGAAAAACATGCGTTCATTCCAGAATTCCATTTATATAACAATAGCTGATTGAAGTCATAGAGCCCATTTCTTGATTTAAGGTAATATAATTATAATACTGTTCAAATGGTGAAATTGCCAGAGTTGGGTGGCAGGAGGTTGAGCTCTTTGGTTTAGCTTAGATATTGAAGAATTTTCCCAATAGTACTAGCGGAACATGATCTGATGATAAATTAGTACCTGCCCTAAAACATGCTTTTGTTTGCACCTTAACAGTTTTGAATTATGTTTTACAAGACTAATGTTAAGAAAAGCTGCAGAAAGGCATTTCAAGTTAAGACATTTTTGCCCTTTCCGGATGTGCAGAGTTAACCTTGAAATCTGACGGATGCATATTTTTTTTAATAAAGCTGGCTTTGATACGTAGGTGTACCTGGCACTTTTTGGAGGATATTTCTACCCACCTTTGTAGTCCAACACAGAAGAAGATGCCTTCAAAACGAAACATAGGAGTACTAAAAGCACATTCTTGATTAAAATATTTTTTAAGTGGTGTAACATCACAAAGGAAGTTCCTCTAAATTTCTGAGTTAAGTTTCAGACATTTGCTGTTTTGTCTGATCCAGTACAACCAAGGCTGTTCCGTTTTTTTAATCATCTTTTCTGTTGCTTTAGGCTTCAATGTAACTTGTTGTTTGGGTTGTGCTTGTAATTTGTATGTTTGTGATGTTTTGCTCTATCATATGGAAGGAAGAAGATGACTTCTTAAGGAATCAAATTTTGTCTCAGAAAGCCATAGAACAGTTCTCAATGCACTGAGAAGATGTGCTGCCTTTTTTTTTTTTAATATATCTGACCATTAGTGCATTTTTGTTATTATTTGGCTTATTTCTGCTGAAATTTTCTTTGTGTTCTGATGAGATATTTATGCTGTTAAATTAGGCGTAGTGTTGACAGATGTTCTCTCTGTTCTGTGTTTCTGTTTTCCTTTTAAGAACATGAGAGTTTTTGATTATTTGGAGAAAGATATTTTGATTATAAATAGATAGTTGCATTGCTTAGTATGTTCTAGGACAGCAACTGGAAGAGCAGTAATAAGAAAATGGGACTTTTTAAAAAATGGGTTGCCAGTGTGTGCATGTATGTTTAAATATTTATCTATTTAAGGAAGAGGGTTCACATATATGTCTTTTTTTGGCTTTTTGAGATTACTCAATGAAAATAATATATGTAGATGAGGATGAACCCAATAAAATGTTTTTTTAAAAAGGGAGAGGAGAAAGAATCTGTCCATGGCCATTCAGATTTAGTAGATCTGAATGCCCAGTAAGACTCTCCATTAAATTAATTATATTCCCCATTTGCTCAATGTAACAGGCTCATAATTCAGTTGGTTAAAAGCCATTTTGCAGGAGTTTGCAGAAAGCTTGTTTTAAGATTTCTTTTATTTTCTGCTGTGGCTTCAGGCATGCCCTGCTGAGGTGCATTTCAGAGCTACAGACATCAGTGACTGACTTCACTTGAGTTTTAAAATACTGATTGGTAATTCATGACAGAAGTGGGTAAGTGATAGGGACAAGATAATTGAGAATAAGCATACCAGTATTTTTGCCTCATTAGCCACAGAACTGTTTACGACAAGTCAGCTAATGACTCTACCTAATTCATGCTGTTCCAGAATGAATGAAACAGTGAAGTTATCTTAAGGAAACTAAATGGAGAACCTTACATTTATGGCAAACTTGGTAATTGTAAAGCAGTACAATGTAACTTTTGAAGTGAAGTGAAGATCCAAGGAACAGTGGATTAAAACCCAGCAAAGAATAGTAATTTGTCACAGGTAGTGCAGTGACAAGGCAAAGATTAAAGTGAGTATTATGAGCATTATAATTGGTTTATTACCACGGTGGTTAAACTGTTTAGTTGACTTAAGGACTCTTAAACCAGCAAATAGCTTCAAAACAAGAGAAAAAAATGCTTTTTCTCTGCATGCCCCCATCTCCCTCCCAAAGGAAAATGCAATTCCTGGACTATGTTCTGTTTCCATCTGGTCTCATTCTTCTGATGTCCCTCAACAGCAAGTCTGGGATAATGACTGGTCTTAAAATACAATTTATTTAAAACTAGAGCACCTAGGATTAAAAGCAACAGCAGTGCAGTCTTGACTAGAGTCACAGAGGAACGTTTGCAGAACTCTGAAAAAATATTTTCAAAGCTACAAGAATTATCAGTGTGAAGCTAAACTGTTATCTTCTAAGATTTGTGAACTTGGTTAGTGACAACATTTCTTTTAAAAAGGGAGTCTGATGTGTGTGGTTAATGGATGTGCAGCCTTAGATTTGCCATGAAGCGTCCATTCTTGGTTGAGAATAATCTACAATAGAGATTATTTTTAGTATGGGATTATATTGGCCGTAATACAGATTTTTAAAGTGTTAACAAACCTTTCTCAGTACTATAGTAAAAGTCTTACATAAAATATTTAATGGTTCTGTGATTCTGTGATACCTTTTATTTTTTTAGCTGTATATAACCTATATTGCATATTTTCAGGTACTCATGTCATGGAAGGCTCTGGAAGAATGCTTGTAACTGCTGTGGGTGTGAATTCTCAGACAGGCATCATCTTTACTCTGCTAGGCGCTGGAGGAGAAGAAGAAGAAAAGAAAGATAAGAAAGGTAAATTTCACAACACATAAGGAAGCTCCGAAGAAGGCTCCTGGACTTTGTGTAGCCAGAGCTCTCCTCCATTGTTGACAAATAAATGTGATTTTAAAAACTTCCTTTTTTTTGTATACATTTTTGTCATTACGTATCACACAGAAAAACAGCAAAAGCTGTTAACCAATAAATACATTGGATAACAAGATGTTTTTCCAGTGTGAAATGGCAGACTCGCAGTACATAATGAAATGCAAGGGAATACATGGGCATCCTCCCATTGCCATGTCTTCTTTACATAAATCCATGCTCGCCTAAAATTTGCTAAGGTTTTGCTCTTGTGCATTTACATCTATGTAATATTTTTTTCATACAAAAAAACCAAAAAAACAACAAACCTTGGCCATGGAAATAATGCCTTTCTTTGAACTTCAAAAATAAAGATAAGATGTGGCTTTTTGCTAGCCTAGTTGTTTAATGTCAGTGACTGACTGTAGAGGCATTTGAATTTCTTAAGGAGTAAAGGTCAGACTAAGAATAGTAAAAGAGAAGAAAGTAGCAGTAAGTGAACCAAAGAGTTTGACTTTGGTGTCCTGTATCAGTTAATGAAATCAAGAAGTCTCTAGACTTTTCACCTTGTTACGCTGTGATGTCATAAGCAATTGCTAATTGATGGGTTGTGCACTAAGCAGAAACACGATTTAATGTGTGTCCTTTCCAGTTTTTGTTCATACGGTCTTGTAAATTGTTCAAGTCTATTTTCAGAATTTCATTCCGAGTTTGTTCTAATAATATTTATCGTTCAGACATAATTAAGGGCCAATTAATATGGATGTTTTTTAGACATTTCCATTCTTTTTAGTGGTTTCCGCTGTTACTAAAAAAAAGAGTAGTTATAGGTTTGCAGAACATTTAACTTAGTATCTCTCAGGCAGGGTGATTCCACCTTTTTTCATTTTCATCCTTTTAATTTGAAGCTGCAGATAGGAAGGCCAAATTTTAAATGGTTTTCATGACCTACAGTTTCCATTTCTAAATACCTTCAACAAGTTCAACAAATTGACTCCATGTTTCTCTGAGGAAATCCCTTCTGACTTGATGAAAGAGATAATTGCCATTTCATTTCTGCACAGAAATGCACAATACCTGCTAGGCAAGGTAAATTCTAGGAACGTGAAAACGAGAAAGACTGAAACTTGCCAAAGTAAAGGCCTTCCATGTCAGGCTAGTTTTGAACAGTATTGTAGAGTCTAATCTTGCTGTTGTTAAGAGAAAGACTCCTGGACACAGACCTTTTGAGATCTGGCAGCGTCTGAGGATATTGTAGGAGAGAAGGAGCAACTTCAGCACCTGTTTGGAGGTGGCAGCTGTCTGCCCTGAGGTCCTGCCTTTGTCCGAGCTGGCCTTCTCCTTGTTGTTTTGCTCGGGACACTGGTGATTCTCTCATGTTTCATTGTGGAAAGCCTTGAGAGACAGGGAAGGAGCAGTCTGAGGCAGCAGAGTAACGTACTGCCCAAAGACAGAGGTTCTCACAGAGGTGTGTAAGGGCGGTTGGTGCAGATGCTAAATCGAGCTGGGTGTAGCTACAATGCTAAGAAAACTCCTTCACGTCTTCTGCTGTTTCTCGCAGCTTTGTGCTAGTGCAGAGGAGCGCCCGGGCAGAGCTGGTTGCAGATTGAGGCCCAAACTCGAATAACATGCTCCCATATATAAACCTGCGATTCTCTGAAATCCTGCCAATCACAAATGTTTGTTTCAGTCTTATGTGGGTGTATGCTTTTATCCTTCATTAACGTTTTGTAAAAATCATCATGCAGGTGTGAAACAGGAGGATGGACATCAGCTTCCAGGTAGAGTAAGAATTGTACCCCATCAAATGGAAGGATGAGGCTTTTAGCCAGCAAGCTTTGGTGCAAATCGGGGTGGAACTAATGATTAAAATAATTGTCTTTGAATCGGCCCAGTTAAATTAAAGAATAATTTCAAATCAACAGGATTGTTCATGGCAAACATTTAAGTGTGCACACGTTGTTGGTGCTGCAAATCTTAATGTTAAGCTTGAATAATCAGTTATTCTCCAGAAGTAAATTACAGTATATTAAATGTTGAAATGCATGATTTGCTGTTAGCAGTTCATGCTGTGCTGGTTAGTATGAGTATCCAAATGGAATAAAAAATAAGCATGAATAACCAAAACAGTTTAAGTTATTACCATCACAGTAATCAAATTTGCAATTGAAATTTTCATGAATGCAGTGACACAGGGAGTGTTTTTAAATCCTGTATGCTGTTTATTTTCTTCTCCCAATTTACCATTTGTAAACAAAACAAGACCGTTTTTCTTGAAATACAAACCAGTACAGTGTGAAATAGTCACTGTGGGTCAAGTACTGAGGAAGTGCGAGAGTCTCCATCGGGATTCATTATAGGACTTTTGTGTTCTGTTACGAACAATTAACCAACAGAAACAAAACAAAACTTATTTTATCTATTATTTGTAGAGACTAATTTTCTGGACTCTATAATAAAAAAAACCCATAATAAAATAATAAAAACTTTTTCACCTTCCTGTTAGGAAAGGTTGCTTGACCAATTTCTCTAATACACAGATAATTGCTGAAAAAAAAGGGATTTTCTTTTCTGATACTTTTTCCATTTTACCACAAAACAGGCAGTTATGTAATGTCTATTATTTGGATTTAAAATAACTCATTGTTCTCCTTAAGATTATATTTGCCAGGATTCTGTATTTCTTCTACATTTCCACATACAATATTGAAAAGTTTAATGTTTCTACTCGGATCAATGTGCGTATTAAGTAGCTTATGCCAGGACGTAGGTTGTGCCCCTGTTAGACTGGGCTGTGTCAGCAATAATACATTGTCATATGCAACATTAGATAAAATACAAAATATGTAATGTTGCATATGCTATGTAATATGTTGCATATTTTAAAACTGCCCATGCATTGCATAAATTCATTAACTCAAGGGAAATACTTCAACCATTTAAATATTTGCATAACACTTCCATTAAAGTAAAAGAAATTACACATAAAAGGACCAAAACAATATACATAGTACTGTGTACAGTCAGTTCTCACCAGCTCTGTAAACTTTGTTAAATGTCTTTCACAGTTATTTATTTTATTATTATTATTATTCCATGTATGAGTTTTTGCCTCACTTTGTAACACTTTTGTAATTACATTTTGCTTTTGAAAGTTATGTTAATTAATTTAAACCAGATTGATTTTGGAGAAAACAAAGCCATAGTATTCCATAAATGTTTTTTGTTTTGTCATGTGCATTTGTTCATGTTGTTGTTGTTATTATTATTTATTGTTTCTTTTATCCATTATTACTCAGTAGATTCTTCCCATCCCTCCTCCCACCCTCCTTCAGCTACAGATGGTGCAGCAGGTGCAAATGCCACTGATAATGCAAATGCCAGCTTAGTCAATGGTACGTCAAGAACACCTAGCTTGTTTTATTTGATAGATTTCTCTCCTGACTATGTAAGATTCCCTCTTCCTTTTATGAACTGCACAGATGTTGTACGTGCATGTGATTACCCTCTGAGAGTTCCTACTCCATAAACTCTATCGTAGCTTATAAGAGATGCCACAAAGATGCTGCGACTTATTTAATTTATTCACACAGAATGAAGCATGTGAGAGGAAGCAGTAGGAATTATCATCTATTTGCTATTAATTAAAACTTCAATTAAAAGTAACAGTTAAGTAAGGCTAGTTTCAAAACTTTTGAGTTGCCTTTACATGAATTTTCATTGTAAATTTCTTCTTTACACATTTGTCAGCTTAGATCTGAAGAAGAACACGGTGATAAATGGGGTATATCTTCTTTCCTTCTCATGTGGCACTCTCATAAGTATTCATATAGTCTTCATGTAGTTCTGAGAAATAGTGCTGGGGTCAGGAATCTGGCTCAATTCCAACTAATGGTGCTTTAGGGATAACTTTTGCTCCTTTGAGCATCTTTTTTCGGAAGAGGCTGACCGAAATGTTATGCTTGTGGATATTTGTGTATGCCCTTAGATATTGATCATCTAATGAGCCTGCTTGTATTTACTAAAAAGAAAAAAATAATTATCACTGTAGTCAGTTTTGACTGTCTCTTAGTACAGCTTCTTGACCCCGCTTCTTAGCATGCAAATGTTTCAGTACCCCTTTTAATAGTCTAATTCCAGTATTAAATGGTGTGGGTCAGTATGGTCAGTATTAGTCTAAGTATCAGCTGTATTTTTCTGATAATCAGATACACTAGTCTTTATTTGCCGTAGAAGCCTTTCCCTCTTGTACAGCACCAATAATAGTGACAAAAATAATTCTACTTTTTATCAGGTTGATTATAGAAGTTTTTTCCATGCAGGTCAGTAGTTGTTGCGTTATGCGTGTGAAACTAGGGTTTCTGACATAGCAATACGACGTACTAAACAAATACTAAGATTTAGTAGTGTAGTATCTTATTTAAAGCAATGACATAGGAAATCCTTGAGCCTATTTTAAAATAATTTCGTTATAATTGAAAAGAAACATGTAACGAGCTTTAAAACTTCAATCCTGCACATTACAAATTTGCTAGAAAACTAGGATTTATTATCCCTACATCTGACTGCATGATAGGAACCTGCATCATCCTGGTTCCAGCACCCTGGGTTCGGATTCCTTAGAGACCAAGAACCAGGAAATGAATTATGAATATTTCATTCTCCATTCTTTATGCTCTATAATTCTGCTCTGTGCTGTGTAAAGCAAACACGTGCATACAACAAAGTCTTACCAGGTATCTTCCTCCAGTCCCACTGGAGGCTGCAGTGGGACGTCTATGCCCAGTCCTGTGAGTCGGTGAGCGCTAAGTTACGCATCTGCTGAAGTGTTTTGCCAGATGAGAGCCACCGCTCAGCGAGATGCAGAAATGAGTCCGAAGTTGTTCTAACCTGGTTTCTCTGTTACAAAGTTTTAGTTGCCTGGTAATTAGCTGTTGTGTTTGATCTTAATGCCTGGACTTAATATGGAAATTGAGTTCCATTAAATCAGCGTCTTAAGCAAGTATGTGATTTTCTATCATCTCTCCCATCGGAAACAATAGTTACTGTCCGTGTTTATCTTGGAGTTGAGGTACACATACTCAGTTCTTTTCAGCGCACAAAGTGTAGAAGTCAGTTTTCTGTGCAGCTGAATATATTTTTGCTTTAACTCTTCTGAGGTGAGGTGGTTGAGTTAATTCTGCAGATCATTGATCATCATGGACAGGAGATACTTCCCACAATTCAACTTATCTGATGTTGTGTTCAGAGGAGAACTGAGAGTTGGCAAGTAGAGTTAGATCTGACTGCTTTGAAATTGGCTGGGAAATTGTCAAAGTCTGGTTTCTGTTTATACTATACATTTTTCTAGTCAGCAGTGACAATGAGTGAGAGAACACTTAAAATGTAGATATGTTTTGGAAGGGGTTTGGAGGAAGGACGGAAACAGAAAAGTTCTAAAGCAAGGAGACCAAGTTCTTGTAGATATTTTTTTGGTCTGGATTAAATTAATTTTTTCAGTTCTGCCTGAGAATTATCCCTGAGGTATGACTGGAGGCAAGCATTTTTACCTAAAGTCTAATATCCCTGTGTAGAAAATATCTTCAAATAAGAAAACAATATTATATACTTGAATAAGTACTTAGCTCAGGCAATGCTATTGCTTGTTCCTTGAAAATAAGCACATTGCCATTTCAAATAAAATATTGTGATTGTCTTGGTTGTCCACATACACTTGACACGAAAAGAAGTATTTTGTGTTCAGTCAGTGAGCTTATAGTGATAAATTCATATAGGTTTGTGACACAGCCTGTTTGTTATCTGCTGTATCTAAGGAACTACTACAAGTTCTATTGGTTCTAGTAGTTGAGATTAAAATACATAATTGTTTGATGGTCTCTGTTAAGACTATGGACAATATATTAAGTCTTTAGAAAGTCAGATCAGAAAATTATACAGAAAGGTAGTAATTCATGAAAATTCATCTAATTTTAAAGTATTGTATTTAGAAAGGTAAATTTTTTAAAAGGTAATATGGGAAGCAGCAATCACTGTTCACAGCTTGCTTACCCCAAATTTGATTTGAAAGGTGAGCTTGTCATTGTCCAGTAGAGCACTACCCGGTTCCTAAATCAGGATTTCCATGTTGGCTTGTTGGGGTTTTTTTTGGCATTTGGTGCTCAGAGAATTTGTTACTTAAAAGTATATTCTGATGCAGAAATACCATACCAAACTTAAGAGAAATGTCTCAGCTGAAATACTTCACATCTACTGTTAACTTGTCAGTTCTGGCATACGTACACTACTGTTCAATTCCTGCAAAAAAAAATAATTGCAGTTTTAATATATTTTAAAGTATTTTCTGAATTGTAAGTGAAGTTATTTAGTGAGCGCATAGAAGAATTATCTAGAACTTCCTATTTGATACAGTGGAATCAGATTTATTCTTTTGTCATTAACCTGCGTTTTACTAACGCACTGGCTCTGGTATCACACTGCATGGAAGAATTCCTAATGATTCACTTCAGATACGCTTGACGTCACTTTTCCCCCTATGTATAGATTTGCAATATGTGTCTGTTCTTACTAGTGGCAGAACATAACGGACTTGGCATGAAGAGGGCTATAGCTCATTTCTATTGCAAGATGAGACATTTTGGAAAATCAGTAGGGTATTTTCTATTTTACGCTCCATCACAGCACATGAGAACATAACTCAGCTTCTTCGGTTGATTCCAAGCACTTCCTCCAATGAACAAAGAATTTCTAATGCCAGCAATATGTCTTACTTATTCTGTCTCATTGACTCTTCATAAAGAGTCAATGGGCGCTGGGGGAGGTAAAGGAGAGTCTTGGAAAGTTCATTTGAAGAAATAACTGGATTTTGGGGTAACAACTTTGGCAGTAATGGTGCCATGAGTATCTTCCAAAAGGCAGAAATTTTAATAAGGCAAAGGCAACGTGCAAAACATTTTATATTCAAACTCAATACCTTCAAAGCAACTGCAGAATACAACTCATATTAGGAGGCTCAATGTTCTTTTCTAAACCTTCTGATTTTTTTATCCTTGCTTAGAAAAGGGGTAAAAGTAAACTCAGGTGAATTCCTCCAGATTTCAGGGCCCAAAAAAAGAATAACAAAATTGCAACATTATGAAAAACATGACAGATTTTTTAAGGACTATTTATAAAAGTACTATCAAAATATTAATAAATGCTCATTCTTTTAATGTTTCTAAAAAACGCACAGAGGTCAGAAAGATGGGATAGTATTTCTGGTCCTAGCACTAACTGAAAGGAGCAAGGATTTCTCAGCAGTAGTGATTCTACCATCTTAACTTTTTCTTAATTTCTTTCTTCGTTCATAATTTATGGCTAAGTGCAGGTTTAAAATCATTTGGGACAGAAGGAAATGAATCCTTCACAGCATTCTTTTCTTTATCATAATTACATAAATTACCTATTCTTTGTTATTCTATCTAAATAATTGGAATATGTGATGACTTCCCCCCCATCCCCCAACAACCTAAGTGCAGGAACTGCTGAGGTTAAGAATATAGTTCTTAAATACTTCTGTTTACATTGTTGTTACGATTGTCCATTTTGTGTATTGGTATTTTTAGGTAGCCGAGGGAGATGAATTGTTAGTGTAATTCATTATGACAATTACAATGCCCCTAATAAATAGTAAATGTATCATAAAGTTAAATACCTTGATTTACTTAGAAAAATGGTGTATTTTGTGTTTGCCAGTTATGAAAGTTATGGTTTGGGGTTTGGTCTTTGCATTTTGGTTTGGTTTTTTAGGTTGAGGAATCTTCAGTTATACTGCTTTAAGGGTTGGAATTGTATTCTGAAAAAGGAACTATAGAACAGGACACAGAGCAGACTGACTGCTCTCAATTAATGTTTTCCAGACCTTAAGGAAGCCTTTATCCTCTAGCCAGAAATCAGAATCTCTAGAGATGTTTTATGTCTTCCACTAACTTTATTAAAAACCATTCTAAGAAAAATAGCCATTAGGCAGATAGCAAGTTCAACAATACGCTGTATGCAGAAATTTTTAAGCAGATTTCACAATGAAAATGAACTTGGTTTTATTCAGGTTCATAGATTCATGTCTCATGCCAAAACGTAAATCTTTGGAAGGTAGATACCGCCTTTTTAAAAGTCAAACTAGGACAGGGGAGAATAGAGTTAGAAATACAGACAAGCAGTTGATGCTAAATGGTTTACTTCTGCATATTTTAGTATGCTAAGTACTGAGGTGATTATATCATAGAATCCTAGAATGGTTTGGGTTGGAATGGACATTAAAGCCCATCCAGTGCCACCCCCTGCCCTGGGCAGGGACACCTCCCACCAGACCAGGTTGCTCCAAGCCCCGTCCAACCTGGCCTTGAACACCTCCAGGGATGGGGCAGCCACAGCTTCTCTGGGCAGCCTGGGCCAGGGGCTCCCCACCCTCACAGTAAAGAATTTCTGCCTAATACCTAATCTAAATCGCCCCTCTTGCAGTTTGAAGCCATTCCCCCTCGTCTTATCACTACATGCCCTTGTAGCAAAACATTCTCCCCTTTACTGTAGTTCTGTGCTTCTGAATTTCTCAGCGCCTGGAGCCTGTTAGCATGGGGTGAAATGTTATAGTGATAAATTTATGACTGATTTGGCCATTTTTGCTCATTTTGAGAGGGAAGTTTTTAGTGATCTCCCAATTACTGAAAATACAAACATGCAAGAAGTGCATCTTACCCTTTTAATTTTGCTACTATTTACTCACAGCATAGAGTGAAAAAAATAATACATACATTGATGCATAACTTCTGCTGTTTTGTTGTGCGTGTCAGTGCCAGCCGTATTATTACAGGAAGTTGGAAGAGCAGGACTTAACTGCTGTCGTATTTTTTTTTAATAAACTCTAATGATACATTTCGTAGTAGAATGTGTCAACAATCCTGCAAAGGTGTTTTAACAATTGATTTGCGTTAGCATTATTTTTTTATTGTGCATTATACGTAACTACAAAAAGAGAATGTCATCCATTATGAATGTAATATTTATAAAACTCAAGTAGCCTTTTCTGTAAGATAAATTCATGTATCTCTACGAAAGTTTCAGGGAAAGGAAGAAATTTTGAATACATTTGAAATTGTGTACTGGTTATTCTGAATACCCAAATTGTGTATGCTCTGATTTGTATTTTGCCATTTTTATTTCATAAACACTTTCAAATGGTATATTTTCAGTTTAAAAAAGCAAATAAGAACTTCGGTATGGCAAGGCTATATGTAGCTAAAATACTAAATTGGAAATTCCGGATGCACTTGGCAAATCTTTCTTTAGGATAGTCTGAATATAGGATGGTCACTTGGTACTTGTATTTACAGGGCTAACTTGCTAGATAATACAACCAAGTGAGGAAGATGTAATTTTAAAATAATCTGATTTACGTTTTTGTTTATTTATATTTATTAACACTATCTATATTTTGTCCTAATATACTAAAATAATGAATTTAATTCTGGAGTATATTAAGAAAGTCATGCTCTATACTGGTGTGTACCATGATCATATGCATGGGGTTTTTTAAGCTCTTTGAAAGTTCAGTTCAGGAATATTATTCAAATTGTACTTTCCACTGGTTTATTTTTATTAGTTTCACCCTCTTAATTCATGCAGTTTGATCAAAAATATATCCAGATGTTTAGTATTTTACATGACAACATTGAACTTGACTGCAGTTCCTTGAATGTGTCCAGCTCCATTGTCCGTGCTGCTAAGTAAGCATACAATAACAATGGCTACTGATCATAAATTAGTATCTGTAACACGCCCATTACTTTTGTCTGCCCTTTTTATTTAAATTTTCATTTTCATGTTCTGTCTTGGGTGAAGATTGTTTACTGTCTGTTGTCTGTTGAAATTTTTCATCATATAGGCAAAATGCAGGATGGGAATATGGAGAACAGCCAGAACAAAGGTAATCTTCTTTCATATTAAGGAGGTTGTGGATTTTATTTTTAGCATGTAGTTAAATTCTGTTAAAAAATAAAATGGGAATTTGTGATTTGTGCCTGTGTGTAAAAACGGCCCCATTGTTTAAATAGAAAGTTTAAGAAAAAAAAAACAACAACAAAAAACTAACAAAGAAACCTACCAAAGAGATTGCAATTTACAGAATTTTGATATATTAGATATTCAGGGTAGGAGAAGATCAGTATTTCTAACAAGGTGTTTATAGAAGACAGTTTCATGTCAAAGGTCATTTGAATTCATTTTTCTTGTGCAAGTTTTGTATGCTCTGTATTGTTAGTGAACTTCCAACCCTATTTTTGATATGTCTTGTCATCTTTGGTGTTTAGTGGCATTGTACAGACATATTTGCTTTTGCAGGGAGAAGGTAAAGCAATAACAAAAGGAAACTTTAAAGCCAAGATGTTATTTAGCAATATAGAAGCATATTATAAGGATAAATAACAGGAAGATTAAGAATCTTAGGATTTTCTTATTTAACGTACAATCTCAGGAAGAAATTGAAATAGATATTCTGCTTTCTCTGAAGCAAAGTCATAGTTCTCTTTTTATTATGAGAGACTCCAGCTATCATTATTTCTTTGAGTTATGCTAAATAAGTAAATTAAACTATAACTTGCTCTTCTCAGGTAATTCTAAAGATTGCAAAGGTGGTGGATCAGAAACTGAATAGATAAACTCATTTGTTAATGGTACAAAACTATTACATAAAATTATATTAAATGAATAAGTTTTAAGGTCAGATAAACGAATTAAATTTCCAGGTCAAATAAGCAAGGTTTTGTACAATCTGTTTATGAATGTCAAAGCAAAGCTGTTTCATCTCATTCTGTTTAATTTACTTACGTCTGTTTTCAATACAAAACAGACACATACACATATATAAACTGGTATGTCATTGCTTGTAAAAACATGTCTTTCTCTTTGATACTAAAATAAAGTTTCCTTATATTAGCATTAGCATTCTTTCAAGAAAGGATGGTTTAGCCTTTAAACTCTGTGTGTGTTTGTGGGAGAATGATCATCTGACCTGATGGTTTTGTTACTTGAACCCTGAATGCTAAGGAAACTTTTGCAGTCTGGTATTGTCTAGAATAGTGGTTCACAAAGTGTGTTGCGCTGGTCGCTGAGGCACCCATGCAGTCGAGAGCAGTGGTGCGTGGATCATCTGTGGGGTCACAGCCTTCAAAACGTTTTCATTAAAAGTTTTATTATAAAGGTGCATTGTAATCTATGAGACAAACCAAAAATCTGGAGAAATACAGACCCTCTGTTTGCCAGAGCACTTGAGATCTGCTATTCTAGGAGTTCCTGCAGTACCAATGCACTGTTACTTGCCAAGTAATTTGCGAGTCATTAGGTGATATATATGTGTATAACACAGAATTTCATTGGTGGTTTGAAAAACAAATAAATAAATAAACCCCAGTGGTTTTCATGGTAGTCGACAAAGGGCGCGTTACATGTCCCCACGTGTATGGAGCACACAGGGGTGGGGGTGGACATCCCTGCCCCTGCAGAGCCCCGGGGTCCCGCGGAGCATCTCCCTGCCATGGGTGCGAAGCGTAGGTCTGTGCCTAGTTACACTCATCTGCGTTGCAACCAGCCCCTGCAACGGGTGTTGCTGGTTGTATTCAGTAAGTATCAACGGTAAGATAAAAAGAATGAAGAATCGTTTTGGAGTAACGGTTTTGTTCTGCGTTATTAGCCAAGCAGCAGGATGGGGCTGCTGCCATGGAGATGCAGCCACTGAAGAGTGCGGAAGGGGGAGAGGGAGATGACAAAGACAAGAAGAAATCCAACATGCACAAGAAAGAAAAATCCGTTCTTCAGGGAAAGCTGACCAAGCTGGCAGTCCAGATAGGCAAAGCAGGTATGGCTGGATAACTGACTGAATCGCAGTGTGTTATACTAGCAACAAAAGGTTTTAAAACAAATTACTCTTAGAAGGGATAGGCCTTTCTTACTGCAAAAGTTAGAAATGGGTCATCATAATGCTCTTCCAAGGATAGTATGTGGTATTGAAGATCTTTTATTCTTCTAAAACAGACTTTGACTGTCAGGCAACTGGAAGCTTTGGGCAACTTGGTTTGTAATGAATATTTGAATCAAAATGAAATGTAGCTTTTCTCATAGGCAATATTCCCAAGCACAGTAATTACATATTTAATTTCCTTTCCCCTTAGAACTTCTGAGTACACGGTTTCAGAATCTGTAATATCATCTCAAAATATCACTCACACAGTATTTTCCTCTTATGGATTCTGAAATCATTCTGTTCTCCTCTTAATATCCATGTTCCTGCCTTCTACCCAAATATGACACATCTGTTGACTCTTGTAGCCAGCGCCATCTGGTCCCTGCTGTTACAAGTAGCACTTCTTCTCCAACGTGGAGGTAGAAAGTGAAAAATCTTTCATAATGAAATAATGTTCATTAGGTTCATTTTTCTAGTGCTATTAAAGGGATCTTTATGCAGATCCTTGGCTGAGGCCCTATGACAGAATCCTAACTTTATATCTGTTCAGTCTCCTTTATCCGTCTTTACCAGACTAATTTTTACCCCTGCTATTCCTTCTCATTCCTTTTTAAGTTCATTACCCTTAGTTGATCACATAACCCCATGATGCCACTTCTGTCCCTTTGCCTGAACAGTGCATGACTCGGAATCGATGGTTATCATCTCTTTAATATCCAATTTCGTGCTTTGCCCAGCTTCACGTTCCTCAAGCTTCTCAGCTTTGTTTCTAGTTGTACAACAGTGTGCATTGATATAAAAACACTTCATTTCTCATGATCATTAATTTCTTAGATTAGGTACCTTTCTACACTGCCTACTGTCTTTGGTATTTTGGCAGGCATGTGAATATCACATTTAAAGTCTAACCATAATGTGGCAAGGAATATGAATTAAATTAATTATGCATTGCCTCATTTGGTTTTTCTTCATCATTGGTCAATCTATGGGGGGATCTTGCATTGCAATGAGTGTTTGCCTGTACAATATCTTAATGGATTTTCCTTTATCCTCTGGCATTTAGCAGTGTCCCCGACTCATCTGTTTCCTGTCAACCTTAGCGTCCTTCAGCTTAACAATTTCTTTTTTTTTAACTTGAGTCAAGGCATGAAATTCAGACCATTCCCCTTCTACTGTATGATCTCATTAGAGAGAAATTAATTTGTTTTGAAATGCAGGCTTAACTGCTTCATAGAAACCTGCCAAAGAGCAGTAATCATAGCAAAGCAAAATAGATGTTCTAATGGAGTTTATATTTGTATACTCAAATCCAGGAACAAAATTGTGGAGGAGGAGTGCTATCTTAGCAAAGTCTGTGTCATTGGGAGAGCATATTAAGTCCCTGGGATCTTTTGTGAATTCTGTTCAATATTTAATAGTGTCTCTGGTGCTATATTGTCAGTGCTGTACCTCTTTTGAGTCTCTCCTTATAAAAATATGCACTGTTTGCATATGTCACTTGAAAAGGGAAACTTTGGAAACACTAGTATTTATCACATTTTTCAAGAAAAACAATCAAAAACTGTTCTGTGGATGATTCTGCTGTATTGCCTCATTGTATTCCACCAGACACATCAGGAGGGCTTTTCTGAAATATTTTATAAAGCAACATAAACTACAGGAGACTCCTTTTCTCAAGCCTCTTAAGATAAGCTTATTTAAAAGGAAGATGAGTGTTTGTATATGGATAGACTGGTAATTTGTAAAGGGTGGAGGTTAAAAGGACAGATAAATGTTGCACCAGGAAAAGTAATGTACTAAATTGAAAAAACTTAGCTTAAGCAACAGCGGAAAGCTTTAAAGGCAGTAGTAAGATGGTGCTTAAAAATTAATGCATTGTGTTTCAGCTGTTCTGTAGAATCCAGTGTTTCCCTATTCACAGGAATGTATGGCGTTGCAAATGTATTATAGTAATGTTTTTTCTACATTGTAAAATTTATCATTATCATCATTACTGGTACTGGTGAAAAATGTCACGTAGAATAAGAAAATATTTTAATATCAAATTCAAGTGTAAATTTCTAATTGCGGATTATTTTAATTGTGTTTTGGTTTATAGTAATTGATTATTTCTATTTTCAGGTTTGGTGATGTCTGCCATCACTGTAATCATTTTGGTACTGTATTTTGCCATTGACACGTTTGTGGTCAACAAGAAACAGTGGTTGCCCGAGTGCACTCCTGTCTATGTTCAGTATTTCGTTAAATTCTTCATTATTGGTGTTACTGTACTTGTGGTTGCTGTTCCTGAGGGACTTCCACTTGCTGTCACTATTTCTCTGGCTTATTCTGTAAAGGTAAGAAACATTAAAAAACAATTATGGGAAAAAAATGCTGTTCAGCTGAGTTTGCTAGTGCTATTCTTCAGGTTCTATCTGGTGTGATGAAAGTTGGCCTGCAAATTAGTGTGCTCAAAATGTTAGTGAGTGTGAAATTCCTTTAAAGCAAAACTTTGCTTTATAGTGAAAGTATTTCTGACAAAAATGCAAATAGATATGTATTCTAATACACATCTTTAAAACTACACGGTGCAGGAATATCAAACAATAGAAATACCTACTTAGTTTACACGGTTGCCAGGAATTTATTGAGCAGAATTTACTATAAGAATAGTCCAATCCTTTGGCACAGAATAACTTTGTCTTCAAATATTCTTATGCAATAGTACAAAGTTTTGACATGGATTTGAAGTCTTCAGGAACGCTTTTCAAAGAAATTAGAGTTTTCACTGGAGCTTTCATGTACTTTTCTTAAATGCAGATGCAGTTATTTGTAGCCAACGTAAATTATTCTATTAGGCAATTAAAGAGGATTAATATCCTGGACTTGTGGATTACTCCATTATATACCTACGAGTTTTCTCAGATTGTTTTAGCAATTTAGTCAGCTGGGCCTTATTTAAACATTCTGGGAATCTTAGATGAAGATTTTGTAAAGTTTATTTCCATTTAGTATGTAAACAAATTGACATAGGAACATTGGGAAGGAATAGCTTGATTTATACGTAGCCAAACATCGTTATTATTAGGGAAAAAGAGCACATCTCGAGCATGGGATTTTGCTAATAAAGGCTGTAGCTGCTTTTAAAATATTTTCCTGTTTTCCTGATGTCCTTCATCCGACACATGCGGCATGTACATGTGGATCTGCATGTGCAGTGTCAAACTGCAGCACAGCTTTCTGTCCAGATGGTGATACTGTGCCCTGTGAGTGTAAGAGTGTCTGAAAGTAACCGTTAGGGACTGGGCACAGAATTTTTTAAGTACTGGAAACATATAAACAAGGATAAACACATATTTCCAGGATGGCTGTGCATCTTCTGAAAAACATGCACTGCGGAATGGAGTTCTCTACAATGGTGGCTGTTTTGTGGCTGGGGGGGGGTTTGTTTGTTAGTTTATTTCTTCTTTCCCAAAACGTATAGTCCCTCTGGGTGCTGCAAGACAACATCCTGGCATTGGAAATCGTATTAAAAGAACCTCTAATATTTACTGTAATTATACTGTTTAAAAAATCCTGTTATCTTCAGTTTCTTTAATCCTTGCTGTTCTAGCTATTCCTTAAAATGTATAAATTCTGCAAAAAATCATGGAATTATGTTGGTTTATCAAAGGTGACATTATTTCAGGGATGGTTGCTGCCTGACTGTCTGTAGCTAGGGTTTGGGTTATTGGTCCCAATTAAAATTCTAGTTTAGAGAGCATTATGTTCTAATGAACAAAAGTAATTACATGCTTTTTTGCTTTTTATAACTGATGTTAAAAATCATTCAGGGCAAATCTTGAAGACTTTTTATTTTGCTTTTTCTCAGAAAATGATGAAGGATAACAATCTGGTCCGCCACTTAGACGCTTGTGAAACTATGGGTAATGCTACAGCCATCTGCTCTGACAAAACAGGGACCCTGACGACCAACCGGATGACGGTGGTCCAGGCCTATGTTGGTGATGTCCACTACAAAGAGATCCCTGACCCTGATTCTGTACCTGCCAAAACCCTTGATTTGCTGGTTAATGCAATTGCTATCAACAGTGCTTATACTACAAAAATTCTGGTAAGTAAGCTTTTTCTGTCAATAAAATGAAACGTAGCAAAAGGAGTTGTAATCTTTTTAAGTGTTGTTCGCATCCTGTTGTTGATTATGAAGGATTAAATACTGGTGAGGTCCTCAAAATAACAGGTGCTGTAAAAACTATATATTTTATGTTTTTCTTTTAATAATACGGATGTAATTGTAGGTACAAGACCAAGTACCATTTCAAAAACTCTTGCTGCTGTTAGACTGGGATGGCCCAGTTTCAGTGCAGGTAAATTTGCCAACACAGCTAGTTTTCACTGAGACTTCATAAATGTAAAAGTTATTTTTATGCGTCGAAGAACTTTCAATTAATTCTCAAATAGGACAAATTGGATTGGTTAAATCAGTGAGGTTAATGATCTTTATTCATTCTGGTTTCAAGTGAATTACGTCCAAGAAGTATTTTATTCAGTCTCTTAAGGAAGGCAGAATGGAAATACCATGTTTGCTTGTGGCATTAGATTCTTCTGTACAGAGCTAATTAAGAGACTGAAAACTTTTGCAATTCCAATAGATTTGTTCTTTGAAAGGCCAAGCTTAATCTTAATATTGCAGAACAAATACTTCTTTTTTTAGTTTATGAATTTATGTATTATCCTTTTTATATCTCTGTGCTAAGCTGCGGAATATAGTCTTGCATGCATTTCATGTTTGTTTTAAAAGTAGGCTTTTCAAATACAATCACAGAAAACAACTGGTGAAATACTACTGAGTGCTGGAGCATGTATTTCCTTTCATTCTTGCCATGTAAATATCTGGATATTAGTAGCAATCAGCTTGAGCCGCCTCCTGCATCGTGAGCAGGCATGGGGTGACACAGACCCTCTGGCAGCTGGGAAGGATGCTGTTGGTTGCCCCCTCCCCACGGTAGTCAGCCAGCCGCGGGGGGGCACCTCTCCTCTGCGCTGTATGCACTGGGGGCTCCGCTGGGCTGAGGTCTGGCTTCCAGTTCGGACAGAAGAGCGGAGCTGGCTCAGCTACGCACCGATGTCAGCTGTGAGCAGCCAGCCAACAGCACCAGCTCCCAGCTGAGCCCTCCATCTTATTTGGGCCTTTTCCCATAGTCCTCCCAGGCCCAAACCAAGCAGGTTAGCGGGAATGGAAGGAGGGCCTTCTGCTCACGGGGGGGTCTGCGCAGGTGCCGTGCAATAGCTCAGTGCACATGTTTTATGGCAGCGTCTTTTTGGAATCTAATTTACATATTTGTCAGTTAGCAAGAATATTTTATTATTAGTGGGTAAATCATGCTCTCATAAATCAGTATGGGGATTTATGGGGGAGAGGAACATACATCTGAGTTATTTTAATATTGTTACAGCCCAAGTAAGGTTAGGTTCTTTTGTGGAAAGAGAAATAGAATCAAACCAATCCTCAGCACACAGGCTGGGATTAAGACAACATAATACAGACAAATTGGGATGAAGGGGAATAGGTGGCTGTATGAGTTTGTGTTTGTGTAACTGCTGCCGTGGTAATGCTGCCAGCATCAGCCCTGGCTATCACTGTGGAGTTCAACTCTGGGAGGGCTGTCAGACAATGTTACCAATGTTGGCAGAATTCTGCCCGGTCCCAGGAACCAAAATGGAGGGCAGGCAGGTTGGTTGGTGGTGAACTCAGGTGTAAGTGGCAGAGCAGGACTCAAAGTCAGCTGTACTTCATTTGATTTATATTTTGCTGTTCATTTTGAATGCTTGAGATCAAACGCGGTAACGAAGTGTTTCTGTTCAATCCCCATGCTGGCTGGCCCTCTCTGAGTCCCAGCACAGCTCTAGGTTTCCGAGTAAGGCATGGGAAGGCATCAGGCTTTCCAGAGTGATGCATCTGTAGTATCAAGTTTAATATTCTGTCTTTCTCTTGTGGTAATAGTTTCATTTGACTGAAAAATCTCTGGTCAGTACCAGTTCTAAAATTTCACTTTGGTGTCATTATAATTTTTTTTTTTTTTTCACTCTGGCTTGACTTCATTGCTTCTTGTTAAAATCAGTTACGTGTGACTGGTAAAAAGAGACAGCATTTCACCACTCCAATTCTTTTTTAACTTTGCACAGAGACTGATTCTCTGTAAAATTGATAAATGGGTGAAATCCCCTGGAAATCACCTCTGTGCTGGATGCGTATCAAAGACTACTTGAACTTACCTGTGTAAAATTAATGGTGATTTTTTTAGCATTATAAGATCAAGCCTTGCGATACGAACACCACGAGAATAACAACTCCCATATCAGAGGAGTTAATTTTATTCATTGCTTATAACAAGCTTAAGCTAAAGTTTAAGATACAAGGTATTATTCTGTAGCCCTCATTCATTTTAAATCATTAATAAATGCAGTAAAAAATACGTAAGGGAGTTTCCAGGATGAAGTGCACAGAATTATTTTTCTAGATGCTAATAATGAATACATAGTTGTGCACTCATTCTTAGAGCATATTTGATCAAATTGTGAGTATCAGCTCAAACCCAAAGGGCATATAAGTGTTATGTTGCTAAGATTGAATTTTATATATTCTATTTTTAGTTATCTAGTTATGCGTATGCTGTAAATTGCGCTTTGTATGAACTTCTGTTCAGAATGATCACATGTGGGACCATAAAATTAGTCAAGATGCTCTGCTGAATGAGAAATATTCCCTCTTGCATTGTCTTTTGATTAAGGGGCAATTGAACCATTGATAAAAATATAAAAAGAAAATAATATCACTGCTTGGGATAAAAGATTTGAATTTCCCTGAGAAATTAAACACAAATTATTCCAACTGAACAATAGCATCATTAAATATAGTTCTTTTTAGTGCTTTCCAAAGATGAAGTTACTGGCTGAGCTGCTTTTGCATTCCATTAGCTTCAGAGCAACTTTAATGCTGCTTTTATGCTGTTTACGTGAAGCTGTTCTCCAGAAAACCTTTCTTCTCCAGTATTCATGTTTTAGATAGCTTTCCCACATGGAAGTAAAAATTAGACTTCATACATTTGTGCATGTGAGCTGTGAGGAGGACTGTAAAGCATGTCTTGCTCCAAAACCAAAATTTGTGTTTTGGGAAAACTTTGGTTGCACTTGGAGCCGAAGTATGTTGATCTTGAACATCATGGAGCAATAATGAAACGGGGACTCCAGATACCAAAACTAGCAATTTGAGCTCTTCTATCGAGCTCCTGCTTGCATAAATTCAGTTTTAATTAGAAAGTATTTCTTCTTCTTCTAATTTTCTGAAAACACGCAGAGGGCATAGGTGACATGCTTGCTGGATGGGTATAATGTGTTCTTATTAAGAAAAGATCACAATTAGTATTTAGTTGAGTGATTTTCAGCACCAGTGGAAGAGACCCAGCTGAACCCGTTATTGTTAGGATGTAACACAGGCATTTCATTTTGTACTTGATAGGTGCTGAGGGAGCAAAAAAGCTACTTATGCCTGTATTAGGGGAATATCTGGGTCTGCATCGGGAGGACTGTTTTCAGTTCTGATGATCTGGAGTATCGTTTTACTGCATTTGCACAGTATGTGGCACAGTGTAGCGGCATCCTTTAACCGACGATCTTGAAGGAAAAAAGACAGAGATGTCACAGGAAAGTGACATTCACTTCCTTGCACAGCTTCTGCCAACTTCAGAAATGAAGTGAACATGTTAGTCTATGCGTTAGTAAATATTAGTCGAGTAATGAATGTGACTTTGTAAAACCTTTGGAACAAAAAGGCCTTATCGAATAAAACCAGAAGGGGTGAATGAAGCCAAAAAAAAAAGAAAAAAAAGAATGTAGACAATTTTATTGCAACCAGAACAGAGAAAGTAAGGTTTCCTGTGAATGGTATGGCAGAAGAACAGCTGCATATGGTATTATAACATCTGTCTAAGAAAATAGTGAAGTTACCAAGGTTATTGACAGCACCTGAATTCCAACCACATTCATACCACGGCTGTAGGTGAGGGAGGGCCTTCACTCTGCGCTCAGACAGACCACTCCTCACAGGGCTACAGGGCTGGCTTTGGGGGCCCCAAATAACCCCAGCAGGGAGGACGGGGGTTCCCCGAGAGGGGTTTTTTCTGGGGGAGGGCCGTGGTTATCCTCCAGGGGAGAGCTGTGGTTATCCTCCAGGGGAGGGCACCGCTGAGGACACAGGCCGGATGCAGGGCTGTTCGCACGTAGCAGTAGGATGGAGCTGCAATGTAGGCTCAGCCATTAAGATTTACTAGAGGAGAAGGAAGGTGTTAATTCACCTTCTTGCTTTGTGTAATTGCTTTTTCCTGAATATATAATGAAGGATTTTATTAAAATAAGCGGAACAAAATTTCTAACTTCTTTATACTGTGAGGGGTTCAAGAGATTTTGGCATGGAATTTTCTTGTTAAGAAAAAATAGTTATTTTGACTGATTGTCTGATGCAGAATAGTGGAGTGAATGCACTTCATACTTTCTTGGAGAAAAGGGCTTTGGGGGAGGCTGGCAGAGCAGGTAGGTAACCCGTAATATATGAGAACCATAAGAAGAAATGACATTCTGCACAACAGCTGCTTTGCAAGAAGAGATGAAAATCTACTGCGGGTATTGAGGACATGGATGTAGTAGCCAGGTGAAGGGTTCTTTTTATTTGTGAGGAATATACTTGCATCCAGAAGTACAGCTACCTGGGTTGTTGGGAGACGTAATGTTCCTGTCAGAAATGGTCTTTAAAAAGGTGTGCAAAGTACAAAATACACTTCCCTCTTACAGGTTTTTTTTTAAAAAATCAAATTTAAAGACTGGATTTCATTTATGAAATACTTAAATTAATCTTGTCTATTTTATAATTTTTTTGATTGGATGAAAAAAATTGTCTCAAGAATAATATGTATACACACACACACATTATTTAGCCAACAGACATTTACTGTCATTTCCTTTCACCTTTTGTAATTTCATCACTTTCGATATAGCAAGGCCTTCTTGAAAACAACTTTAAAGTTGTTTTGGGGAATATGGATATTTGAAAGTTTCTTATGGAATAATTTAAAAACTTGAGAAGCAGTAGGTTTGTTTATGGATTTTTCCATACATTTCCCCACATTAATGTATAACGTTATCAGTGATGGAAAAGAGGATTGAAATGCCTTATGTTTTTAACTGCAGTTGCTTGCAGCTGTCTAATTCCTGTCTGACAAGCATAGGCTTTTTCTTTTATCTGTCTGTATACATATATTTATGTGTCTGTGTATTTATATGAAATCTTGTTTTCAGAATGGAATGGAAGGAGACCCTAGGAAAGATTGTTTATTTCATTTCTTACACAAAGCTCAAAACGCAATAGATCAGATTATGCCATACCTATCAAGAGAAAACCAGCGGAATTTATATTTCCTGTGGAAACAGCAAAAGAGCCTGTACTTCATTGTAGCTGCCAGCCAAGGGCAGTCGTGCTAAATGAAATTGCTATTGAATGTCACTAGATTTCTCCTCTTTGTTCAGAGGAGAACCATAAGAGAATAGCTTTTATCCTCCAAATGGCACTTTTAGTTATTTTGGTATTTGAAATTGGAAAGATGTTGTTGCTCTCAGGTATGGTTTTCTTAAAAACCTATTCTCGAGCTCATTGTTTATTGTGTTAAAACACAGATAAAATTACAATTTGGTTTATTGTACATGAAGGTGCAGATCATCTCTTCTTTTATCCAGATAAGTTCACCCATTGCTGCTAACAGTGTTCCAAGTTAAAATAGATACTTAAAAAACACCCCAAAACCTCCAACAAAAACATAAACACAAAAAATGAGTACAGGGATGGGGACAGAAGTGTTAAAAAAAAAAAAAAAGAATAAGGATAGATTGAGGAAAGCTTTAATTTCTGATAACATTCAATGACAACCCAAGTAAATGGCCTGGCCTAAATTCTGTTTTATTCCTTCTGTAGTTCGCTACCATTAACATTAAGCCACAGATATAACTGGCGGCTCCAGTTGTTGACTTGAAGCCTCTGGAGAAGATGAGGGGTTTATCAGACAGACAGGGCAGGTGCCAGTCAAGGCTGATGGCCCGTAAGAAAGCGGGTCAGCTCTGGGGAGGAAGAGGCAGTGGAAGAAGGAGTGAGAACTCCGGAAAGCAGAATGTCACAGTGAGGGCACGTTGAGGAGGAAAAAAGGTAAAACTGGAACCTAAGGAGGAAAGCTGGTTATAACTTGGCAGCAGCAGAGTTTGCACATTGTCTTCACAGCATGCTCCCCCTTAGCAACTGTGTGGCTTTCCCTATTGTACCCCATCACATTTTCTCCACATACAGTTGCAAGCTTTGTCCACAGGGAGGTTTGCGCTAGTAATTTGGGAGTAGAAGGGTTTAAGTGAATTTTGGGTCTGAGCAGAGACCATCCTTCGTAATGGTTTTTTTACCTCTGCTTTCTTTCCTCCAGGCAAGGCTCAAAAATAAATTCCACATTTAGATAATGCGTCAAGATTTCAGTACCTTGTGTTTTAAGGTTGGGAAGGGTGGGGAGGAGGAGGCGTGCTATTGGACAGCCATTTTATGTAAGGATAGAGCTGTGGAAGGTTTTATCCTTAGGTAGTAATCCTGGAAATCAGTAAACAGTGAGAAACATGAATTTTTGTGACTTGGCCCATGTAATGACACTGGACTGGCTTGTTGTCAGTGTCATCTGGCTTTGGATGAGGGGGGCAAGAAGAAGGAGCCGACAGGCTTGAATCGTCTTCCCTTACTATCACTGTGGAATGCATTTGAAATGGCAAAATCCTCTACGTCTAGTCTGCTCAAAGCCATCCAGAAAATATCACAGGAAAGTATACCAAGGGGAGCATCCTCAGGTGGCAGACTGACAAACTGCTGTAAAAATTCAAAGATATTAATTTTTTCGCTGTCTGAAAAAGAAGTGGATTTGTATGAACTCAAGAATCTCTGCGCCAGATTTTACAGTTTGTGTTCTGCAATTTTAGGGGTACAGGAAGTTACTATGTATGTTGATATACTATGTATGTATGATAAAAGGAGAAACACAGCAAAATCTGCTTTGCAGCAAATCATGCAGAAAATGAATGCATGATTTTCAGGGTGGCATCTCCCAGCTTGGTAGGGTCAGTAAGGCTGACTTACGAGTCAGGTAAGTTGAGGATAGTCCTGTAAGTCTTTTATTGGCTGCTTTCAGCACGTTAGTTTGGTGATGGAAATTTGTCAAAATTGTATATGCTCTTGTTTTTGAAGTGCTCAGGTGATGGTGTTAAAATATAGTCTGGAGCGTTTCTGAGTCTCCACCTAAATGGTGCATTTGGTACATTTAAAATTAAAAATTTGATTTGATTGAAATTCGATTGAGCTGATTTCTAAAAAATCTGTGTGTTTTGTAAGAGTTTTTACTTCATAGGCAAAATTATTACCATTATAGGCAAATTTATATCTCAGTTTCCTTATTTTGTTCCCAGAGTCTTATACAACTGCATGATGTAGATATGCATTACAGATGGGACCAGAAAATGCAGGTCAAAGTCTCTTTCTATATATAAGCAAGGCAATCATCACAAAACAAAAATCACCAATGTTATTTTCTTTAAACCTTTTTCATAAAATCCTTGGTAAGCATTTCCTCTGAATAAGCTAGGCAGGAACAAAACAACCTATAGTGTGCATAGTATTTACTGTGTAAATAATAATTATTAGAGATAATAGATCATGTAGTTAATTGTCTCTGCTTCTAGGAATGGTAATTAGCAGAGAGTTTTGATCTTCACACATCACTTCCCATTGAAATTTTATGTAATAAAAGGTACAAATATAGCTTTTCTTACTAAATTAGCTACTGAATTAATAATTGAAATAACTGTGTTTAGAAAAGCCTACTTGCATGTGTAAAGCACAGGACATGTTACTATCCCACTTCTGCCCTTTCTGCTGTCGGGGTACAGGGGCTTTGTCTTGATAGCAAAAAGCTTTTTTTTTCTTTAATAAAGTCTCCTTTTTCAGAGTTGTCTGTGAGGAGTAGAATGGGATCAGCTGCCCATAAAGCTTCTTGGCAGTTGTCTGTGGGATGGATTTACCTAAGCAAAGCGGGATTAAGAAGATGAGAGCAGGGCCACGCAGTAAATCTGCTGCTGACAGCGTGGTACTCTCTGGGGGGCTACAGGTTTTCATTAGTGGTCAGGCTGTCAGAGGCAAGGCAGGATTCCCCACAACACGGTAGAGAAGGTGAGAAAAATGCGCACAGATGGAGCAACTTCTTTCACTGAAGTTCTCATTATACAGTAATAGTAAATGAACTTGGCCGTAGGAGGAGTGCAGCTCCTGACAACTCTTTTCCGTAGTTCCAAGTCTCCTTTTCTGCCAAAGAAAGGGATGATGGTCCTGCCTCAGCAACAAATGAACATAGGAAGATGCATAAATGAAATAATCCTGCTGTGTGGAATGTAGCATGACAGATTATTCCCATACTAGCTAAAAGTTTATGATCAAGTTAAATGATATTTCTTTATTTCCTTTCTTCATGTGGCAGAAAACATGGTAATTATAACCTTCTCCATACTGACCTTCTTTGCTTTCACAGTTTGGTAACTGCAGATTCCATTTATTCCCATTGGAATAAATAATTACTGCAAGATTATAAACAGGACTGACAGTCGCTTGGAAGCTTTTTCTTACCATAATATTATTTACCACGTTAGCTTTTTATTTTTCCTGCTTGCTCGTATGAAAATGAGTAAATTAGATTTTTATCTTGCTATGATGCAACAACTGTTTTTCCTATTGCCTCACATAGGATTTTCTTTTACGTTATTTATCTTACTTTCCTGGTCCTATTTTCCACTCCTCTTGCACTGGCATTAGACGATTCACTTTCAGGAATCGCTGCCAGCTGTTTCCAAATACACATTGGTGAATGCAGGCTTTAAAAGTCACGTTTCCTGTAAGGTATTGCAAAGTGTTTTCATCTAGATATATAAATATTGCTTATTGTTGTCTGATCATTTTTAGGACCTAATTATTTTTTTTTTTAATAAAGTATGTTGGCACAATTAATGATTTTTAAAGTGTACTTCTTTTCGCGCCTGTGATACCCTCCTGAGTTAAAGCCATCGCGCTTTGGAGCTGATTGATGTGCTACTTAGAATTTAGCCTTAATGCTTTGTAGGGGATGTTATCAGGGAGCATGTTTTCCTGATGGGAGCTTTTGTTTTTACATGAGTGGGTGTAAACAACTTACTTCAGGCACATCTGTTTTAATGTAGGTTTTCTTCGTGTTCTCTATCATCAGGAACAGGAAGATAATAATTTCAAATGCGATAATTTAGTACCGACTTTATAGAAAATGGTAGTGGTTTTATAATCAAAGAAAGATACGCAAACAGGCTTATTAGAAAACAGTGCCATGGGTGAATTACCTCATAATGAAATATGACATTAATTTTCTTTCAGATATATGTTACATAAGTACATAATATATATTATGTAGTCTTTAGTAAGTTGTCTTTCTACTCTCAGAACTCCAATGTGTTTTATTCCTCTGAGGGGAAAAAAAAGAAAAACCCACCCAACCCCCCCTAAACTAGTAGAATGCCTGGAAGAGCACAGATCAGCAAGGAGGTATATGACAGAAAACATCTTGCTAATTCCAGAGCAATGAATGTGCAGGACTTACTTTACAGACTTGAAACAGACTTTAAATTGCCTTGGCATTGCTATCCTTTGTGAATGAAATTGCACATAATAAGATTTATTATATTTCTTTTAATGTAAGCTACATTTTTTTTTCTTTTCTTCTACATCACAGATAGTCCTAGAAGGTTGGTGTTAAGTATACAGCAAGCAAAAACTGTGCTTCAAATTCTAGTTCCTGCTTTCTTCTGCAGGTAGCCCCCCACTATTGATTTTTCTTTCAAGCTTCCAGTTTCCTCTTCCTATGTGTGATGCTCTTGGCTCCTCTGCATTCCAGTCAATCATATTTCTGTGTTATTTACAAGTGAGGGTGGGAAGATATCCAAAAGCGATGGCCTTTCTGCTTTGAGAAATGGTGCCAGATAAGCTGGAAAAATCTCTCGAGTGGATGGGTTCTGAAGAACTGTGACCACAGATTCTGAGCAAACTGCAAGGGGCACCGACTTCTCAAAGGCATATGACTTTGACGGATCTGGTTTCTCAGGGGCATATGACTTTGATGGACAGAAGGCAGAAAGCATCCGTTACATAAAATCCTTTTTCCAGCTGGAGTCTAGCAGAGGAAACAGAAAGTTTTCAAAGGAAAGGTTGCTAGAGTATTTTAATGCAGTCAAAACTATACTGTTCCTTAGCATCATTGAAGAAATGACAGACCTGTTTTGGCAGACACCTTGCGCAGGAAAATGAATCTTCCAGAAGGAAGTTTTAAACATTTTGGACAACTTGAATAAGCACTATTACAAACCTGTCTCACGTGTGTAAGTGCAAACACAGAGCAAAAGAGTATGGCTGGCTACGGGCAGGTCGTTACGGGGACACTGGCACATCTCATCCATCTGAAATGATGAATGAGTGCTGGGCAGTAGAGGTAGCTCATCATTCGTAATACTGAATGAAAGTATTGAGCAAGTTAAAAGTTCCACTGTGTATTTCTTATGCCATTGTTATTTTTCTGTGGTTTCTACTTATGCAAGTGGGTAGAGAATTAAGTTACCTTATGCTTCATTCCAAAGAAGGGTTGACAGTGCTCAGTGCTGCTCTGCTAGGACTATATACTCAGAAGAGGTGAGAGACAAGTTTTTCTGGGAGAATTTTCTGATAAAAAGGACAAGATGTTCACCCTCTCCATCATTCCTGTCCCATTTCCTTCCAAATGAATAATCAGATAAAAATTGTCTGCAATCTGGTATTCTGCCCAGCAAAAGCATCGTTCTTAGCATCCTGACGAGGGACTGGCCAAAGGACTGAATTTATAACACATCTCAAACATTACCCCGCCAATCATGAAAAAACATCCCTCAGAGAAAATATTAGATAAGTATTGCTCTAACATATTATATACACTTGAGCTCATGTATTTGCCTCCTCCAAAAAAACCCTGATTAACCAAACCCAACTTAAAAATAATTTCAGCTGGTAGGTGCTAGTATAGATTTAAAGAGGAGTATGTTTTGTATGGGAGGAGAAATAGCTGTTGTTAGTGCTTTTAGAATCATGTAGAAACAGACGCTTGAAGAACCGTCTGCCGTACTCTGGAAATGAGACTATTAACAGAGAAGATCTATAATTATGATGGGCTATAATCAGTAGCTTAAGTCAATGAGAAAACTTCCTTTTACGTTTCATGTGGCTAGATTTGCTTTGCACCTTAAACTATACAAATTACTTGTAATTGTGCTGCAAGCAGAAAGGCAGTGAGTATGAAGACTGATTTTTGCTTTATCAAGAAAGACTTTCTGTCTTTCTAGAAATTGAGTTTTCCTATCTGAGATATATTTAGTAGAAAAGTAGAAAATCTGAAGTATTGGTAAGTTTTGTGCAAATGAAGACTGTATGCACAGATCAGCTACCTGTAAATACTATTTCTGTTGTTGAAATCCAGGCTTTTGGTGCGCATATGCAAAGGCCATGCATTTGCTGTTATTTAATGTGATGATTAAACTCCTGTACACTGTGATTATTATCACAGTACACATTTTTCAGATAGTGGCGCTCTTTGGGTTTGGGGTTTTTTTCCCAATTCATTAGCCTAAAATGATGATTTAATGTGTACAGTGCACTACAACGTTTCCAGTTCCAATTAATATAAAGCACAGAGAAGGTTATGCAAATTAACGTGAGAGCTGGTCTGTTTAGATGTGGTGGAATAGATGGTGTGGTTCCACAACTTTGTGGCTGAAATTCCCATACCTTGGCTAGTAGAAAGCATGCACAACAAGCACTTCAGACTACTGGTGGAGGTGTTTTTAAAAAATGTGAATTTGATTGGAGTTAACTAGTTAATTAAAAGTGAGGAAGATTATGTAACTGTACTTTTGATGCTAACATGCTCAGAAACATTGAATAAGGTTTTCATAGGCAACCTTGATGAGAGAAAGTCTTGAGACGCTAGGGGGAAAAGTGCTGGTAGATTCCTAGAATGTGTACTACAGTGACTCAAAGGACATTTTCCAAATGTGCAGTTGCTGGTTAGATCAGTGCTGGAACTAAAGAAAATGTATCTCTGTTTCCTCAAATCTAAAAGATGAGGTTTCAGCCCTAAAATAGATGTATTCATGCTTTTAATGTTGGCAAAACTATGTAAATCCCTAATATTGGTTCTAATTTGGAAATATACTTTTTAAACTACAGGCATTGCCTTGAAATTAAATTTTCACTACCTGATCAGCTCAACATTATTTAGTTTGTCTCCTGTCTCTGTTTTCTGTGTCTGCAACACTCATTAAGCCAGTCTAATATCAGCATGCAGTAAAACCTCAGTTTAATAGATCCAAAACAAGGTAGCAGATGTTTGGGTTGTCATTATGGAGGTACCAATTACAATTCTGCAATTAAGTGCAGTTTCTCTTTTGCACTTCAAGAAAAATGTTCAGTTCATTTGTCGTTCATGAAAATATAGCAGGCTTTTGGCAAATACATGGAACAAATTATCAGAAAGTTATAAAATCATTAATCTGTTCTTAATTTTAATAAATTTTCTTTAGAAATGTCACATTGTCACTCTGGTCTGTGTTCTAATGATACTGTTAATAGGGGAGAAACATGCTCCTCTTTCTTTGCAGCTAGCTTTAACCGAAACCTTGTACTAGACTATATTTAAAGTAAATTGGTTGTTAATTAAAGTAAGTTAATAACAATTACTATGTCTAATTATTTTGATTATATAGGTTACTTGTCAACCGTTCTTGTTGCTCTTAAACAAAGCTGGAATGTCACTAGTATAAATCTAACAATTGCCAGTGAATTCCTTGGGAATGTAACTGGAGATTTTTAGTGTCCAAATTTGGAAATGGAATACATTCATTTCAAAATTTGAGAGCCAGGTTTTCATTAAATGTTACGTTATAATGGAACACATGAATGGTTTTGATCAACAACAATAGGGAAGTCGTACATACAGAGGAATAACATCTTATACTATAATAAATATACCAAGACTCTTCTGGGAAAAATGTGGAGAAAAATCTGTTTCTGTAAAATTCAGTTTAATCTAATCTGGAAACACTAAGGCTGGAGTACCCTGATCATATCTATGATTAATCAGTAGTGTCATAACAAGGCAGAGTTCATTCTTTGCATTGTAATGTGGTGTATTAATGTACCTGTGTTTAAATTCAGCCATGAGTTGTTGTCATTTTGAATTGAGGGTTTTTTTAAATTATTTTTTACATTAAAAGTCATCCAATCTTCTATTTTAATAATTTTAATCTTGAAATGTATTTATTACAAAAAGAAAAAGCTTGAATTAGAGAACTGAAAAGGAGTAACTCATGTGGCATGTCTTTTGATTATGAAGTCGCTAATGAACTGTAACGTATAAATACAAGATCCATGTCAATATTTGGTTCCTTAGAATAAGTATTGTTCAGTTACATGTGCAGGACTATGAAAAGTTACTATTAATTTTTAAAAGTTATCTGTTAATGTTTTCATCATTTGAAATCAGAAATCCTTGCTCTGGGCGGAATTAAATTAATTACATAGATAAACGTAATTAAATTTAGCTTTCTTAACTACCTAAAATATGGCTTCTACAATAGCTATCCCCCTTTTTCTCGGGTTGTGAAGCTGAAGGAAATAACTGGTTTTGTTCTGAGTAGCTCTAACAAGTTCTTTGTATCTAGGAGTAATATTCTCTTATGAATAGTGCAAATTGCTTATATGTGTCAACATTTTGTGTGTCTGAAAATTTACACACAGACAAGGTAAATGTTTTGTCTGTATTTTCAACTTGCATCCTCTGCTCTTGAGAGTGAACTGAAAAACTGATGAAGTACGGAAACCTGGCTGAGCTGCTGGGTGTGGTGACAGCAAAGTCCAGCTGGAAGCCCACCACTAATGGTGTATCCAAGTGATCAGGGGGCCAGTACTCCTTCACCTCATTAATGATGTGGATGATGGGGCTGAGTGCCTGACAAGCAAGGTGGAGGTTGAGAAAACAGGGACTGGTCAGCCCAAAGAAGAGAAAGCTCATAGGGGACCTTATCAGTGTGTCTGAATACCTGATGGGAGGGAATAAAGAAGATGGAGTCAGACTCTTCTCGGTGGTGCCCAGTGAAAGGCAACAAGGCAATGAGAACAAATTGAAGCACAGGAATTTCCATTTAAACATGAGAAAACACATTTTACTGTGAGGGTGGTTGCCAGTAGAGGGTGTGTGGTCTCCCTCCCTGGAGGTATTCAAAACCCAGCTGGACCGGAGCAGCCTGCTGTAGTTGGACCTGCTTCGCCAGGCGCTGGGCTTAGATGGTCTTCCAAAAGAGGGAGACTGGTGCCTGCCAGCCAACACTACTCTGTACTTCTGTGGAAGGTGTATACAGGACTGACACACCCATTTTCTACCTTTAACTAGGGAGAAGAAGAAACAATTTTCATGTTTGTGGTAGTATTTTTTGGCCTTACCCTTTTAGCATTCAAATGAATCAAAGGTAAATTTGTCCTTCAAACCAAAAGGGTAATTTAATTATTGGCTATTAAAATTAAGGGCAAAGTATTAGCTCCCTTTGAATGTAAAAATAGGTAGCAGTCGATGAGAGAGGGAATTAGAGACTGTCACACCAGCCTTTCAGTCTGTTCTTCATGCATGATTTCATCTTCTTTCATAATCACTCTCGGGGGAATTTATGGAGAGTATCATTTTTCCCTTGTTCCTGTTATGTGAGCTGAAACAAGCATTTGCTGAGCCACATCACTGCTGCTCTCTTCACTTTGCCATGTTGATAGGAAATGTCACTCTGATACGTTACATAATTACAGCTGGCCCCTTTTTATATTATTATTGCCGTGCTATTATTTGAGGCAACAAGAGATGTTGAAAAACGCTGCTTTTATGTAACGTTATATCTGAATAAGCTTGTATCCATCTCAACAGCAAGCAACGAGAGTTACATGGTACCACAGCATTGCATTAGTTAAGTAGATTGTTCCATCATTTTCAGGTCTGTCTTAGATAATAGGAAAAAAATATTAAATAATTATCCTTCTAAAAATTAAATAATTAGCCTGCATCAGAGCTAATCTCATGCAGGAAGCCTGGATTTGAATATCCTCCAACTGTTGTGGTTAGATCTATTTATGCCAATTGTACCTAATAACTGCATCGTTCTGGCTACTGTACAAATATGTTGTTTCTTACACCCTATACAGTAATGAGTCAAAAATTCCTCTTACCAATTTCCTAGGAAATTTGAGCAGATCTGATGGTTAAATGGTTGTTAAATAACAAGACAGGGGCCTGTGCCAGAGACACTGCTGTCGCTTGTCTGAGGACCTGCTTCGTGCCAGCTGCGGGGTGACACGCGTCTGAGCAGTGGTGGGGAATCTCTTCTCCTGCTTCTCCATTGCTGCTTGTTTCTTGCTGAGATGCTGTAACTGAGCTCAGCAGGGTGTCCTGGCCAGTCTCGATCCATGAGACATACGGAGGTTATCTTACGGCTTTAATAATTTGAACTGCCGGCAAGCTGGGGTCCCAACTTAGGCTTGACATGCGATATAAATGTACTTTTGAGACTACGGTTTTACTGTTGCTTGGAGGTCTAAATGCAGTAATTAAGGGGCTGTACAGTAGCTGGTTTGGTGAGAAGGCAGCTGCGCAAGCCACTAGTATTAGGTAATAACTTACAAATGTGTAAGTTTACCATTACACAATATTTACATTTCTCATTTTAGTCTTCAGATTTTATATCTCTTGTGACTGCTGAAACATGTTTCCAGTGCTTTCATCTTAGGTTGCCTACATCTGGGATGTATCAGGCTGGCTAACAAACCAGTGCCTCTCAGTCAGGAGTTGGAATAAGTTGCCTTGATTTTGGTAGGCTTATGATGGTGGCTGCTGGTGCCTAGAGTGTAGATAGTGAGAACTTGGTGGTGACTTAGGTGGCACACATTTTCCCAGGAGATGGAGCTGCTGTGGGTATCAGGGTTTGGTGGATGATGGGAACCAAAAGGATTTACCTGGTGTAACCCCTTTTCCAGTCTTTTCAGAATAGAAACATGGGACACGCATCAATTCAGGGCAGCAATAGTGAAATTTCAGATATTTATTTATTTATGAGATCCATTTATTATTTCCCTCTCTACATACTCCTTTCTTTTAGAACTATTTTGTGCTAGGGAGTACTGCTTACGTGCTTGATTACCAATACACATCTGTGTAAAAACATTTTCTTCTCTTAATCCTGTTCCTTCCACTGATTTTGGATTCAAACATTCCATGTCCTCCTGTCTGTGCTGGAGATGTTAAGTGTATGCATCATGTAGGAAGTATTAAAAGAAAATGCGAGCGACTTGGTAATAAAGGGGGAATTTACTAAAAACACTTTCCCTTCTCCCGTTACTTTCTGTTTGATTCTTCCTGTCTGATTCTTTTTCCTACAAAACATGCTCTTGATAATCCTCGAGCTCAAAATATACGCCACCGTTAGAAGTGAATGTCTTCTTTTTTTCCTCCGAGTCTGCTCTGTCAGAAACTCTTCACAATCAAATTCCTTGTTTAAGCCTATAACTTTATTATTTCAGCTGAGCTGTATTAACATTCCTCAAAACATATTGCATGCCACCCTACAATATTTTTCTGGCTTCTCTACAGCACTGTGTAACACCATTACATAGCCTGTGAAACACAAATCCTGTTATATTTAGAAAATCTTTGTTAGCGGAGCCTGAACGGCATCTATTGAAGGGTTCACAAACATTTTTTGTTGTCTGGTTTAAAGCCAAATATACCATAGGCTTTGAAATTATGAATGTGTAATCATGGGACCCAAAAGATAATGCATTATGGAACAGACTGATCGAAGTTGGGACTTTAGAGGCTCACCATCCTTAAGGGATGAGGACCTCTAGTTCTTTGGAATTGAAATGCTTTCCTTGAGCTTGAAATGAAATAAAGGAAGAGATCCCTATCAGTTTAGTGTATAAAAAGTTTTAATCCTCTGAAGGTAAAAAGAAGACAAACTTCACTTTCTGATGAACAGGCATAATATAAGTGAATGGGAACACCTATGTTAGTCTACTCAGCAGTGTGCATAAGAACTAAAAACAAAACAAAAAAATCTTTAAACTTTTAAATGTTGGGCTTTAAATGCAGTGAGAGAGATCAGAATGGTATGTAAGGTTAACGCAGCCTGGTTCTTTGGATGCCAAAATGATTACACAACCAGCTCCAAGTTGTTAACTGGTTGGGTTTTTTTCAATCCCTTATGCTGACCCCAATTCAAAACTGTCTTTTGACTTTAATTTAACTGAATTTCAGCAGCACTGTGCCTTACATTGATGATTCTGGGTTGTAAAATAGCATATGTATTTTCAGAAAATATGTTGCTTTCTATGCTCTGTATTAAACAGAGGTAACATTATTAATCATTAACATGAAAAACTACTTAAAATTCTTTTCAGTCTGAGGACAAATTGTGCTCTTCCTCATCAGTCAAGTCAATAATATTACTCTAGATGTGTCCTCAGGGGCAGCGAAGATCAGAATCTGCACAAGATATAAAGACAAGATATAAAGATATAACTTTTATTCTTAACTAAAGACCTTAGGAAATTAAATTCATAACATGTTAATAGTATAGGGCTGATGCCAAGTATTTGTAGTGAAATTTATCTTTAAGTTGGCGTTTTGTTTTTCTTTGTTTTAATCTGCAAAAAGATTTTTCAAGAATTCTAATAGAATGTTTAGAGTTTGGTTAATTAGCATTATCCTCATCGTGTGTGTAATTAATACGCCAGTTGTGTTCTGCCCAGAAAGCCAGCAGTATGCTATGCACTGGGATAGCGCTGAAAGTATAATGTGGGCAGAAGTTCAGTAAAACCAAAGGAAAGTTCCACAGTACACTTTGGGAAGAGAAAAGTCAGACAGGATTATTAAGTAAGCTTTCTAAACAATAACTGAAAGTGGAAAAAAAATTTCTGTAAGAGAACCTTTGTGTGTCAAAATTGCAGCCCGTTTCCAGGCTGATTGCATTTCTGTTGCACTCTCATGTAGGGATGTGCGTTTCTGTGTAGTTGCGTGGAGGTGGTAACAGCTAGGAAACAATACATACTCTCACAACAAAGAGTAAAGAACAAAACAGAAGATAAAGCAAATTTGTTTCTGATGTTTGGCAACCAGAATCCAGATTATAGCTGGGGTGAAGGATCTGTGGAAATGGCCCTACCACGAGGCAGAAAAAGCAGTGGTGCTCTTGAACTTCTGTAGGTACCAGCACCCAGGGGAATCGTAAATGGAAACTGGAACAGCTCATGTCTAGTATTGCTGCTTTCTTACTCTCAGTCAACACGTCTTTTGAACCCATTTCCCATTTTGTAATTGAAAACTTTAATTAGTCAAACATAGTTTTAGTTTCTTAATCCTTGGCTAAAAAGAACTCACTGCTTTCATTTTTAAGTTTTTCTCTAAGATAAACAGTAATTTCTAAATCTGTCTTCTTGGTTTGGCTTGAAATAGTTGAATAAACTTGTATCTACAAAAAGCTGATCCATTTGATTATAAATTTAGTATGTATTAATCTTGCTTTAGATGTCTTCCATTAAACCATTGGCTCAAATCATATAACAAGGGAATGTCTCTCAATTTGATAGTACTATAGTTTTTTAGTAGTTCTCCTTTTTACAGATTGAGAATTAAAAATCAAAATATTACATGGCTCGAACAGCGTTCATCTTTCTCAGTTAGTTTAAATTTTATATGTGTTATAATTTAAACATTTTTATAATGTTTAAATATACAGAGAAAATTCCTGCACATCCTGTTCCGTTTTCTCTTTTTTGAGTAAATAAAGGGAAAAATTTTTGCAATTTGATTTAAAAAATGGGGTTTCCTCTGTCTGCCTATTGTGAATAGAGCTGAAATGGAGCATTCGATACGGATATAATATTCTAGCAAAGTACATTTTTTATCTTAAGAAAATTGGTGTATTTACAGTCATCATTATTCAGAAGGAGTAGATCAATCTGTAGAACACAGGAGAATAACATAAAAAAAATGAAGACTTCAGATAATATATGCCATTCTAAAATTTTAATTTGGAAAGACTACTTGGATCTTCTTGCCATGTCCTCTCTTCTCACATCAAAAGGGGCAATGAGGAAAATAAGGCTTAGTAAATGTTATGGTAAAAATGGAAGCATTATAATTTCCTAATCTAATTTTAAAAGTTGAAGCACCTCATTAAGTTATGCCCACAGTTTATCTTTCTTCATTCTTAACCCATTCTATTAGTCAATTATTTTCCAGTGAAATAATTCTGAAAATTCCTTTTGTAATCCAAATTCAGTATTAGGTCAATACTAGCTTTTGGGTCGGTATTTTTAAGCCTTAATAATACAGCTGTACTTTGACCTAGAAACCTATTTTGATTTGATAGTTGTAGCAACTTTTTTTTTTTAACATCTGTCTGCGGTTTGGTTTGCATGCAAGTATTTGCTTACAACTGAAATATTATTACATAAATAATATAAAGACTGGGAAGAAATATTTGAAAACATTTTACATGGATCGGTGGAAGGTAGCTGTTGGATGAATCTCTTTCTAGTAGCAGATTGTACAGTATGTAGCTGTCTTGTGAGTAGCAGAAGCTTTCACTGGGAAACAGAGCATTCCAAAAGACTAAGTTCCTGTTTGCAAATCACAGTTCAAAGGCTTTCTCTCATATGTTGTCAAAGAGCTTTCTTTCTCCGAGGAGTCGATGAAGTTGTTCCTAGTTAATTATTCAAAAGTAACCCCTTTAGATTGTCCTTTTAATTGTTTTCCAGGTGCCATAAACTGCAGATGTCAGCAGTAAATAAATTTAGATACAGCACAGCAGGAAGTTTGAAAAGCCAGCAGCTTCTGCAAAGGATTGTCAAGAACAATCTGCAAGGAGACTAGTTTTGGCATATAGATTTTGAGCTGAAACAGTGCAGGAAAGGAAGTGCTACTTGCCAGCTCTCACCACCATATGCTTTATTATAATGTAATGTACAAAGAGTATGGAGACAGCAGCTGCTCTAGAGAGAGGTGGCCACTTGTGAGACTTTGAAACCTTTCTGAAATGTCTGTTCATTTTCTTCTTGCTGTTTTTTTTAACTCTTGCTTACGTCTTTGCATTTGAAAGATACTCACTGAAAGAAATCTATTTTTAGGCCACTGTAAGAAGGGGAGAGTGTGATCTACTTTTTGTGGAAATAATAATTTTAGGAGGCCTCTAACATTTAGTTTTCTGTCTGGTGAAATGAGAGTAGATTTTTATTTTCTTAATATCCATTCGCACCAGGTCATGATGAAAACATATGTATAAATTGACTATTGTCTTGGATTCTATGTCTTTGATGGAAAGAAATTGATGTCTTTCATTGGTTTCCAATGTGTGTTTCCTAGTGGCTTGCTCACATTCCCATTTAAGTCAGTGTTGAGATTCATTGACTTCAGTGGCAGAGAGAACCAAAGCATAGCTGCGGATTTAGATCTAAAATGGAAGGAGTTTGATTTGATGTGCACAGAGAAATCGGCCTTTCCTAGCATCACGACCCAGGCAGTGAAGTTGGTTACTCTGGTGCTTTGAGAAACCTGAAGTTCTTGTCATGTTTCAGGAACCGTGTGCCTGCAGTGTCATGAAAATGAACCTAATTTGTTTAAACAAAACTGTGTTTTAAAGGGTATCTTTTGACTCCTAACAGATTTTCATATCCACTGAATGTAACAATCCTTCCAGATGCACATAACTACAAGCTCTTGGGTTTTGAATTAGGGATTCTTAAGTGAATTTGAGAATCCAGAGGGAAGTTACATCACAGTATAATGTGATTATAGCAGGGCAAGTTGTTATACTGTATAATAAAATTAAAATACCATATTAGCATTTTTGCTGAGTGTCAGTGTTTTACATTGACCCTGGAGGAATGCTAAAATATCATAGAAACACAAATATGACCCATAGAACTCAGTAAAAATGGTGGTTCATGTAGAAGAAAGATGTTACAATTCTTTTTGGAAGGATAAATCTGTTCAAGACAGAGATTTTTAGATTATTAGGTATTGCTCACCATAGATGCATCTCTCTGAAAAAGAAATGACATTAATCTGTCTGTCACCAGGTATATATTTTCCTGGTGATAGAAGAGGATTCTCATGGAGAATCTGTGTTTATTTGCTTACTTCAGTTTAGACCAGTCTATTATTATCTATCTGACCTTCATTTTTTAAACTAGCCGCAATTGGAGGTTATCTGGAATACTTACTTACTTGCTAATGCTTACTTAAAGGTCCCCTTTTCCCTTTTTGTGGCTGTTGCAAGAATTCAAATCTCAGTAGGATTACTGATTTGCTATTTTAATCACTCCCTACATTACCCCTCAATCCCACTGAGGGGCAATTTAGGGAATTCCATTTACTTAGGACTCCCATTTCTGAAGTAGACTGGATTTTAAAGTCTATAGTGAAATTAAACGTGGATTCTGAATATAGCCCTGCAGTCCTAATTCTGCAATGTGAGGCAAAAATTTAAGTCATGTTAAAAATGATGACTCACAGTTGTGTCTTGAATCAAATTAAAACCTGTTTTCAATGCAAAATAAAGTTGTGAAAGGACTTTCCCTTCTTTTGGTTCCCATAAGCTGGGGCTAAACTATGCTTTAAGCAACACTTTGCTAATTCAAAAGAGTACAAGAAAATTTAAGTTATCAAGAGTCTGTAGTTCATACATGGGTCACTTTAAGTCAGTCTGGAGTCTTGACAACACAGGAGCTTTTTTTCAAGAAATTTTTTCTTTTTTACAAGAAATTTGTAAATGAAATGTATGTATGTTTGTTTGTTTGTTGAGATTTACTATTATAATTAGGTGCAGATTTGTTTTTACATAAAAAATGCCTGGTAGAAAAAAAAAAGGGAAAGATCTTTCTTTAACTCACCGTTATAACCGTGAAAGTCAGCAAAACAATATAATGCTAAGCAAGCCAGAAAAGGAAATACTCTGTGACAAATGAGAATTAATTACTTTTAAACCTAAAGAAAGCTATTTCATTTTTAATGATGTATTGCCTAACCATCACAAGCTATTCAACTGCCAATAGCTAATTCCAAAGAAAAGAAACGCAAGAGAGCAAATGTAGCTATTTATCTGGAGAAATTTTCCTCATTGTGAGTCTGTTAAAGCTCTAGGGATTTTTTGCTTGCTTTTAAAAATCGGAAGACACATGATTGTACACTTAGAGTTTCAGATATTAAACTGTATGCTGTAACTTTATTAATTGTTCAGAAGGCATTGTATACTGCTTATCATTAGAGCAATTAATATCTCATATTTTCTTCTCTCCAGCCACCAGAGAAAGAGGGTGGCCTGCCTCGCCAGGTGGGCAATAAGACGGAGTGTGGCCTCTTGGGATTTGTCCTGGATTTGAAGCAGGATTATGAGCCTGTTCGGAACCTCATCCCTGAGGAGAAACTCTATAAAGTTTACACGTTCAACTCTGTCAGAAAGTCAATGAGTACTGTCATTAAAATGCCAGATGGTAGCTTCCGAATGTACAGCAAAGGAGCTTCTGAAATTGTTCTGAAGAAGTAAGTTCAATGGATTAGTTCCTGTGTTTTTCCAAAATGCAAAACATCCTGACACTTAATAAGACATACATGGGAATTTCGGTATTTGGAATGTGCTACTTACAGTAGAAATACGATACACTTTAATAGAATAAGCTGTTACTGTTCTTTTGTAATTTTTTTTCAAACACCCGCTCTTGCAAAACTGGCTTGTTTTTCTTATCGTTGGCTAGCCAAAGAATTGGGTCTACATTCAGTAGTTTACAAGTGGATTCTTGAGTTTCAACCCATTTGGAAAATAAGGATTTTTCAGTTTCATTGTAATTTGTCAGCTCATTAATTGCATGGGTATTGAGGAACTAATGGATGAAGGGGTCGTGCTGTCTCTGTAATTAGTTACAAACAAATTCTCTGATATTTCACTAATGAATCTTCTTGTTTAATCTAGAAATTTACACCAAAAATTTAAAACTTGCCATCAAAAAAAGAAAATGTTGAATGAAACAAGCTGATTCAAGGAAATACTTTTCAGCAGTTGTGCAAATATGCCATCAAATTTTTTTTATTTTTTTTTCATAAATAAAAAAGATGTTCCAGGATCCTTAATGCAGCTGGTGAACCTCGCATCTTCAGACCACGTGACCGAGACGAAATGGTGAAGAAAGTGATTGAACCTATGGCCTGTGATGGACTGAGAACGATCTGTGTTGCTTTCCGAGACTTCAACAGCAGCCCAGAGCCTGACTGGGACAACGAAAACGACATATTATCTGACCTGACTTGCATCTGTGTTGTTGGCATTGAAGACCCAGTAAGGCCAGAGGTAAAGCAAATTCTGACATTATAAAGCATTTCTTGGGGAACTGAACATAAGCTTAACTACAGATTTCTTGCAGTTTTTATCTTTTTTTTTTTAATTAATTATGTCAAAGAAGATAGAAGTGAGCTTTGGAAATAGACTTTACTTGATAAAAAGTCAAATCATTAACTTGATAAAAAAATCAACTGTTAATCAACCGATAAAGCGAAATAGGGCTTTTTGAACTATGGGACTGAGATGACTTAACCTTCTCCCAAGGAGCAGTATGCAGGAGGACTGATCAGCAGAGGTTTTATTATGCTCCGAGATATTAAAGAATATTCCTTTAAGTAATGCGGTGACATGCAACTCTGAAAGTAGAGAAGAGACGTGCAGGAATTGCAATTGCCATGATTATAACTGCAGCGTGCTCACTTTCCACGGAAATTGCACGCAGTTGCGACTTCACTAATTGTCTTAACATTGTAACCAGTGCCTACTGAGGACAAATGTTTTTCATGTTGTATTTGGACAAGGAAAAGCTTTGCCATGGAACAGCTGCAGATTTCATGGATACTATATGTAAATAGCTTGTAAAAATATGACTAAAGTTTCAACTCGACTAAATGGATAAAATCAGTATAGGATGTGCAGACTGGAAGCATGTGCCGGCTACTAAACTTGTACGTTATATTACTACAGCAATACAAAGGGCAAATTAAGAAGCAGAAACTTTGTTTCTGACCTATGTGTATGGCGCTTGATAATTAATCTTGACAATGGAGAATTAATTCCATTTTACAGTTTAGAAACAGTGACGGGAGGTGAGTCCCAAAGTTGAAAGTGCTGAGGATAAAATGCAGGGGTTTTTGCATTTCCGCTCTCTTCCATGCTTTTCTCGCTGACTCAGCGGCAAGCGTGTGGCCATGGCTGCAGGGTAGGGATCCCACCCCAGTGCCTCCTGTGGGTGGGGGGAGCCATGAATGCGCTCCTCTTCTGCTCCAGGAAATCCACTCTTCCATTCTGCCCTTATTTCAGTAGGGGATTAATGACCGTGGTTTGCTTTTGAGGAAGGCCATTGGAAGATAACTCAAATTTCTCTTATACAGAACGAGTGGGTTCTGATGCTGCAAAACGTAGTTTGGTACCAATCTTCGTGTCTTTTATTCTTCTGTCTCATTTTACGTTATTGCTGGATCTTTCTTTAATCATGTCTAAATCTTTGTGTTTGATCCACTGAGACTTGGTGGCAATGCTAGACATGTTAGGAAATTATTTTTTTTACTAAAACATCCAAAGTATAAATTAATCTGATTCATTTTTCTATGAGTCCTTTATAAAGTAGGCTTTTACAGTAGGCTTTTACATACTTCTGACTGCTGTAACTTTGGAAACTAGCATGATCTAATTATATCAGGTGCCGGTACCAACTGCGTGATTATCCTTTGCACGATAATGGACTTTCTTGGGGTTTTTTCAGCATCAAGAAGGTTATAATGTAAAGTAAATCTTGCTTAGGGGAAAACTGCGTGATAAACTCTCCTTAGCTCTGTAATCATCAGATAACCAGCATTCCCTTTATCTGTCATCAGATGGTCTCTTGCTGCTAATCCATCTGTCCCTACACCTGACATTGCAAGTCTTTAAAAATATTTAAAAACATTCTTAAAATGTTCTGTCTGCAGTGATCCCTTAATGCTGTAGCTCACGTATATATAACCTCATGAAGTTTGTAACTGTCAGTGACCCCTAGTAGAAGAGTGAATTCCTCCTCTTCCCCTCCCGCATGACATTGACTCATGATCCACATTGTTAGAAAATAGCCATAAGTCAGGTTATGTGTGCTATGACAGACGGAGGGAACGGGTAGCAGTGGGATTTGCAGTTATTATTGAAAATAGCTGCAAACTATCCTTTCATGTGATTATTATGAGTGTTTTTTATAAGAGAACCGCTCTCATCTCATAGGGAATATTTTCTTAGGAGCTTGAGGTAAAAATGAATAGTGTTGCTAAAAATAAAGAGGTGAAGTCTGACTTCTGTGTAAAGGATGAAAAAAGGTGAAGGCAGGAAAACATTTTATTTCTAGATAATTTGAATAAGGTATTGAATTTCTTGTAGTTTAACACCAGAGTATGCAGTAACACTTCATTGCAAGACATGCAATAAAACGTTTATAATTTCAGAATTTTACCAAATGTTGGGCGTACCTACAGTTGGGTTTGGGGACTTTGATATTTGGGTTTTTTTCCTCCTTGTCCCTTTTCAGTGTTTTAAAGTGGGAATAACATTATGACAACATTTAAAACAATGTTTAAATTATTACTGCTGCACACACTGGTAAAAAGCAGTAGCAGTACCTTAGGAAAAAGAAATGAACCAAAAATCCCCAAGCCAGAACAAAACCATAAATTTCAGAAAAACTGTCTAGGTATGAAAATATCTGCCTTAGTGTGAGTATTGTAGTATTACATATATTACAGTGGTGAAATCAGCATTGTAGATGCAAACAGTAAGATATTGAGCTGTTAGAAGGGACCTTACTATTTTGCCAGAATTAAGCCTACTTATTGGAGTTGTCACTGGAGTTTATGAATTTTCAAAGTGCCTTCTATAGGGAAAAAAGAACATAAAAAATTAGAAATAGTACTCCAACTGCTGTTTTATTAACATTCTCAGTATTCATGGATATCAGAATTTACTCTGACAGAAATGATAGATTAGGTAATTCCAATGAAACAATCCAATTTCACCATCCTGGCAGCCTTTAGCTTCCCTAAAATTACATTCCCATTTTTCCTGGGGATAGCTCAGTATTTTCCTTTTCCCTAAGATGATGGCTGGAGCTAACACATGCAAAATGGCAGCCTCCTTGTTGCCACGTTGCTCAGGTGCATCCTTGGAGTGTTGGACTATGTGAATACCTGCAGTGTCAGCGGTGCAATGCTAGCATGGTTTCTCTGCTGATGGTATTGCTGGGAGCTTTCTTGCACTTGCATTTCCTTCATACATCGAAAGAAATGCTTTGGATGAATTATTCTACGATACCCAGCCAGCTGACCAGCTTTATATAGAGTGTAACCGCTGGATACCTGTGACTTTTGTGTAATTCCTAGGTTAATTCAGTCACTAGTTTATTCATTATGAGCAGCTGTTTTTATCAAACACTCAACTACCTGCTTGATATTTATCTCTTTTTTTGTGTTTTTTTTTCTTTGATAAATATAAAAGATGAGAACAAATAGGATGATGTCTTGTTCCTGTAGAGATTTCTCTGTTGATTTTGACAGCCTTTCTGGATGGATTTTAATGAGTCTGTACTGGCTTATACTCATTTGCCAATGTACGCCTACAATCTGTTATTTCTGGGAGGTGAACATAAATCACTTCCAAATGTCACTTGTCACCTGATTTTGATAGATATTCCTGCATTGGCTAGTTTATGCATGCATGCATGCATTAGAAGGTTTTCTTTGCAGAGAGAAGATAAACCAGAAAATTTTAAAATGTGTACTTAAGCTCTGAAAAACTGATGGAAAATATCTGCTTCTACTGCCCACTCAGTCTGCCAACACTCTTTCTTCCTTACAGCAATAAAAAAATATGAACAATATTTTAACTGTAATTACTGTACACTGTATTAAATCAGATACCACCCACCAGCAGTCCAACAAAATGAGAGAAAACAGAAGTATTTCTCTAGTTATATGTGAGTTTGAGATGTGTTAGAAACTAGGTTGCCCTCCCATGACCTTGTTTAATAGGACTCACACTTTACGTGAATAGACCTTTTTTTCTGTTTGCACTGTAATTTATTTTTCTCCTTCATGGTTCGTACTCTGCACTGGTTTTACAGATAGTCATCTAAATCTGTCATATCCTATGCATGAGGGTCGCCACAGTTAAAGCATGGATGCAAAGGGCGTTCCAAAGTGGCAAGTGGGATACAGTCAGGATTATTAATGTGGCAAATGGGTAAATCAGGAGTCATTTGCTTAAGTAATGGATTTAATCTGATTGTATGTTCCCCATAGAAGTCTATTTCGTAATGTTAAAAGGCTTCAGGTCCAAATAACGTTTCCAGGATACAACTTGTGGGAAGAATATTTTCAGTTAGTAGAGATGAGGAAATGGGAAGACAAACCTCTGTCCCTTAATTTTCCTCTTGGTTCTGTAATACGTATTGACAGAGAGTCATTCTGCAAACTGCAGATTCCGTGGGTGCAGGCTGAGGGTGGAGCAGTTTTCTTTGTTGTCATGGGAAAAGTCCGAGTCTGAGCCTCAATTAGGTGTTAGTTCAGTGAGGTATTTTGGAAAACAGAAGTTTCACAACTGCCTTTAATAAAGATGCAGAAACGTGGTGTGAAATTATATTTACTGATTAGAATAATCATTATGTACAGTATCGTTTAAGGGTGTATAATTTCAGTCTAATGTGGAGTCCAAGATCTACAGCCTTTCTGGCCCCATGAAGTCACAAGCAGCCCAGCATTTTCCACACTGGACCAGAGCAGTGGTTGCCATGTAAAAGGCAATGTTCTGCCTTCAGCAGCATCACATACTTGTGGCTATAGAGGAAATTAAAATATCTAGAAATGCACAAAATGAACAGTGTAATGTTGTAGGTGGTGGCTCCTTTCCTTAATAGTTTCTGTACTAATGGATGAGATTAATCCACTCTAATTGGCATTGAGTTCTACAATACACTTGTATCTATGACAGAGGTTATGATCAGCAAGCTGCACTGAACTGGCAGTACCGTATAGCAAGGCTTTAGTGAGGCTTTGCTATTGTAGCCATTTTTATACCCTCCCTTAAATAGTATTTTTTTTGTTTCTTAACATTTTTTCTTTGGTTCTTGAAGTGTTAAACACACTTCTTATTCTTCCATGTCAAATAATATTGGAGTTTTTTCCTTGAAGAAATAATGCTTTCATAATAATGATGAAACAGCACTCATTGGTTAGAGTGATACTTATTAATAATTAATAAATTGTCATTAATTAGAATACAGTTTAAGGGAATAGATTTTTTTTTCCCCATCTGAAATTGATCTATACATAAGTAGCCTTTCTATAGGTACTGACTTCATATACCCTAGTAATTCTATTAAAAGAGCTTTACTTAATTATTAGGAATCAATTTCCTAGCTCTTACACATTTTAATTACATGAATCTTTTTTTTAAATAAGCTGTGTATGTTGCCAAATCTCAGTGTACAGCTTCTACATTAATCTCATGGGCCCTGTTACACACTGAATTCTCTCTCACTGGTATTTACACTCAGCAGCAGGAAAAGTTAGTCTCATGCAGAAAGGAGCATAACTAAAATCATGTTTCATTTTTACAGTTTCAAAATATGTAAATTGTTCATGAAATTTTAAACTTGTATATTTAGGAATTCCACCTTTTGATATCCATGTATTGATATGCATGAATTACTGTAATAGTGCTAAATTAGAATAACTTTTTAGATAATCTTATTGAAAGGGGAGTTTGGATCCGAAGTCAGATCATTTTCTGTCCAAAATATGTGTATTCTCAGTTCATCTTTACATGTTTGTTGAGTATGTTAGGTTCTGCATGCTGTATCTTGATGCTGAAGGTCAAAAAAGCTGCAGACCAATCCTTTTTATTGAAGTCAGGAGAAGCTTTAGGCAACTGATGTAAAAAACAGTTTGTGCTTCTTGATACAAGATCTGTCTTTCCTGTGGCGTAACCTCAGTTCCCTAACAGTCAGGTAGCTATAGTATGCCATAACATGTATGAGTTCTCCTTTTGCTTCATAAATTTCTTAGCCTCAGGGAAACACCTGACATATTTTGTCTTTTACCTAGGAATTTTCTTTCCTATTTTATTGCTTTTTAGGTCCCAGAAGCCATAAGGAAGTGCCAGCGAGCTGGAATTACAGTCCGCATGGTCACTGGAGACAACATCAACACAGCACGTGCCATTGCCATAAAATGTGGAATCATTCATCCGGGAGAAGACTTTCTCTGCCTTGAAGGGAAAGAGTTTAACAGAAGGATCCGAAATGAGAAGGGAGAGGTAATTCATATGCTAAATCCATACATATTACAAATATGTTATTTAAAAAAGGCGAGAACACTGACATGTTTTGTCTCCTGCACTGATGTGTACCTCATATCAGTAAAGACTACTTGGAGAGGTTACTACTTCTTTCTATTGCTAGCCTTTTGCAATTCAAAATACCATTGAAAATGCAGTCTTTTCCCAATGCAGAACCACTGTCAGTTTTGTGTGCATAGCACTAGTCTACAAGAAATTAAAACCAAGCATGTTAAAAGCAGGTTTGTTAGCACAGAGGAGAAGGAACTCAACAGCAGTTTGCAGGTCTGTCTCATAAAAAACGCAATCTGGACTGAGAGCTCCTCTCATTTCTTTATTTTATACCACTTTATCTAATGTACTCCTATATCCACTCGCTCCAATGATTTGCATAACTTAATCTGTTCTTTGGAAGATTTTTAACTCCTCGTAACAGATGGAGCTAACACACAGGCTAATGATGTCAGCTTTAAAAAAATAAACTCTATGCTGTGCCTTTGAGTCGGTCACTAATAAATGGACACAGTCATTTACTCCTTGCATCGATTGATGGAATCCTTTGTCCTTGTTGCTATTGGTATACAGAGAAAATTCTGCCATTATTGATGCCAAAATGAAGTGAAGAACTTGGATTCACGTGTAGACTAGAACAACACACTTTTACTTATAAACGTGCTTGATCAGCTTTAAGAAACTCCGCAACCCTATATCTAGAGTCACGATTCTGAGTGGAATTATGCATAAAGATGCTAAGGCCGATGAGATACTGTGGCAAATTTACCTGTGTTAGCCAACAGCTGAGCTTTGGTAGTAGTAAACTGCCTTTTTTGGCCTTGACTTCAGTTGCAGCATTGATAGCTGTTAGAATTTTTCTGTGCTTTTGAAGAAAAGTTGCAGATCTGAATAGTGAAGTGAATCATCTGACATATGGACGCAAATATATTTTGCATTTTGCTCATCACGGGCCAGCAGTTTTACTGGTTTGTTTTTTTTCTGTGTTCCCCCCCTCCAGATTGAGCAAGAGCGGATTGACAAAATCTGGCCAAAGCTTCGAGTGCTTGCTCGCTCATCTCCCACAGACAAGCACACTTTGGTAAAAGGTGCGTGAATCTACCTTTGCGTGTGTGTGTCATTAATCCCAAAGTTACTGAATCATGTTCCGCACATCATTTGCATCGTAAAAATGTTGCTGTTACAAACATATCTGAGTTTTTACCTTTAATTGCACATCTGTACACAATGCAAGGAAGTTTTCTCAGTAACCGTGTCTCTCGTGTTTGCGTTCTACCTGAGCCTTCAAATGAAAAATGATAGGAAACTGGTTGTCAGGAATAACAGAAATACCAATAAGATATCTGGCAAGTAGATGTAGGCAATCTCATATTTGCCTTGTGTGACTTCTAATTGGACTGCAGTGAGGATTTAGCTGGGAGGGGAAAATGTGTGCTTGCTGGTATTGTTGAGAAGTAGGTTGTTCTTCAGATAAACAAGAGGGGGCATAGATTTTGTAGTCTTTTCTGTACCTCTTTATGAAGAAACCAGTAACAAGCTCATTTAGAGTAAAGTCACTCACTCAAGTGCATCTGTTCTCCCACAATTATTTCTAAAGAGTATTCCAAGATAAAAAAAACTTTCCATGTTACAATAGCAGTTGTTGGAGATTGTCTAACTAGGGCCTGCCTCTTCAGCGTTACATGAATGGAGATAAGTATTTTAAGGCAATTCTGTTTTCCTAGAGGCTCACTAATTGTATGATTATATTGGCTTCCTTTAGATTTCTGGGGGTATTTTTAGTCTGGTTTTGTCCTATAAAAACCGCACCATACAAATTGTATTCTCTTGCCATACTGTCTGCAGATGGAGTGCTCTATAAAAGAGGGATTTGTTTGGAGTTTTCTTTGTAAAGCCTTTTTCATATCTGTTACTCACACTTCTTGATGACTTCAAATCTTCTTCTGTTGACTTCCAAGCTCACACTTTAAAGAGAGGTGATGAAATAAAAGAAAATTCTGATGAGGAATAACATAATTTCTGGCCATAATAAGGTGGGGCGGCGGTGCAGGCAGAAGCCCCATCGGCAATGGCTGTGTTTGCTGGCTTCCTGACGAAGAAAGAACCGGATTATTTTGCTAAGGCCCTAGAAAGTCTGGAGACACTCTTCTTAACAATTCTTGGAGGTGCTAAGATAAGATCATCCAGCTGATCATTTACATGTTTTCAGCTGGTTGCCTACTTAAATAATAATTCATATTTAGGTAGGAAATAATTTCTGGATCTGCCCTTTTGGTATGGCAAGGTTTTATTGATGTGACTCCACGCATGACTGATTACAGAGGCTTTTGAGCAGTCTGTCAAATGCCTAAATGACTTTAGAGCAAAAGTTCTATTGTGAATTTGAAGATCGGATCAGTTGGGTCCTTTGGGATTGGGAGCAGTGTATGTGAAGAGCTCTGGAAGCATGGATCGTGCAGGAGAACTACGCTGTCTTGTAAGCCCAGGCACAGTGGGGGCATACTGCTCTTACTCGCTCCCTCCAGCCACTGTTTAGGCCAGTGGTCTCTGAAGGGGGGTGCACACATGTCAGAGACGATCCCCTGGGATGCAGGAAGGAAATATTTTTTACCCTTATTAAATAGAAGACTATTTTTCAGATACTGTTTATTTCATCTCTGTCCCATCCCTTTCTAATGTATGTTTTATAATGTACATAATACATTAGTACAGTAGTACATATGTATAATTTATAAATAATATACATATTCTGGGGTTGTGTGCTCAAAAAGATTTTACCAATAGATGTTCACGACTGAAAAGGTTTGGAGACCATTGGTTTGGACAACATGATTATTAGCTCCATAGGTCAGTATTAAAACAGGACAAAGTTAGCTGAAGTCTCCTCATTTCCCTGGTGCATATAAAATATTATCTTATAGCTATTAGAGGACATGACTTGTACAGCCTAAGAGTTTATTTGCTTCAGAAACACATAACAATTTGTGTTTCATTAAGTGGATTAAATAAGTCCCTTGGGAGTACTCATTGGAATCATTCAGGATTTTCCCTTAAGAGGAAAATGAAACCTTTGCCAGAGAAAATGAAATCAATAGAAAGCTGAAGAAAAATAAGCAACAAATTATTGATATTTTATAGCATATGACCTTTGACAATCCAAAAGATATTTACAACTACTGAATGCCTTATGCAATTAATACAATTAATGTTTTGAAGATGTGGCAAGGTCAAATGATAGAGCAATTAAGTATCTAAGAAAGTTCAAGAACAAGTCTGGAAAATCATGATGGAATTTTTTGGCTGGTAATACTCCAAGGACCATTACAAGTTACAAGAAACTATTTAAATGTTCACTAGTTTTGGGCCTCTTGTTAGAATGTTATGTTTTTCTCAGACACTTGAGGGATTGAGAGGATTTTCTCTTCTTTGATGTATTCTATCTGCTCTAGGGTAAAACCACACATCACAAAATAAACTTTTTTTATATTTAATTTTTAATGACATACAGCTGCTGGAGGGAATATTTTTTTCTCCTTAACATAGCACAATCCCACCCAGAAAAAGGATCATTTTTATTTTGCATTTTTGTTTTTACTACTGCTAAGGGACTAGAGAAAGGCATGCTTCAGCATTTCAGGCTGTGCAGACAGTTTCTCTCAAATATTTATGGCTTTGAAGTAGAGGTAGATTGGAAAAAAGTCAAAATGGTTTATCATCACAAACTTGTTTCAGGGAAACAAAATGTTAGATATCTCAATCCAACTGAAACACAATTTCTGATGGATTTTATGACATCCATTAGTGTAATTTCATATTTTTTACCTTATTTCAAATATAACAAATAAAAATATGTATCATCTATACTGATGTGTCCTTATAACATTATTGCTGAAATACTTCAATATTGTCATGCTGTTTTTTAAAATAATGTGGGAAGCAACTGTTTAGTACTGATGGGAAGTAGCATTATCTTCTTATCAGTAGGTTTAGAGAAGATGAAATAAATATTCAGTTTACCAGGTAAAGAAGCTGTGCTTTCCAATCTCTTTAAATTAGGCTGGAATTATTTTTGAGTGATATTAAAACTGGCTCATCTATTCACATGTAAGGCTGCATTACCCTTAATTACTAAAATATTTCCAGTATTATTGCATGGGATGGTATTATATTTATGACCTCAGTAATGTCGACATACCGTAAGAGTAGGTAGAATAATAAAAACAAAGAAGAGTGTAATAATTGAAATTCCAAACTTAAATATCAGCATGTTGCAAATTGCAAGTGGTTTTTATTTCCATTTCAGAGACAATTTTAATATTTATTTTTATTCAAATTCATATGAAGAAATACTCAGAAAGTTGGCTTGTTCCACAGTGTAAAAAGTCAGCTTCAACCAGCGCTTCCCTGAAACGGTGAATATAAAAATAGTTTAAAGGAAGCAGGCGGTACACTGCATTTGAACCTCGAGTTTTATCCTCTGTAAATACCACTTAGGTCTCTGTAGTCTGTGTTGAGTGTAACTTTGTGGGAGGCACTGCTGCCTTCAAGGTTCCCCTTTAGTGTTTCAGTCTTACAATACAGAGCCTGTTGGTGGTATGTGCTTGGTACAGAAATCCATGTGGTTTAGCCATGTCCTCCTCTGCATTCTAATACTGTGTACTTTGTGGAGCACTATTCACTTAACAATTACCAATGCTCTCTGTAATGTTATTTGTAACACTTCTACATTAACCTTTAAAGCTCTGTTCCTGCACATACTTAGGCTTGTAACTGAAGTTGAATTTAAATTTTCTCTTTCAGACAGACATTCTAAATTCTTGTTAAATTAACAGGGAGCTTCAAAAAGTTTGCAAGTATTAAAAAATAAGCAGAACAGGACTGCATCTGTCTATGTTTGGCTTGTCAAAGAAATATAACAATGTGTAAGCATGTAGGGTGATCCACTTCCCTGCATCAGTAGCACCTGAATTGGTGTGCATCTGTGAAATGCTCTACTGTTTTTCCTATCTGGCTATTTTGAGTTAATCGGTCGAAACGGAAGGAAATACCTAAATCAGGAATTTTTCTCTGCTAGAAAAAGTGACTGATACGACTCTAAGGGTGACAGTGCAAGTAAGAATCATTTAAATAAAGTGGCAATAAAGGGAGAACTCAAAGCTATACTTGATGTATTTGATCTGAGCCATGGGTACAGATAGCTCCTTGTAAAAGAAATGGAAGACACATCGTTGGTTAATGTTCTTTATATTATTATCCTGAGTGGGTTTGATTTAATGCTTGCTTAATGCGAAGGGAGGAAGGTGGGAGATACAGGATGGGAGGAAGGTGGGAGGTACAGGATATATTTCACTTTCAACTGTGTATGCAGTGCTGGTACCTTTTGTATCGAGCTTGTGCATATAGTGCCCCTCTTGATAGCTATACATAGTTGTTCAAATACGATCTTTTCCCTCATCAGAAACAAGCTGCTTGCTCTGAAAAAGTCATGCCTTATGTAAGCTATGTGACTCCTCCCCAGATTCCTGCAGCATCAGCGTAATCGGCGTGTGGAACGCACTGTAATGTTAAGCTCTAGGTGTATTCCTGTGGCTGTTGGATAAAATCTGTTTTGACAGAGGAAAGTCGTGGCCAAACAGCTTGAGATGAGGGAACAGACCAATGAAACAGCAGAGGCTGTTTTGAGAGGAAGCTTTGCTGAGTTTTAGGAAACTCCCGGCTCTACCTTGCAGACCTGTTTTTATTGAAATACTGTATGTAAGCTTTCAACTGGAGTAAAGCAGTCTATTTTGAAGAAATTTCCTGTCTGTTAGACATGACTAATTAATACTGAAGCTTCTTTTTAGCTGTTTTGAATGAGTGGAAAGGCCAGTAAATGTTAAAGAAACAGGCATTCTCTTTATTGGCAGTCTGTCAGGTCATGCCCTTATTGACATTCGTCCCTGCTCACTGAAGCAGTAGTTGTCCACAGCTCAGGATTGCAGAGGGGTAACCCTTCCTAGGCATCCCTCTTCTGTTTGGTCTCCTTATGCTGTTTGTAAAATCTGTACAGACGTATTACTCGATCCTGAAGAAAATTCTTGAGGTGAAACCTTATCACAACTATTAACAGAATTATATCAAAGAAAGAAAAAAAAAAACCACCCCAAAACCTAAAAGTAAACGTGGTTAGGAAGGTGGCAAGTGCTGGAAAGCAGAGAAGCATTCAGAAATGTGAAGAAGGGAGGAGGAGGAGCAGATTAAATGGAGCATGCAAAAGTCAGGGAGCCTAAGTATAGCACTGATAAATCCTCTGAATCCCAAATAATCACTACTGCTCCATTTTAGAAATTTGCCTGACATACAAATGGAAGTTCCGCAAAGATCTTCTCTCTTGCTCTGAATAGCACTGAAGTCCATCCATGTACTGTTGTGCCATGCATTGACGTGTTCCTGGTGACACAGCAGTGGTCACCGCCATGAGGTGTGTGGCTGAGATGCTGATGATAACTGAAACCATTTTCTCTCTCCTTTTCCATGACTGCTGATTATGTAGTTCTTTGCTCTGGAGGGCATTGGGCTTATCCCGGCTGCATAGTTTGCTTTTAGGGATAAAAATGACTACTAATGCTTGCAAATGACTTAGCCGCATCCAGCAACTGGCTGATGCAGGGCAGTTGGGTAGTGCAGTCACTGACGTTAGAGCACTATCTATTAGGAGGTCATTTCTTAGAGCCTTTTCAACTTGATTTGGATTCTGCTTCCATTTGGAATCCAGTTGTGAGAGGATGCTATCCACCTGTTTGGAGCAGTTAATACCATGACATGTCAGAGGTTTTAACGAATTTTTTTCAGAACCTTGAACTATTAATTTAACATCAAAGGGTGTGTTAATAACAAGAAGGGAAGACCAAGATAAATGCTTTTGACAGTAATGACAGCTGATGTTCCTGTTTATTTAGGAATAACAAAGGCAAATGACCCCAACAAATTGAAAGCTCTAATTATAAGATCTTATCAGAATAATGGGCCACTTATTTGAGTTCATACTGCCAATAGAAAGTGAATAGTTTTTTTCCTGATTTTCATAAGACTGAAGAATAGAGGAGAATAACTGCTTCCATACTGCTCTGCAGTCTTCTGGGTGTCTGATAAGCCTGAACCTTGCCAAGAGGCAGCTATTGCTCTGTAATCTGCAATTTCCTATTTCTGGTTAGTTATCTGATGCGGGAGTTATTTCTTTCCAGAGTAGAATGAAAGCTTTTCACACTGGGTAGGTTTTGATAATTGTTTTTAGAGGCTATGTCTTTGTGCAAAATGTGTTAGCAAAAGGAATTTTGTCATTTCCCCGCGCTAAGTTACTAATATAGAGAGGTGTTCTTGTATCCTACACAACAATCCTGTATTCTGGACCCGTATTGAAATGGACTCTGACGTGGAAATAAAAACACGAATGGTGAATGATGCCATCCTGTTAAAAAACAGGGCTGCGTCTGTAACCTTAGACAAATTCTTTATTCTTTTCTGTACTCTCCCCATCTGCATAAGTGGAAAATACTTCCCTGCAGGCTAGTTGTGTGGAACTTGATTCAGCGAGTGAAGAATGCTTCCCTTCCTCAAATGATCTCAAAATGAAAGTAGAAATTATTTTATTATGTCTATTTATTAAAATGTTTGGCTCCAGAATTTAAAGAATTATTTCGTATCTTCTTACTCATTGTTTGGCAGAATTGAACATGTCTGTTAAAATGCTAATTTGGCTCCAGCTAAATAAAATTCTTCAATGGCATTTGTTATCTTTAGGTTAAACTGATTGCCAGAAGGCATCCCAGTAAAGCAGATATTACAGTTCAGTCCCAGTTTAAGAGAGCTATAAGCGTGAACTTAAAGTCTTTGGCAAATCCTTTCCACTGATGTTTAATCAGAGAGCTGGGCTGAAATGGGTTTACTGTGACACATAATTTTAAATAGTAGAAATCTTCCAAAAGAACATAAAGAGCTGATGTCATTCACTTTCAAGTCTATGCTAGTTTTGTTGATGTTTTGATTATGCAGGATCAGAACTTTCCATGTAAATTCTAGTAGTGATGTCTAGTAGTGCCTGGTAGTGATGATACTGCTTTCATCATTATTTTCCTTAAAAATCAACTCTATTAATCTCTGTAAGACTTGTGTGGTATTATGTAGTCTATATTACACAGATCCTGGTGTTTTTTAGAGGGAAGGTGTATCTTGCTAATTATTTTATATCTATGTATGTATACACACGCATGTGCATTTTTTGCAGGTATTATTGACAGCACCCAGGTGGAGCAGAGGCAGGTTGTCGCTGTGACTGGTGATGGAACCAACGATGGACCAGCACTTAAGAAAGCTGATGTTGGCTTTGCAATGGTATAATCTTGAGCATATTTACTGATGTTTGGGTCACTATAAATTTGCTGTAAGAGGTTTTTCGTTCGTTCAGTGTTGAGAAAGTTGCTTAGTTATTACTTGTCAGTGAAGCAATACATGGACGGGGCAGGTTATGTTGCTTCAGAATCCTTTAATTTACTATATTAGATTCACTGGTATTGCTGGTTATGATACTTTTTTCAATATTTTTGTGGAATTTTGTGCCAATACAGATAAAACATCTGTTCTTCACAGCAGTGGAGTACTATTTTGCTTTGGTAAAATCCATCACTATTGGTAAAGATGTCTTTCCAACGTACTCTGACTCTGAAGACATTAATATACTAGACTATATATTAAGATACACAATTCTAATTTTTGTTAGCAATTCTGTTCATGCATATTAATAAAATATCATCGATGATAAAAATAACTCAGAAGATTGGTAGTCATTAAGCTGATAATTTAAAACACTCAAAACTATCATCACATGAGTTACACTGCTCTCTATCAATTCCCTTTTCTGCATCCTTATTCACTTTCAAAAATAGGCCAAACTAGCTAACTTCCTAGCAAATACAAAATGCAGAATATACTCAGCAGTCACTATTACTATGCTGGGTAGTCTCTGCGTAACTGTGGACTTTGAATGAGTATGAAGATTTGTATTCTGTCTCTGTACTTTCTAGTAGGTAATTTTATTCACAATTAATTTTTTCCAGGGTATTGCTGGGACAGATGTTGCAAAGGAAGCCTCAGATATCATCCTAACAGATGACAATTTCAGTAGCATTGTGAAGGCTGTAATGTGGGGACGTAACGTCTATGACAGTATCTCCAAGTTCTTGCAGTTCCAGCTCACCGTCAACATTGTGGCCGTGATTGTGGCTTTCACTGGAGCCTGCATTACCCAGGTAAGGTTAACTTCAGGTGTTGCTTGAAGTATGGGGCCAAATCCTACCAAGCTACACTCGCTTTTAAGTAATGGTGGCTTACATCTGATTCTGACTTCATACAACAGAAAGTATGCTTTCTGAAATTCCTCTGAGCAGTAAGAGTGTATTTAGGATCAAGCTGCTAAATGTTAAATAGCTGTTGACATAAGGAAGTGCACTAATCCATCTTCTCCTGGAAGAAAATTGCTTTTGGGAGCTGCTAGTTTTTGTGCTGCCTCCATACAGCTCCCTGGTTTTGATTACATATTATTGTTGTGACAGAGCCTGTGAAGATAGGACAGAAAATGTCAGGGATTGGGAGAAGGAAGAGGTTATGTGACTTTGCCTTTTCCTCTCAGAATATTTCACTGCTAAATATATAGTTCTTGATGGATTATGGAATGAGTTGATTATTTTCAAGAGAGCGGTACTGACACACAGAAGTAATCCCAGCAGGGGAGCTTTTTGATTGATAAAATTATTTTGTTCCTTTCAGGCAATTCCTTTTCATTTCAGATACAAATGGCAAACCAATTAAATGGCACATACAGTTGGGCTTTCATCTCTTTTTCTCCTTCTACGTTAATCCCTCGTTGCGATCCTGGTGTACATGCAACATGTCTAGGTCTTTTACAAAAATCATATGTGAAAGCAAACCACTTTTTTTTTTCCCTTCAAATTACTACTTTTTGATAATAAAATTAAGTTTTATTTTCTGTGGAAAGAAAACAAGGATGTATTTAGTATAGTATGAGGTTTTTTTCCTGCACTAGAAAATAGCAAAACATGCAGGTTTCAGTGCTGTCAGTCCCTAAAATAATGCATATTTCAGATGCTGCAGACAGGTGCTATTACAAAATGCCTCCTTTGATTGAGACGCGCTATGGGAAAGCTGATGCTTCCCTGCCTTGTGCTCCACACAGATGCACATACCTGTTTCAGCAGGGAAATTTCACCTCATGCACACCTGAGCAAAACAATGAATAAGTCATTACCTCTGCTCCAGGGTAAACTTACATTGTAATCATGGAATTGATACTTGAAAGCAGAAACCCAGGTACCTTTACACAACCGTGAGGTCAAACTTCTCCTAAGCCTTGACTGACATTCAGAGGCTTTTTTTTCTGCTGCACATGAGGAGTCTGCAGCTCCCAGCTCCTGCTGGCACATATTTAGCTGCTCTGAGCTAAGTGAGCATGAGGCTAGTGCTGGGGCTGGGATTCACAGGGGCATCAGAAATGCCTGCTTTTGAACCAGGTGGAAGTGATCTTAACAAATACCTATTTCATTCTGTAGAAAGGAAGCACGGAAACCTCAATTCACGTGTTTTCCAAGAAGTAAAAGTTGTGAGCCGGTAACTGCTAGATCCCCAGCGCACTGCCCCAGGTCTTGAGGATGCCTTGGTGGCACAGTTGGGCCTGTGCTACGGGACAGAATTATTGATGTTGAGGCAGAAGTTGGATAACTTTTCCTTTTATCTTGGGAAATATTTCCAAGCATATTGAGAAAATGTTTAGCTGTAAAGTGATTGTTGCTGGTAACAGAAGGTATGCGGGTAAGGACTAAAAGTCTGGAAGGCCAGTCCTCCTGGATTTTTATCAGTGGTACAAAACCATATAGAAAAAAAAATGCTAAAAGCAACGTGGTAAGAATACTATAATTGGAACTGAGATGAGTGCTTCCTTTGAAGACCCTGTTTTATAGACATCCAATCACTGCCTACTAACATTTATGGTGATTTTTTTTTTTATTCGCGTCCGGCATTTTTGTAATGGCTTTGTGAAAGCATGAAGGGAAATATAGCCTATTTGTTAACTAAGGAGTTTCTGGTTTATTCTTGAAGAGGCTAAACATTACTGAAATGGTGCAAAGACTATTTTAAATCAAGTCTGTGTGCATGTGTAGTGCATAATCAGTGCAAGCGTATTCCCCTGTCTAATTCCAGAGCTTGCTTCATCCCTTCAATCATTCCATTGGCTTCTGGAAGGATTTGGGTCAGGCCCAGTGCATCTGTATTGCCCCCATGGTCTGTAAGACCGTCAGGGGGCCTCTCGAGTCTATTGTCCCTGTTTACAGGATTTAATGTACACCTTCTAGAATTCCTAGATTCTTATGCAATTCCTTAATTTGGCAGTAAAAATGCAAATCCAAAGGAAGAGTTCTGAAAGGAGCTAAAATTGAAATTGTAGCCAAAAGGCAGCAGTTATTTCCATTGTAGCTCTGTTTACACCCAACAGCCTGAGTGCTGATAATCTCCAGCAGCTTTCAGTTCTGTCTCATTCAAGAAGGATCTTGCCTTACGAATGAACATCATTATGTTAGGCTTTGACTCAAATACTCTAGCCAGTGAAAGGGCACTGTGTTTATTTGGCTCATAAGCTTTACTAAAAATTACACTTGAGAACATACTGTACCCTCTGGTTGCTATGAAAATAGCTCTAGCACAAAATGCATGAATATACGAAAAAAACCCTTGCATCCGACAGGCTAGGTGCACACACATAGATCTAGGTCTGTAAAAATTATTATTTTGACTGAAACATTTAAGTTCTTAACAAACAAATGAAGCTAAAATCCGTAGTTCCCAGAAGGCACCACAGCTTTCTGTGACCTTCAAAATGAATATAAAGGAGGTCCACATTGGACTGGATTTTAATTTGCTTTTAGGTAGCCAGTTTGGCTTTCTTTGACACACAGAATATAACTTTAGTCCACAGTTAATATTCAGGTTAATGAATATTACACAGGCTACCCTTTTAGTGATATTTCATCAAATCTAGAATGAGAAAAGGTCTATGTAGGTAGTAACATTTATTTCATGCTACTTAATGTCACCTCTCAAAAAATCTGTTCTGCAATTCAGAACCAGCATACTGGGGTGCTTTGAGTATGAAGCTTCTCTTACACTTAGCTACTCTTTTTGGTGTTTCTACTGTTTGTGCGTAAAGGAAGTAGAAAGATAAAATCTCTGGTTTATCTCTTTTTTTTTTTTAACACCTGGCTTTTGCTTTACAACTAAATAGACTTAATTTTATTCAGTCTTGATCCTGCAATTGCATCGGTGTGCATGTAAACGTGTATGTGGTCCTGTCACTGCAGGACTCCTGGTGAACCCCAGCAACTCTATTAACGAAAGGATCCAGCTGTGTGAGTACTATTAGGAGTGAAACTAGACCGCCAAGGAGCGCCCAGAGAATGCATTGCCACACAGGAGCTGATTTGTTTGGTCCAGAGCACCTTAGGAGTGCCATGGAGAGGTTTAACAAAAATATTAGGTAGAGCCTGTGACCATTAGTGGTCTTTTTAAGGATCTCCTGCTTTTTTTTCTCAAATACATAAATAAAGTCAGTGTCCTTGCCAATTCCACTTCAGAGATCTACTGTTTAGCCTAATTCTGTTCATGTTGAGCAAATATTATTTTATTATTTATCTACCCAAAGCCTGCTTCAGCAAGGTGCTGCTGTTAGATATCTACTATATCTGTTATTTCTGTTTTTTTTCTGTTTTTTAGTTTGCTGTTTCAATAGATGTTTAACTACATGTACAAAGTGTAGGGGACCCTACATGCTACTCCATTGTTATGTATGGATTACAAAGGAGTAGCAGTGGGCTATTAAAGAAGTTATTATGCAGAACAAATGGGACCAGTGCAAATGGTCATTTGGTATTCTCTGTCATCGGTCCCAGCATGAAGTCATGTTAAGGTATCAGAAATGATATTCTGAGCAGCACAGGAATTACAGACACAGCGTCACCTGTTGGCAAGTTTAGCGTGGCTGCTGCCCTCACAGGGATACAACTTACATCGGGCCCTCTTGCAATTTACAGCAACTCGATGGATAAGCCAAGAGTTCTGAATTTTCAACTAATAGTGAACTTCTGTGTTGTGATTCTGTAATTACGCAACTCTGAGATGTAGGTCATACAAGAAAGCCAAGCTTAAAGAAGTCTCTGATGAAAAGCTGGATCGCTCCATCTGGGGCTGCACTGGTGCTCTCAATTTTGTGTCCAGTCTGTCCATAGCACCCACCCGTGAGATCACAGCTGTTATTTCTGCTACTCCCATGTCAGTGCAGCTTGTGTGGCGCAGTGCAGCTCAGCTGTATTAATTCACCTTACCTTTCGATTAGTCTAGTTCATTTACCTCTTGCTTCCTCCTCTCTGTGTTGCCTGTTACATGCTTTTAAAATGATCAGGGTGTGGTTATCTTGACCAGTTTGCATATAATTGTCCTTTCTGTTTAGCAACCATTACCTCAGATTAAATCAATATTTTCTTTTTCCAGTGGATTTATGAGATAAACTCTTATATTCTGACATCATTCTCTGAGTATCATTTTTGCAGAGCCCTTGATGGACTCAGTGAGGGTTCTTCTTTGGAGCCCTACCTACAATTATTGTGGATTTTGTATTTCAGACGAGTCATTGCTCCGCATCTCTAGGTGCCATATAGAGTTCCATATATTCCTTACAAAGCCAGAAGGTCATCCTGTTTCCTGTCCCCAACATATAGACACAGTACCAAGAAACTATTAGGTGTTTATGTTTGGAGCTGTTAGAAATAATCTGGGTATGTACAAAATAAGATTTTTCAAGTGCAGTTCAGTCAAATGGTAACATTTTTTTACTGGAACTATACAGCTAGCAGCTTTGTCTGTGACAAATTTTGTCTGTGTCTCCAACTGTTGAGGCAATGTAACTATTCAAAAAGGTTGCATTAAAGAAAGAGAAGACAAAGACAGTGTTTTTACATTTTACATTCAAATTATTATTCTTGTGCTTTGAGAAAGACTTAATGTTTTAGCAGACATTAGGAACTGAAAACAGTGACTCTATAGGACATTATGTTTGGAAAATTAAATGCTAATTAAAAAGCACTGTAGCAATGAACTACCGCATGAATCACTTATTGTTTTTACAGATCCTGTTCAAAAAATGAGGATGATCTATACTTACATGTATGAGGCAGTAATTTACATGGGTATAATGCTTTACTGTAGGCCTGTATTTGGCAAATCCTAAAATAATAGCATTGGCAAATTTGAAAAAGCTTTAATATAAAATCAAAGTGTCTACTGTTTAGCTGTGTTTTGGGAAGGCTTAGAGGCATGGAAATAGACCTGAGGATGCCTCTTCCATACAATTAGTAGACACTGTGATCTAGCAGAAGCAGCGAGGGCTAACATTTTTTTGCTTTAATGTATGTAAAGTTAACCTACCAAAAATGCTCATTTTTATGAATCCATGCATGTGTTCTGTGACAAGTGGGAGTAAAGAGGTAAGGGTGAAAATACCTTTTTATTCCCTTACAGCTTGTCATCGAAATCAAAAGTAACAAGCTCTAAAATTTGTGAGGCTCTGCATGTCACAAAAGATTTGTAGTTTATTTCCGGCCTCTGGTAATTTGTACTTTTAAGTGTTTCCAAGCTGAAGTGTAACATCACTTGATTTAAGGGACATTTTCCTTTTACCCCTAGGCCAATGCTAACCTATTCCAAGGTCAAGTGGAAAGGAATTTGACAAATAAGTGGTGATTTTGGGTGGTTTGCAGTTTGAACGGCTTTCATCCACAAAGTTTTCAGAAAGTGAATTAAGAATTATTAGCTAGTCATTTAGTGGCTAAAACGCAGTGAAAAGAACATTGAATTTGCATCCCACTTGCATAAGTGACCAAAATCTTCAATGGAAGACTAAGCTCCTCAGCTGATATGTATTTTCCTCAGTTTCCACCAACTAATCAGAAATCAGATAGAGTTGCAGTGGAAATTTCATTCCACTGCCTGCACAGACTAATGTGTATTTAATGTTTTGGCTTCAGCTTAGAATGAGCTTTCACACTTGACTGAACAGTGTAGCACTGCCAATAATAGATAATTATTAGAGGCACCATAGCCACCCAAGGTGATCGGCAGTGTGAAATGGTGAGAACATGCTGTTGCCAAAACTGATGACTGCCAATTACAGTTGTGTGATTTAGAGACTGAAAGAATCTGACTTTTTGTTATGCTAGGAATGTGTCGGGCTCTGATAGGCACCTGAATATTTGACTCTATTTCTTAAGCAAGCAGACAAATTCAGTTTTATTGACATAGAAGTCAGCACATGAAGCAGAAATTCAGCTATTGTAACATCTCAAAGTAGAGAATTTTTTTCAAGAAAACTTATTAACTAGACAGGTAAAAATACAAGAAGGAAAATTCATCAGTAGAAAACATGTTTTCCTTTTTCTCTATAAACTATGTCCAAGTCTAGGGTCTCTGAGCCCTAGTGATAAACTGCTTTTTGTGCCAGTACTCTCCTTGTTTGAGCCATTAGTATTAATACAAATAAATGAGGTCTCAGTTTGGAACAAAGTTTGTCCTGATTGCTTTTCATTTTTAAGCCACCTCTAAAGACAAAGACGTTTCCTGTTTCTGCAGCTGCATATCAAATGAGTGAGCTGAACTCTCCAGATAAGGCCAGTTAATGCAACCCATAACCAAGTGGTCAAGAATCTATTAATGCTAATCTTCCTCCCTTCCCTGAGGTAGCCAACCTGTAAGACTTAGAAACAACAGGTTGCTTTTCTGCATCCCTTTGAATAAGCCAAAAATGAGTATTTTTTAATAAATAAAATATATCAAAATTTGTGTAAATGTAAGGGTGTTAAAAATACGTTTTCAAGAGGAAATAATATCTTATCTCAAGGGAGACCTGGATTATAAACCAAATCTACAAGATACCAAACCACTTAGCCTTGTTCTCCATATGTCCTTGGGATACTGAATGGATATTGGCATTGGGTATTGGATATTGGTTAACACTTAACCCTTTGAAGAAAAGGGCAGAATTCATAAGGTGTTTTTATTGGCTTTGATTTGGCTTTTATGCTGTTCCAAAGTGTCTTTGCGTCACTACTGCAGCACCACGGTAACGTAATGCATAAGAACAGTACTCTGATCTTCCAACTTCCACGCTTTAGGTTAACTCCCTTCCTTTATAAAATTTGTCATACTGGTACCTTATTACTTTTGAGATTCTATTTTCCTAATAAACCCCATCTATTTGAAACAGGAAGCAGACCTTACTGACGGTGTCCGTTTTGTGTTCAGTCTAAAGGAATAGGAGGTTGTTAGATACAAAGAAAGAACCTGCTTCATCATTCCTGATACAGCTTCTTGAAGCAATTGCATTTATCGTTACAGCAGCCCCAATGAATTACAAATCAAAACTTTATAATATCAATCCGGAGTTCTCCTGAGATCTGTGTTAGTTTGCTTTATTTATTTACTTTAAAAAAAAAACAAACCACCAAACATGATCTAAAGTCCTCTGTAATATGACCATAGACTCTTTCTCGAATTAAGTGAGGAAAGAGCTCCTTCTAGCGGTTGGTGATCTGCTTCTGAAAATAAATACTTGATCCTGACAAGTAGTAATGGTTGGGGGTTTTTTCTGTCCAGTTCCGTACTTTCGAATATGCTATGCTGTTACCCAGTAAAATAGTGACGATTTTCTTACTTTTGCACATTTGATATAGTTTAATAAGTTTCAGAATAATTTTTTAATTCATCAGGCATTTTTTTTATCACTACTGTATTTAAAAGGTCTCATTTAAGTGAGATATATTAAAGTGTCTCAGTAATTATTTAATAAAATTTTAATCATTTTAAGCTCTTTCTGAAAAAAACAGATAGGTAGGTTATATTAAAAGGAAATATCACCTTTAAAATTATTTCAGTATAATTTTTCTTCCAGGAAAGAAACTCCCACTTACGTTTTCTAGTTACCTAAATTCAGCTGAAAATGGAAGCATGATGCATGAAGTAAAAGAGGGTATTGTAAAATGTAAAATGTTTTATAAAGTGTTAATGTTATCCTTTATAAGAATTGTGTAATTCTAAATATTCCTGATTTAAATGATTGGAGAGGAATAATTTATCTTTGCTCAGATCACTGTTTCTCATGATTCTGGTCTTGCGTAAGAAATAGAAGAAAGGTCATGGTAGGTGAGACTAAAGGCCCATGTATTTCAGTATCCTGTCTTCAGCGCTGCTTGCAGTCGCACGGGAAGAAATGAAATCACAGGAAATGACCTGACAACACTTATTTTTCCAGGAAACATGTAACTTTCTAATTTGTCTCCACAGGACTCTCCTCTAAAAGCCGTGCAGATGTTGTGGGTCAATCTAATTATGGACACCTTTGCCTCACTTGCTTTGGCCACCGAACCTCCAACAGAGGCTCTATTGCTAAGAAAGCCATATGGCAGGAACAAACCTCTTATATCCCGTACCATGATGAAGAACATTCTGGGCCATGCTGTTTATCAGCTTACTCTCATATTTACACTTCTTTTTGTCGGTAAGAAAGTTTGTTAGGCCTGTTGCTTAGTTTAGAAGCATTTAGGTCTTGTAGCATGACAGTTCAGAATGCTTTAAATGTAACCAGTTAACGCACATTTATCAAGTCTGACATAGTTAAACAGCTAGCAGGACTAAAATGTAGCATAAATTATATTTTTATCAAAGTATCTATCCTGCTGCTTCTATACTGAAATTTCATTTTGAGTCTTGTCATTTTTAGTAGGCATGTAACAACAAATAAATAATAAAAAAAACAAACAAACAACAAAAATCAATATCCATTTTACCAGTATCTGGAGAAGCTCTAATCTGGAGCAAAGTGTTTGCCATAGTCTGGAAATAATGCTGATCTTAAGTAATACAGATAAGCAAAGCAATCAGTTTTAAGTGATACAAATAACACTCTGTTTTGACATTTAATATCTAGAATGGATATTAAAAGGGGGGGGTGGAATCTAATGTATTAGATTACTGGACTTTTCCTCAGGCCTTGCTAGCAACGGATGCTTTTTATAGGTCATATTTTGGAGAGGGGAGAGAAGGAGGAGGAATGTTTCTGGCTGCAGGCAATAGTAGGGGCTAATAATAGATTCTGTTGCTCTACAATAATAAGTGAACTTGCTCAAAGGACTGATAATTTTATCAGTTGGGTATTGTGTTCTTGTCACCGTGTCATCACTGTGATATTACATATGTTGTCTTTCAGACTTTGTCGCTATATACAGACTTCCATATAAGCTATAAATGTAAATTTATGGTTCTTAGGAATTTTTTTGAGCTCCATTGTGAAAGTCTTGTTCCACCTACCAACAACTGGCAGCTTACTTGGAATGCTCAAAGGAGGTGATGGTCTGTTTACACTGGAGCTGTTTAAACCAAAATAATTGCCAGGTTTTGAAGAGAGATGGTCTGTAATATTGTTAGGCTTATAGTGTGTTTTGAGAATGTCTAGTGAGTCTAAGGAAATCGTAATTTCAGATTCTCTAAAACAGGTGTAGAAGGTCTTGCTAATTCATGTGATATGAATCCTGGAACGAGTACTTCTGTGAACTTTATGGGGAGCTTTAATGGCTTTTTGATGAGTTTTATGATTTAAAATGCTTTATACTGAGTCCCGGTGAAAAGAAAACCAGGCTTTTTCACCCTATTCTAGTTACTTCTTTGTGTCTCTGGAAAACCCATGCATACTTTGAAGGACGCAGCCCAACCAATTTTCTGACAAGCCTAGGAAATACAGTCTTTTCCTTTCTAAACTCCACAAGGCTCAGCTTTGCAGTGAGATGATGTTCTAAACTCAGTGTTTCAGTAAATAAATTCCAAATTAATGAGAATTAGTTATATTTTGATCAACTAATACTTTTTTTTGTAGTAGGTTTCTGTAGAGACTAGTACATCAAGATTTTGTATTATTTTTCTATGATGTGGCAATACATATATTGTGTTTGAACATGCAGTAATACCTTTGAGACATCAGGCATGTCAGAAATCCAGAAGTCACTGACTAGTTCTGTGAAACGGTAGTATAAAAAAATCTTAACCTCAGCAGCTAGGCATAATAAACTTAAGGTTGATGTACTATAATGCCGTTTGGAACATGCTTGGAAATAAAAATTAGTTATGGGTTTAACCACTGCCATTCCTCAATAGCAGCATGTTCTTTGCCAATTAAGTGGCAAAGTGACGGAATGCAATAACAGAAGACTCTCACTGAGGAAAGTATTATTCATATATTTGTGTTTGTGTGTGTATTGAATGAAAGCAAATAGATGTAAGGTGTGTATATATATGTGTGTGTGCATGTGTGTATATCTATAAAAGATAAAATTATGATATCTGTTTGTTTTCATTAATTTTTTTCCTTTATTGTTTATATGTAGTAAGGGGAATGTTTTCCAATACTTAGTTATCTCTCTGGAGAGGTATAATCTTAAAAATCTCTGCTGTCTTACATTTTAAGTTTTGTGGCCTCATATTGTGTTACTGATATATTTGTGATATCATAATCTACTTTCTGTCAAAAGACTATAAGCCGAATTCTTTCTTTGGAAACATGCTCATTATTCCCAGTGACTTGAACGCAAACTGCTCAAGTATCCCGAAGGAAAAAAACACTCACTGTTAACTTAGCTGATGGAATTAATGACCTCAGGAGAGAACCTGAGGAACCCTTTCTTCTTCTTTCTTCAGAAATTCTGAACATAATGCTAGTGGGAGAGCAGAAAAATGTTTTAATTTGCTTTTATTAACAAAACACTGGTTATGGAAATTAGTAGTATTGTGATAATGTTCTTTACTCTTATTTCATTCATTATTTACATTTTCACGTGAATGCCCTATCCTTACTTTAAGGCAATGCCTCTTTAATAACTGTATATTATGTGTAAACTTCATGTACAAGAAAGTGGATGAAAAATGGGGCATGTCCTGGCAGTGTGCATTTGCAGCCCAGAAAACTAATTGTATCCTGGGCTGCATAAAATGAAGTGTGGTCAGTAGGTTGAGAGAGGTGATTCTCCCCCTCTGCCTGGCTCTGGTGAGACCCCACCTGGAATGCTGTGTCCAGCTCTGGAGCAAGACAAGAAACACATGGACCTGTTAGAGCAGGTCCAGAGGAGCCACAAAACTGATCAGAGAGCTGTAACAGGTCTCCTGTGAAGAAAGACTGAGAGAATTGGGGTTGTTCAGCCTGGAGAAGAGAAGTCTCTGGGGAGACGTTATAGCAACCTTTCAATAAAAAAAGAGGGCTGATAAGAAAGAGAGAGACTTTTTACCAAGGCTTGTAGTGATAGGACAAAGGGCAGTGGTTTTTAAACTGAAAGAGGGTAGGTTTGATTGGACATAAGGAAGAGATTTTTTTACAATGAGAGTGGTGAGACACAGGAACAGGTTGCTCAGAGAAACTATGGATGCTCCATCATTGGAAGTGTCCAAGGTCGGACTGAAAGATGTCCTTGCCCATGGCAGGGGGATTGGTCTACATGATCTTTAAAGGTCCATTCCAACTCCAACCGTTCTATAATTCTATAAGAAAGAGGTCCTTCAGGTGCGGGTATCTTCTCAAAACTTTTCTTATTTTTACAGTTACTCATCATAGGTTGTCTCTTGCTTGTTTTATAGGTCAGATCTAAAAGTGATAGTCAAATTACCAAAATAAAGAGCAATGCCTGATGGTACCCTCACAAAGCAGGCTAGCAGAATGATCAAAACCAAATCTATTTTAAACCAGGAATGTCTCTGGTTTTTCTCATTAATATCCCTGAATGCTTGTCAAGAGTTATGCCATACTGGATTAGCAAATGGGTAAAACCTGCTGAAGAGTGGTTGCTCTTGTAGAAAATCACAAATGTACTGTCAGTTGTCTCAAGTGCTCGGTATGTCAGAAAGAATTGACTAAGAATAATTACTACTTGGTTAGAGAAGTACTACAGAAAACTGTTTGTGTAGGTATACTGAGTTATGAGGTAAAAATCATCATCTGAGAGTCTTCTTGCTCAGGAAGTTTACATGTCTTTTGTGCAGAAAGCCCCTAAAACAGAGTACAGGAGGCAACTAGCTAAAGCAAACAAGGAAAATATAAATTAAAGTTTGATTAATATATTCTAGTGGAAACCTTTATTTTTGTCTTATACCTAGGTGAGAAAATGTTTAAGATTGACAGTGGGAGGAATGCACCGCTTCACTCTCCTCCTTCAGAGCATTACACCATTATCTTCAACACCTTTGTCATGATGCAGCTTTTCAATGAAATCAACGCACGGAAAATCCATGGTGAAAGAAACGTCTTTGATGGCATCTTCAGAAATCCTATTTTTTGCACTATTGTACTGGGTACATTTGCTATTCAGGTAATGATTTGGACAAGAATTAGTAACTATGCATCAGAAATTTACCTTAAGGTTTTTTTTCTGTGTGTGAATCAAAAACGGCTGCAACTCTTACTTGCTTTTAAGGGCAAATGCAGGGTAAGCTTCGCTGCAATAGAGTACCCAGTGTAGCATGTGTATGTTCAGCCAGGGAAAATTTTTGAAAGTGAAAAGAAGTTCCAGTTCTATGTCAAAAATCAGTTCATTTTTCTTGGGACAGCAGAAGGTCAGTCTTTCTATTAATTTTCCACTTTGTTTATTACGTTGTGGGACTATAGCTTTGCATAATGTTACTTGCCGAAGCAATGTCAGAAAAGTATTTATTATTTTGGCTATGTGTTTTAATAGCTGGATGTGTGAGCCAAGCATTTTATTCTAAAGAGAAAATTATTGTCTCCAGGAATTTGGATTACATAGATGGATATGGGAGAATACAGAACTGTTTTTATTTCATATTTTAAAAATTCCTAGTTCCATATGTATTTACTACACTTTCTGTGAAGTCCAGACTAATTGGCTTTGAAAGTTCATCTTTGAGTGCGATATTTCCATTAACTATTAGTTTAGTTCTGCTTCTAAACCCTTCCGAAAAGCCAGCATCAATAGCTGAATTTTCAAAGTAAAAAATATGGAGACCATTACAGTGCATCCTCAAGAAGGATAAGAAAGTGCTGCTGTGAGAGCTACAACAGTTTGAGAAATAAAAGGGCAGTCACCACTTCTGTCCTCAGACAAGCAATAGCTTGCTTTTGTTTTTTAGAATTCCTTTCTGTGCTTTCAGAATAAATAAATAATTTTCACAGGGCAGGGAGATGGATTAAAATATGCCATGCTATACCTCCCATATAGCATTTAGAAATTTCTTAATGTGGAGTTGTAATTTCTTTCTTATAATTTTAGCATCATATTCACAGTTTTTGTTTTGCATCCTCCTTTTTCCTTACTCTCCAGTCATTTTCCCACTTCCTACTCACTGCCTTCCATTTTCTGTCCCATTCCTTCTTCCTGTGTATTTGCACTTCCCATGGAATGAGTTTGTGTTCATAGTTTGTGCTTATTCGCTCACACAGGAAAGCAACTGCTTTATGTATTAGCGTTATTTTGTATCTTGGACTGAAAAAATTACTTTGAACTTCTGTTTTGCAGCCTTTAACAACTCTAAATCACTGGCTTGTGATTTCAGGTCCCTGGTTTTGCAGCAGCACTAACAAAAAGTATCAATAATAGCTGATTTTCAGTTAGCAAAACCTTCTCACTCCAAGCAGGCTTAGAAACTTGTTCAGGTTCTTTGTGTGTTGGTTATCCTGCTGCAAGGTGTGTGCTTTTCCCACCTTCTGTTTCCAACAGGACTAGATTTTGGTATATCATGGCATACCATCTATCCATGGTAACCGATCTATAAGCATACAATAAAATGTTAAATAGAGGGAAAAATATCTCATGCAGTGGACATTCCAAAATAAACTACATCAGGGTCAACGTATCCGCAGCTGAGAATACTCATAAGCTGGGAGGATACATGGGGATAGTCCTGGTTTCTTTCTTCCTGGGCATTTATATAAGACTGTTGTTAGATATGAAGCTAAGGAAGCCTTAGTCTGAACCGCTATGGCTTTTTCTGAGCTTTAATTCAGTGGGCATAAGTTCATGTGGGTTAATTTTTAGTGATCGAGATTCTGCAGCTTTTGCGGGATGGGTTCCAAAAACGTACTTCTGGCAGCTTGACTTAGTGCCACCTAAGAGTGTCAAATGCCGTATTTGGAATATAAGTATTTTGATTTTGGGTGCTCTTTAGATTCAGTCCACTAAACAATACATTGTTAATAATATATTTGACTACTCTACAGGTTAAATATCCTGTAATTAAGGCAGCAGAGCTGTAATATGTAGAAAGACAAAGTAAAATCTCAAGTAAAATATGACTGAAAGTTGTTGGGCGTTTTTTCTGGGGTTCGAGGGTTTTTGGGGAGGAGTGTTTTGTTTTGTTTTTTCCCCAGAAAATATTTACCCCCTTTCTTCTCTGCTTTTCTTTGTAGATAGTAATTGTCCAGTTTGGAGGAAAACCATTTAGCTGTTCTCCCCTGCAGCTTGACCAGTGGATGTGGTGTGTATTTATTGGATTAGGAGAACTTGTATGGGGTCAGGTAAGCATTCAGGAATAAGTAGATTTCTTTCTTTTCTTTTTCTAAACCAATCAAAGATCTGATATTGTTCATAATCTTATTTACACTGTTGTTTCCTTGATCTCTCACGACGTCATATTTAGCACACATTGAAATACAGGGTGCTCTCTAAGTACTTCAAGAATAGGCATAGTAGTAAGGATAATTTATCCCACTGTTCCTTTTGATTTTTGTTAATTCATATCTTTTCTTTCCTTCAGCAGGGCGTGCTTTCACCAAGGTCTTCTTCAGTTAGGCTTTTTCATTAAAGATGTTTGATTCATAACCTAGTCCTCTAGTCACAAAAAAAGCATAGTAAGGGCAAATGCAGGGTAAGCTTCGCTGCAATAGAGTACCCAGTGTAGCATGTGTATGTTCAGCCAGGGAAAATTTTTGAAAGTGAAAAGAAGTTCCAGTCAACCCACTTAGTGCCTTGCTGAAACTGCCATTCTATCAATCCACAGTAGCCCTGGTACTGGCACAGGACTAAGTCCAGAGCATTTGATATACACCTGCAGTGATCCTCCATCCACCTACTTCTGTGTGTAAAGGATGGAAGAAAAGGGATATTTTCCTATAATAGTTGCAGAAAAGCACAGTTTAATTCACGTGTCATTTTAAAATTCTGCTACAACCTGTGTCATCGTTACCTAATATAAAATCATATATAGATGTAAAACCAAGTGTCAACGAGATAATTAAATAAGTTATGCGATTGTCTGGAAGTGACAATACAGATACATCCAGTATTGTTAAAATACTACATTATTCTTTTATGTACAAACACCTATTGCAAAGTTAATAATAATGTTAGTTTTTTCATTTCTGAATGCATTATTAATGTATTTTAAGTTGATGCCACCTGACACAGTAAAAAAGATACGTGAAAAATGCGAAGTACATTTTGCTTCTCAGATGTAAAGATACATATAGATCAACTGGTTTGCCACTACAAAGAAATTGCCAACTGCAGTTGAATACTGAAATGGTTCTGATGGAATTGTAATGAATAGATGCTAGATTTCAAAACTGATTATTTGTCCTCTTATGGAAAAAATTAACTTTCTGGGCCTCAGACTTTTTTTGAGAAATAAGCTCAGAGTCATGGCAGCTTGTAATGCATATGTTGCTGAAAACGACCACTATTTGATTGTTCTAATGTAATTAATACTTAAAGATGGGATTTGATTTATGACCTTGCAGGGAGAAAACCTAAGATCAGTTCGGTAAATCTTGGAAAGAAAAGATACATTTCCAACTGATCGGAAAATACCAACTGTGGGAGGGGGGAAAAAGCAGGGAAAGGGAAAAAAAATCCTACCAGTTTTATTAGATCATTCAGCTGTGAAGAATTTCCTACAGCCTTTGATCAATGTACTATTTGGCTTCTGAATTTTGTTGTACGTGGTTATTACATAACCACTAAAAACTAAGAGTAATATCAGCATCTGTTTTCAATTTAAAAAGGGGTGTAGTTGCCCAAGTCTTATTGCAAGAGCTTAGCCATTAAATTAAAACTGGGATTGGAATACCTCAACAATTTTGTTACTGAAAGACTGCAATTTTACGTAAAGCAAATACAGAGGCGAAAAAATCTTTCTCTTGTAGTCAGTATTTAGTGATCAGAAAAGAAAAACACGAGCTAAAAAAATGCATTATTTACATATTTGCATGATAACACAGTCTGTGGCAAGTATTCTCTTCATGGAGCTCTGCAGTAAGAGAGACTTCTTTTCCTTAGGAGGTGCTTCTCTTCCTTCTCAGCCTTTTCTCTCTTGCTATGACTAATTCTAGTTCAGCACACAACAAATCCGTTATCCCTTTCTTTTATCACAGTCTCCTGAACTTGCTGTTCTTGTGAACCACCAAAACCAATCAAGATTTTCAAGTTTAGATGTTAAAGTTGGCACTTTTAAAAGACCTTTAAGGTGTAATTTCTAGGAAGCCAATCTGAGTTGCTTTGAGGGACAGTTTTCTAAAAGGTGGCCCTCATCAATTTTGAAAACCAGGTCTTTCTAAGATATTTCATGTTACATTCCCAGAATTATTAATCACTTTTGAAAATCATGATAGTTTTCCTGGGAATAATATTTAGTTCCTTAATCTACATCCAGTCTACTGAGTCTGCCATTACCTGAACTGGGCAGGTGTCTGAAGATACGGAAAGCAAATGAACAAACAAAAAGACACCTAAACATCCTAAGAAAAGAATTAGAGCAGGATCTATCAGCCTGGCTGAGAGAGGTCAGGAAGGAGAGGTATGTTCTATCTCGCAGAATCACTACCAAAAGCAGTTGTTTCTCTGTGTACTGTCTCGCAAGTACTTCTTCACCATCACTTTTATCCAATACCAAACAATGTCCAGTAGCTTCTTTCTGTAGAGTGTTGGCATTATAGTGTTTTGAAAGCTGGGAAGCTGAAGCGGTTTCAGTATTTAAATGACTAGCACTTACCTTTTCTTTTTTTCCTTCTGTTCTGTCTTCGCTCGTGTCACACTAATTCATTAATTTTCCAAGTTTACATCATGTTTTTCAAACCCCAAAATGCGCTTTAAAAAGGTTCTGTAGTAGTGTAGAAACAGGGTTTTTTTTACATTTCTTCATTTGTCTTTAAAAATAATGTAATAAAAGTGGAGTTGCAGATCATGAAGGTCAAGGGGACCCTCAGCAAAGCAGTTTATTTTCATCCTGAAATTATTTGGTACCTTTTCATGTGTCTTCACTGTATCCATTCCAGTTTACCAAAACTGTAAGATATATCCTCACCAGCTTTCCTGCAGCTGTCCGATTCTGTCTCCATCTTTCACACATTTGAGCTTCAGAGATGTGATTGCTCAGTGCTGAAACAAAGAGAAACAAAAGAAAATTGCAGCACTTTTTTGCTAAATGGGTCTAATAGTTAACTTTATAAGAGATTTTTTTTAAGCTCTCAATATGTTCCAGGTAATACCTTGTTTAAATAGACATCTGCTCATATTTTTATTAAAGTTGGCAAAAGAAATCAGAACAAAGGGAAAATGACTGCAAAAGAGGGCAACACTGAAATGTATTTAAAATAATTGTGTTATAACATTGTGTAACTACAGTATTTGCAAATTTTTAAGATTATTAGCCATCTCCTGTATTAATTACTTCGAAGGACCAATTTGGTGGACAAACATGATAAGAAGAGGGGCTGAATTAATGAGAATTTATTAGTAATAACAGAGTAAGAGAGAGCCCTATAGGAAGTCAAAGGGGGAGACAGTCAAACCCACACCTTTCAGAAACCTCATTTTTGATAAATGCTGAGAAAAGAATTTCAACTTGCCAAAACAAAGGGAAGCTGAATACATGAACCGAAGTAGTGTGAGACGATTTATAAGCATGAGATGCACCTAATTTTCAGCTGGCATTAACATACATTAGATTATTACCAGTCATTAAAAATACCCAAACTCTAATTGCAGAAATAACAGTCTTACTAAGTTTTTTTTAACTCATTACATTCAAATACTTACATCCTCTTTTAGTTTTTTGAGAAAGGACAACATTTTTTCCGGCCTTAAACTTGCTCCATAGCTGCCTATTGCCAATGTTGTTTAACAATACAAGTGATGCTGAATGTTTACACAGTAAGCTAAGTATTTTTGGACTAAAATGGTGTTCCATAAATGTAAAGTACTATTATGAATATGCTTATCTTAGTTTTTCTAAAAGTTTATAGATCCCATTAAAGCATCGGTGTTCTTTTGTAATTAGCACATTATTATACTTGCACATATACTAAAACATATTAGCACATTGTTATTGAATGAGGTTTATGTTTTCAGTACTTTTTTATAATTTTAGGTCATTGCAACCATCCCAACAAGTAGGCTAAAGTTTTTAAAGGAGGCAGGGAGGCTCACTGAGAAAGAGGAGGTCCCTGAAGAAGAACTCAATGAAGATGTTGAAGAAATTGATCATGCAGAGAGAGAACTTCGACGTGGACAAATTCTCTGGTTCAGAGGGCTCAACAGAATCCAAACCCAGGTATGCTAAAAGTAAATGCCTGCACGGTCTAGAAAATAAATGCTTAATCTTTGATCAAGGCAAGACAATGTTATAAGGAAAGCCACAGAGAGTTTGTGTGTATGAATGATGGTACTTGTTCATTGCTTTTCTGTTTTCAAACAAGGAACACATGCAATAGTAAAAGAGGTGAACTGAACAAAGGGGGGTGTGTGTAGCAGAAGAGATAAAGTGAAAGATTATAAAATGGCAATATGCAAAAATAGGAATAATTTTTTTGAGATTACTGTGAATGGACGTTCTTATTGATGTCAGTGATGATGGCTCATAAAATAGTGCCACTTGGACAATGCTAGCTGTGGCAATGGCTAGCAAAATGTTATGAAGGCTTTCTATAACATACTGTTTTATTTTGTCAAAATTATATTGTTGCTGCCACTTCTGCACTAACAGAATCATTTTAATTGTTGAGTCTAAGGTATAAAGTACCATTTGATAACAAAAAATCTTTTCTGTTCTGGCACTACCATATATATCATGATTAAAAGGTATTTATTTTCTTTCCTATTAGGTAATAAAAAATGTGGTTCTGGATTTATTTTTAGTAGTAAGGGCCTAAGCATCCATTAAATATTCAAATGTATGTGTTGGGTACTATGAATGACTTTTTAGAAATATCTATGTTTTTATTTTAAAAAATCTCAACTGTTGCTAAATACAACAATCCGTGGCATTTTTTAATATACTAAATATTTGCACTGAATCATCGTGCTACATACAGCATAGATTAGGATATCTAGTAAAATTAGTCCTGTATTGCTAAAAAAAAAATATTTGAACTATTTCGCCTTTTTCGTTGAAGTGAAGTAGCATATTTTATGGCACTCCAGTGCTCTCTACTTGATCTTTCTAAGATGGAGTATTTGTGCCAGCTTGCAGAAGACCGCAGCTCTGCAAGACTAATATGTACTTGCCATATCAGATGTGAATGTATTACATGATGCTTACAAGAAAAAGAGATGAATAATTAAGAAAAATATTTTTTCTTTAAAGTATCTTTTAAAGAACTTTTTATCTCGGAAGATTTTGTCTTCATTCAAGAGAAACAGTCTGCTCTCCCTATTTCCATCTAAAAAATAATACATTTTTTTTGCTGGAGAAAGAGATGCAGCCATGCATTTGAGAGAAAAGTGCGGGAAAGCAGTTAACTGAAACTAGGACAGTTAGGTCTCTCTAGTGCATCCACAGAGCAAAAAAGAAAGAGGGTGGAAACTGGGTCTGGGCAAATTCCCATGGTTCTGTGGTAAGTAATTAAATACAGATCTTCAGCTTTGGTGTTGTGTGTCTTGACTGTGTTGAGTCAGGAGCACTCATCATTAGAGAAAATTCAAATTGTCACAGTCTAAAGGTGACAAACAGGTGCCCAGGAAATGGTAGTCTTCATGAAAAGATGGCATCTAAATGTGCGTTCTTTTCTTCCTGATGGCTATAGGAGGAGTGTTGCCTGTTGGCATTTCTGTCAGGATGTCTTTCTGGTTGTGGTGAGTGTAAACAACTACAAGCACAAAAAAAGCAAATTACATCCTTACGGTTCTTTTTCTAGGCTGAGAGATAGCTTTTAGTTCTTCTGCATTATCTTTGTCCACTTAATTCACAGATAAATTATTATTCTTCCATACTATTTAAAACAAAATGAACATTAATTATATTTCTTTGCTAACATCAATCTGCTTCGTTTCCTTTCTGCTCTTAGTTGTAGAAATATCTTCAGTAGGATGTACTGTTGCTCTCCTGCCAAGAGGCCTCTGTGATTTTTTTTCTCATTTTGTTTATTCAGTGACTTTGATTTTTACATCCATTTCATATCTGTGGAATGATAATGAAAAAAGGAAATGGGCCAACAGATTCAAAAAGAGTTCCAAGGTGTCTACTGGAGAATGATGAACTTACAAGCAGGTCAAATTAGATCCATTGTTAGATGGACCTTGAGTTGAGTGCATTTTGATGCGCTATGTGTTGTGGCCCATCCAAATGAATTCATACACTTGTACTACATTTCTCAGGAAGCCAGCTAAAGAAGAGTTGATGGAAGAAGATGAGGATGTCTGTAGCATCCTTGGGGAGCTGGAGGATTTGCAAGAATCCTCTGATGTCTAATGTACTTCTGGAGATACAGAAGAAGAAGGTAGAGCATCCCCTCACTTTATATATATAAGAGGATGACAGTAAGATTAGGAATAAACTCTAGACTCTCTCACAACTAGATTGATCATTCAAATCCTAACAAGACCAGTTTCCACTGACATACACTTGTCCTGTATATTAGGTTATCTTTATTTTGGCTTATTTTCTATTCAGTCATTATTGGACAGACAGCCACAGCACTCAACAAAAGCCTTCACTCCTAAAACACTTAAAAAGAATCTACGATAGGGGTTGGGGTTTTTTTCAGATAACTGGCATATCTCCTTTGTAATGCTCCCATAAAAACTCATCAAAACTGACAAAAACTTTGCAGCCCTAAAGACATTTTTTTTCTTTTTTGCACCCTCTCTCAAAATAGAGGGTTCAAACATAGACACCAGAGACAGGACTTGCCCTGTCGATTCTTTATACTGAAACGTCACAAATATTTCTATGAAGACATGCATGAATTTACTTTAAAGAAAGGTATATGAAAAATGCACATAACTAAGTCAAAGAGACTGGCTATCTACTTCTGATTTTCTTTTGTTCATTTAGGTATTTTGTTGTCTTATAAATATACTGTCGGGCTTCTCTGGATGGATGCTTGTTCTCCTCTGAATGGAAGTGTTTCCTTAGGGGATAGCTCTCTCAGAACACCAGTAACATGAAGTTTCACAAATGACTCATCCTAGTTATGCAAGTTTCAGAAAGATATAAAGGTGGTCTTAAATTATAGGGCTTTTCAGCCTCTGCTAGTTTTCAGGAATTTTTTCCAAGTCTTTGTTGCAGTTCTCACATATCCTTCATTCTAAAGGAATAAAAGAATTGAGAGAAGACTCATCATACCATCTTGGCAGATCTTATAGCTTATAATACAGAAAACATTGCAGTAGCCCAGTGTAAGTGGAATGGAAACTGTTTCATTTCATGCAGAAAAGTTTTTCGTGTTTTCGTTGTTTTTTTGTTCTGTGTTTTTTTGGATTTTTTGTTTTGTTTTGTTTTTGTTTTTAAAGAATATCCTGGTTAAAGAGTAGGTGAAATGAGACCTGGGTCTTGTTAACATTAATGACAACAGAAATTCTTCTTGGAAATCTGTTCCATGTTAAACATTAGAAAAATGTTAGTTCTGCTGTGCGTACCTCAAAAATACGGATCTTCTAGAGTATAGAACAAACAGAAAAATGAGAGGTGAAAAATTCCAACCTTAGAAATGAGCTTGACATGTAGGACAGTAAACCTGAAGGNATTCTTCTTGGAAATCTGTTCCATGTTAAACATTAGAAAAATGTTAGTTCTGCTGTGCGTACCTCAAAAATACGGATCTTCTAGAGTATAGAACAAACAGAAAAATGAGAGGTGAAAAATTCCAACCTTAGAAATGAGCTTGACGTGTAGGACAGTAAACCTGAAGGCTTGTCATCAAATATGATTACATCCTATATTTTGTTGGAAATGTTTCAAACTTTTCATAATATATGACATACCATTTACTTTCTCCTTTTTAGCAATTTGAGTTGTTCTAAATGAATTCTGATCTAGTTAAAGATGTCCCTGCTTACTGCAGGGGGGTTGGACTAGATAACATTTAAAGGTCCCTTCCAACCCAACACATTCTATGATTCTATGAATGCATTATTTCATAATCAAAAAATTGCAGCTTAATTTTAAATGCATTATTTATTTATTTATTCCCGTGAACTCTTTTTTCTTTGTTTGGGCCAAGTTCTTCTCTTGGCTTCAGGCAGAACACAGCCCTGCATGTTCAGCTTTTAAGATCCTGAAAAGGTTTTCATCCTCTCCTCTATGAATTACATTCCTGAAGATCTGTGGTTACTTTCTTCAGGAGAACGAGTAAATTACACACCTGTAATTCCTTTCTCTGGAGAAACTATTAAATACAGATCTTCCCTTATCTTTTCACTCTTACACTAAAATCTTTCAGTTTATTAGGAAGACATTTGTACACCTAGAGATGCCTTTTGGCTTAGGATTTATCATCTGTGTCTTCCAAGGTGATCTGCACTTCATGCTCTCAGTAGGAGTCTTTAAAGTCTTTTTTGAATGGTCTCTCTTGAAGAGTGCTCTATTAGCTGTGTTAGATCATGAAAACCCAAGATCTGTATTTAATTCTACTTCTGTACAGTGAACATTTCAGGTGAGTATTTAGTATGCCTTCCTATAACCAGTGGTTTGAGCCATACGTTTTCTTCCAGATGCCAATATGAACCTTAGCTAATGCTTTATTCGTACCGCTATTCCATATGCTAACTCACCTCATACTGTATTTTTTTTTACTGTGATATTTGTACTGGATATGTAATTCAAAATAAGTCTGCTGCAGAAAACACTTGAGAGCAGAGCTGTAAAATGTTGTGACAACTGCTAAATACTGTATGTCTATTAGTGTGCACATATTGAAATGGATGTTGTAAACAGGACTCTCAATAGCATGTCAATGAACAAATCAGCTATTTCATGTTTGTATAGTTTGTACATAGTTCAGCATGACAATTTTACGGCAGTAACCTTTGATCCTTTTTACAGCTGACTACAGTGATATGATTATTCCCAGAAAAGTATGCAGGAAAATAAACAGTGATGACCAAAGATAAGATTATGGGAGGGGATACATCCATACCATTAAAGATGAAGCCATATGAATTTTTTTATTCCCAAGGCTGCCCATAGCAGAAAATGCTAGCCAATTTATTATAGTGCTTTCAACTGTAAAATTTAGGAGGGCTTGCACCAAGATTTGTGCTGTTTTACTTGATAAATATACCACTTTACCTTCTCCCAACTACTTTCTAGGCTGTGTATCCTCAGAAATCTGGGTTACAAGATACAAATCTGGTAACAGTGGGTTACTTCAAATCAGTAGTTGGTTGAATTCTTCTATTTGATACTACTACTGCTGCTTTGTCATGTTGTGGTTGTACTAATGTAACAAAGAGGGCATTTTGGTGTGTAGGGATTTGTAGCATATATTTACTCCTTGCTATTATCTACTGCCAATCCCTAGCTTTACATTTCGACACTAAGCCTGCTTTTTATTGGTTATACTGGTGACAAAGAATGCCTTGAAATGCTCAGCTGTTTTTAACTCATCTTCTGTGGCGATGAATAAAGCACTCAGGATAGGTATTCAGGGTGGATATATCAAACAGTGCCTAAAATAGACATATGAAAATAACAAGCAGAAAATTGCAATGTTATTTGCTGCAGAAGTCAATCCAGTTCCACATCATTTTCTCTCTGATTTTAAGCGCGCTGTGTAACATAAAATATTAATATTTTAAAATCTGTAGTTACAAAAGACCGATATTCATTATCACTATGCTTAATTTATATAAACTTTCATTATAGAAAAATTCAGATAAAATATTGGAACACTTTATATTTTATCAAGCTGGTATACTGACAGCCTTGTTTTTCTAGACAAAATGGAGTTATATTTTGTATGTTTTAAAGGTTTCTTTGGTTTGGTTGGGTGTCGTCCCCACCATTTTTCCCCCCCTCAAATTCCAGTTAAGTGACTGAATTTTCCTGCCTCTGGAAGAACACCTAGAGAGCAATAACAAAGTAATTTTATTCTCAGTAGAAAAAAGTGGATATTCATTATATCAAGTATTCCAGTTTTATTTACTTTATTTACATATAAATAGAATGGTTTAAATTTTAAAGATTGTTATTTCAAATCTTCTAGTTATTTAAACTGATGCAGCTCAGCTGCCTCCTATGGAGCTGTTTCATTTTATCCAGGCAGAAAATTTGGATCATTTCATATCTAAAAACATTAAAAGGAACACTTAAAAGTATTTGTTTCAATGGAAGCAAAACTGCGTGCACGGTTGATTTATTGTTTTTCATTATTATTCCTGTCAGTTGTGCAACTGTATCCATACTTTAAGCAACTTGTCTCATTCTTTCCTCCATTACAGATCGAAGTAGTCAATACTTTCAAGAGTGGCACTTCCTTTCAGGGGGCTCTAAGGAGACAGTCCTCCGTCACAAGCCAGACCCAGGATGTAACCAATATTTCTAGCCCTAGTCACGTATCGTTATCCAATGCTCTTTCCTCTCCTACCAGCACCTCTGCTGCTGCGGCTGGGCGTGAGTGTGTATTCTTAATGCATCAGACCTACAGAGATGCCAACTTATGTAGCGGTCATTTGAGACTAAGCTACTTTGCCCTTTCCCATTTTGTCCTGCTATGTTTATTAGTTTACACATACCCAGAAACACAAAACAATGAGTACTTTGTGTACAGTAGATACTCTCCATGATTCATTGCAAGTTTTGTTACCTTACTGTTGGGACAGGAATTTCTAGTCATTTTTCTTATCCAGTGTATGGAGATTCTGATTTTATTTGAGGCTTTGGTGTCATGTTTTCTCAATCTCATTCGATATATTTTCTACTGCTTATTTTATAAGTACTTTAAACGATTCTACAAATATATTAAGCAATACAGGTTGTCAGCTAAAAGTTCATTCCATCTGGAAGACTGTGTGTAATATAGGTCACTCATGTCCAGGAAAGATGTACTCTTAATTAGTACAGGTACAGGAAGGAACAAGGAAATAGAGAATCTGGTTTGTGATGCAAGCCTAAGGGATTAAGTTTTACAAGGACGATGAAAGGATAAACTTGTTATCTCTAAATTGACGGGGAGGTAAGCATTAAGGAAGGAGCGAGCTAGACAAGTTAAAGAACAGTGTTGAAATAACAAAATAAATGTGGTAACAAATTTATTTGTTAGAAGAAGCAGGTTTCTAAACACTGAAATACCAACACAACTTTGTTTTACATGCAAACAATGCATCTAGTGAAGAGGTAGTGAAGTGAATAAAACCTTTGAAGTGGCTAATAAGAAAGGGCTGCTTCACTAACAGTAAAATTCCAGTTGCTGAGGAAGACTCTTACAGTCTCGTCTGCCTGGCCAACGCAGAGAGGGAAGGCAGACAAGAGAAGGAAGTAAAATTCCAGAACACCTGGAGAAAAAAACAGAAGCCTGACCTTTCCATTGAGTTTGAGTGCAAACCCCCTCAGTATGTGAACATGAAGCATAAAGTTTTAGACATGCATTAGAAGTTTTGTTGGAATTAAAAGTCAAAGCAGAAAGTTTGCTTTTGCTAAGAACCGAAAGAACTATTAAGGTTCCAGCTTCAGCAGTTGCTCCCTGGGGAAAATTTGTATCTTTTCATGTCATTTCTTGGTGGCAGTTTGGCCAGCTAACTTATACTGCACCAGCAGCAGCCGTGTCAGGGCAGCAGCACAATCAGGAGAAGCAAAGACCCTGAGCTGCGTGTCCCTGTTGTGCCACAGGCACTGTAACCTGCTTCTGCGAACTCATTTCCACCCTGAGCAGGACACAAAGAACCACACACAAACCAGCCTTTCATCCAGGGAACAAGTTCCCATAATAACATTTCTACATTTGAGCAGAAAACAGAGAGCAACTGATTCTGCTGTGGTGAATGTTTCAGTAACATCCTGTAGGCAGCACTCTGAAAGGATAGATGTGATAAAACCAAAACAGACAATTTATCTTCCCTCTCTTCTCTCTATTGCAGCAAAGCAACTAAGAATCGAATAGTCTCGTGTCTTGACAAAGGCCTTTTTAGGCTATGGGCTGAAGTTAATTAATAGGAGGAAGCATAATCTGCTACAGTCTTTGGTGTCTCTGTTTATTTGGAAAAATAAAACAGGTCTATGGAGCTCATCGGTTATAACCGTATTTATTCAGTAAAATAAAAACCATATGATTTGTTTGTTAAGCTACCCAGAGATATGTATCTCCATAGCAGAAGACAATTAAAGTTTGGGCCTTTTAAAGTGGTTATTCTGGGCTGTTAGTATTTTATTACTGCACTAGAATGTCTGTTTAGTATCAAACCAGTGTGGGCTTCCCTAGCCCTTCCCCTAGCCCTTACGGAATGTTTTGATTTATTAATGCAATGACATAAGCCTAATGCATGACAGTGAAAAAGCAAAGAAAAAAAATTGGTTTTTATTTTTCAGTTGGGTATTTATAGTTGGTTGTTCATCTTCCAGAATCTGGAAAACCTCTCCTAATCCAAATTTCATAGAAATGGAATATGCTTTTGTGATTGGCATTTTCTGAGAAAATTTCAGTTGCAGAATGCACCCCTAGGTCTACTTTTCAGCTCCTTGCTTAAAATGTATGTGGTGGGACAGGACTGACTTCTTTCCTCTTAGCTGCTCAGAATGAGTTAAACCCTAAATTATTACCTTCTTCCTTGGAGGTGTGAGGGAATAATGGGATAATTGTACCTCTGTTTTCGAAGCCTTTCCCTCTCTTCAGGAATCTTAAAAATCTTGCATATGGAGATACACTATGGGGAGTATCAAGGGGAAATGTTAAGGGTATAACAAAGACAAAAAGCTGTAATATGTGAAAGGCCCCTATAGGAGATACTGTCAGGAAGGTTCATTTGCAGAGAAATGGTGCTCAGCATGTTGCAACGATCAGGATATTACAGGTGCCATTTTGGGTGTCCAAAATGCAGAGGTTCTGATATCAATACTTGATAAAAATACAAGCATCACATGGTGCTCTGTCAGTAAGAATACGTAAGTTTAATTGAACAGAGCATTTATGCAGCTCTTCAGTAATTTGTATAGCTTTTTAATATGTAGTCCATTATGACACGTCACCAATCTGTGAGATTTCTTCTGCAGATTTATAATAACATCTTGGAATTTTTAAAAAATTTACTTTTTCTAGTATTTTGGGGCAGAGAAATGTTTGATTCAAAGGTCTGTGCATGCTTAAAAAGAAATCTGCCTGTCAAATGCAGCCACATCTACAGTAGTCTGTGAAACAATTAGCAAGTTATTACCTGAAATTTTCAGTTATTCATAAATATGGCACATTCAAATCTTTCATAGGGTTGTGGGATACCTTAATTAAAAGTAACTTATACATAGGAATGTTTATGACAGTACTAAAGTTTCCCTAGTTATGGTGATATTTTTAGCTGTCATGGTGTTTTTGCCAATAACAAATTACACATTTCTGGACATCAGCATTAGTTGATAACAGTGCAGTCCGTATTATGAATCTCGTATCTCTTTTGAAAAATATTGCTGTCCCTTACCAGCACTGATGGATATGTATTTTATATGCATTTCTTTCTACGTTTTTTCGGGGGGAAACAAAATCAGATCCAGTGGGGCAATGGAACATCTTTTTTACTTTTGAAGCTCAGAATTAGTAACACAAAACGTTAGCTTGTGCTTAAAATTAAGTATATGCTTAAAGCCTTTGCTACTACATTGGTTAATTAGGTAGAGGATGAGTAGATCTGACTGTACACAAAGTAAACAAGTGATTCTTTATCCTAATCTGTTTATATCTAGTTCTCAGATGTTGTTTTATTATCAGTAGGTAACACTTTCAAAAGAACATGGTTTCAAATTTTCCAAGAAAGGTGCACATTGCGCACAAATTGCTTTGTATTTGCTCTTCTTCCTCCCACTCTCATATATAGTTAATACTGTTCATAAGTGGAAGCAGCCAGCAACTGCAGGTCCATTACCAAAAAAAATCCTTTCTTTCGTAAAAGATTATAATTAAAAAATATTGTTAAGTGTAGGAAACATCGGGAAAACAACAGACAAACAAAAACAAACCCACCAAAAGCCAACCTCCCAAATCGTGAATGTGCTGTAGTTTCTGAATTTACAAATTCCCTTTTCTTTGTTCTATTGAGGTCTGTCATTTTTGTCTGAGATTTTTAGAAGTGAATATTTCATGGAATCACTTAAAACTTTTTATTATATTAACTCTAGCAACAGTGGCCTCAAACAAGCCACTTACAAGGATTGCACAGGAAAAAATACACAGTGATGACTCCAATTTTTGTAGCAGCCAATTAAAATATTACCAAACAATCACAAAATATTCTGAGAAGTATTTTTCCATCATACATATCTCTGAAGGTTTTTGGGTTTTTTTTTGGTTTGGTTGTTTGGTCAGTTTTTAAAAAATGTTTTCAAGAAAAAGAAGAGCATAGCACCCTTAAGGCTGTTATTTTTGCTCTGATTCACTTTTTGGAGGGGGCTACAATCTTTAGAGGTGGGGCTAAGTTGCATGGAAAAACAACTTTTTTCATTCTCCCTTTAATTAAAAAGCAGTTGACATTTATCAGACTCACCAAGAAACTGTCATTTATAGGTAGAAGCTTTCTTTACACATGCAACACTTGCCTTGGAGTAGAACAAGGGCATAAGCATCTGCAAATTGTGACAAACTAACATAAAACATTCAGCACGCTTAATTCTCGTGCATGTTACAGTCCATTTACTAATAGATAATGTTAAAGAGAGAGCTTAGTTTATCTATTTGTAGCCTGTCATGTATGAAAATCAGATTTTTTTTGTATCAAGAAAAATGATACACTGTTCCAGCAGCTTTTGCTTTTCTATGTTCTTACATATTTAGTTTCCTATGAATGTAATCATCATTCAGCTGGACTGACTTTAGAACTAAAACTTAACATAAAAAAGTTTGGATCAAATTTCCTCATGAAGAAAAATGGAAAAAAAATCTTAAAAAAAATAACTCCTATTTTAATTAAATGTTAAGGCAAAGAATACTGTCCCATATTGATCTATATTCAGATCACAGACCAAGTCAAGTGGGCTTACTAGCCTTAGTGAAAATGTCAGTTGCTTTCTGTGGCAACAAGGTATAATTATCACAGGAGGACATGGAACAAGCAGAACATGACTTTAACCGAAGTCCACATCTAAAATTAGGTTTATAAAAGTTACACCACTTTGGAACATTGTTAAACTATCACCTGATAGAGACAGAGATACCATACTGAAGTTTAGAAGCTCCCACTGGTTATAACCAAGATTTCACAATCCCGATGGGATATGTAAGATCAAAACCAGCTTCTGTGTATCTTCCCTGTAGGGAAACTAACTAGGCTTAAAGTCTAAATATAAAACCAAGTCCTCAACTGGAGATGTGGCATGGCAAGAAGGTTTAGACTCCTAATGCAGAAATGCATTCTTTAAAAGCATTGTATAATATATTTAAACTTTGCCAAATCTGATACAAAAATGCCAGACTCCATAATTTTCCAACAATCCTATAATAAAGGAGATATGCTATGGAAAGTGGAAGACCTGCAAATGGTTCTGATCTCATGCTTTAAAATTCAGTGGAATAACAGCCATGGGAACCTTTTGTGAAATGAGAGTTAGGCCTGAGAATTGCACACGATATGTAGGTATTCTCTTTTCCTCTTGCTACACGTGGTTTGATTTTTCAGCAGCACTTACTGGATTTACTGCATATTTATGTAGAAAGAGAGTAGCACAGATAATGTTATGTATCTGTTTCACTCATTAAAGCAGAAGCCTAGAAATTATAATTTTTCTAAAATTTTTTGTTTATTTTATCTTTGAATTTTCTCAACTTCTGCATCATACAATCCAGAACATACCATCCACAACATTTACCGGTGACTCCAATACATACAGTATCTCCTCCTGTGGATACCTAATCTGATTTTACTCACTTAAAACCGAGAGGATTAAAAAACAGACAAAAACAAATATACTGAAGATATGCCTTCTATTTCAAAGCTTTATATATGCAATAGTACTTGACCAAACTCATTTACCTTTGTATAGCTATAGTCGGTATAGAACAGTGTCAGTTACACATAAGAGTTGGCATCTCTTTGCAAAATTGACCACTTGTTTACAATTTTATACTAATCACCTTACTGATCTTTCAGTGTTGAATTTATTTGCTTTTGCAGTGCCCTACTCTCTACTGTCTGAATATTAAATGTGTTTGTTTTCCCAGAGGGCTAGAGAACATTGGACAAAAGGGTTCAGCAGGAGAGAGTGAAATAAAAAGAGGTTGTGAGTCTTTAACCTTGAGCCTGAAATGAATGTGAACCAAACTCAAGATACTTGGCTTACATGAAGCCAGGTAAACATTCGAGTATAAGCCCACACACTACCAACCATAATACATCTGATGATGCTTATCAGGTCTTGTGTATTTTGCCTAGATTGTTGTACTTAGGAGTGAGATTCTGAACTTCCTCTTTCTATTCTGATGGGAAAAATTTGTAGTATCTAAAATTCTATTTCTTTTTATTTTTCTTGCCTGATGCAGTATAATAAATCTAACTTTCAAGGTGGGATGAAACTGAAGAGTTTTTTCTATTACAGCTACAGAGAAGAAAGAAGTGGAAACTTATAGCAATGTCAAAAATGTCCTGAAGTGTTGTCCCCACAGTCTTTTGTTTAAAAGCAGTTCATTTTTTTCTGTTGTCTCCATTACTGTGAGAAAAGGGAGCTGTATCACACTGTTTGTCTTCCCTTGGCATTGTCAATATCATAAAGAAGTACCATTACATGAACTCTATGTAGTTCATACTAAACCAACACTTTCTGGGTTCTATCCATCATGGGTATGTCCCTGCTTTTACATGCTGTACAAACATAACATTTTATGAAGTTCATCCGCTTTATTTTAGCTTAAAAAAAAAAGTAATATGGGCTTTGTTTCAGTAGAGCCCCTCAATATTTTTCAATCAGATATTATTTCAAATCTTGAACTTAAGCATTTATTAAAAGAATCTGTTGCTGTTGGGCCATGTAGCTCTGGGTACATAATATTTTTTAGTTCTTAGCTTAAATATGCCAGTATTATTACATATAAATTAAAATGGCATCATTTGTATCCCACAAACTCTATACCTTTGTTTCCACTAACATAATGCAAGAAGCAAGTTACATTCCTGTAAGCAGTAATTTGATGCAGTGGGGGACAGACTATGAACAAGATTTTGAATTATATTGTAATGCAGAAATTCTGTCACTGAATGAGGCGTGACACTAAAAAACTAAAATTTTCTTCTAGGTGCCAAGCTAAATACGCAAAATTTAAAGATGGGGAGGGAGTTTCTCCTTAAGTGACAAATTAATGGAAAACATATATACACCTCTCAAACTGTAGAAAAATTTTAAGAAAAGGAGGAGGGTAATTTTCTATACTTTCTTAGTGAAGAAAACTTACTAGAAAGCTAACTTTATGTATTCTGAGCTTTAGAGATTTGCCCAAGTTTGGCCTTTACGTTACCATTGTGGTGAGAAGATTAACTACTTCATGTATCAGCAGATCTGAACTAGTTTTAAGCTAGTATTTCCAGTATAAATGACTATGAACAAGTAGAAGCTATTCTAGTAACATGTAAATATTCCTGCAAGACTCAAACAGTCCACGCCAAAAGTTTGCCACAGATCTTCACACAAAGTGATATGACTGCTGGCTCATTGTACATTCTGCAATTGTATCTTCAGATTGTTGTGTGACAACATGTAAGTGTAGTGTTTTCTTTCAATGGATCATTAGCTCAAGCAGTCACTGCAGAGTACCAGCTTTAGGCTATGGCAGGCAGGTTTTCATAACTGGCTTTCAAATACAACCTTAAACTGTAGTTTTCCCTCAGCTGTTTAAGATGTTAGTCAGCTAGCTAGATTGTCTAAAAGCTTGGTATTAAATGCAAATTAGATGCCAAATTTTGGTGTTAAATGCAATATGGATGCTTTCCCTACTACAGATCTTGGAGCCTCATAAATTGAAATCAGTTCCTCCCTTGCTAACCCATAGAGGCTTAAGTACAGATTGTGTGACTTGAAGAAAAGCTTTGCTTTCATTGGATTCTGCTGTATCTGGTCAAGCATAGGATCAAATTGCAAACCTTTTTATTTAAGTAAAAATTTACTTTACCTTTATTAAAAAGAATCCAGCTGGCAAGTAGAACCTAAATCTATGCAATAAGAAGTGGCTGTGTTCAAGAGAATGAAATTATTTTGTTATTAAGATATAGCAAACAGCTGCAACTGAATGACTGTTACTTTTATTTAGATGGCAGAAATAATAAGTAGCTTTGCAGAAAATGTCACTGTATCAGCCCATACTATAAAGTAAGCATGTTAGAAGGAGTTTCCTCGTTTAAAATAGGACAATATAGTAAGATTGCCTTGAAAAAACATTTTTTTTTTCATTGTTTAGACTAATTACTTTGCATTTTAAAATACAAGATAGAAAGGCATTGATAATGAGGGAATTAATATGTCACCTCCTCTCCATTAGTTCAAATCCTGTCTTTAGTAATGAAAATGAATCTCTTTTCCCTGTCTGTTTGTTCGCTATACAGAACCATCACATAGCCCAGCACAACTCAAAGAGATTCAGCTCTTGTAAAACCCTGTTTTATAATTCCAGGTGCTCTGTCAAGGAGGTGTTAGGTACGCTATATGATTGTAGCGTGTAAAATTTATTCTTTTTATCTTCCTCTTCTCTTGCACCTCTCCCAGCCTCCCAAAATCTACTGTCCCAAGATCCGGACAAGCCGTTCTGTACCGTACCAGTCCTCAATCTGCGCTAAGCAGTCAGATGAACCCCTTTCTCTGCTGTGCTCTGCTGTTACCAAATGTCTGCGTAGAGAGAAGGGAGAGTATTTGGACTGACCAAAGGCAATGTATCCGAAGATGGCACGACTTAGTTTTGCTGTTAGGATTTTTGAAAGATGATGAATATCCAAATCAGAGAACATAAACAAGGACAAAGGTCAAAGAGATGAAAATGCAAGTCAGCCATTTTCCCAAATGTGCTGAAATTTTGTGCAACTTGGGCAACTCCAATGACAGGATCAGCTAGATCCCACAGCAGTAACACTGTGACCCCATTGCATTACTAAAATGCAGCCTGCCAATTAAAAGAGGAATTAAAGCTTTACAAATTAGTGGTGTATTAGGCCAACCGGTAATGTGCAGCATATTATACATGTAAAAAGATACACATACCAACCACCAAAGCCATTTCAAATGTGTGTGGAGAAGCTTTCATGATGCCTGCTTGCACCTTTTCTGCCTCTGCCTGTGTTTTGATCTCCCCTCTAAGAAATGCTAAAAATTCGCTCATGGACTACATGGAAGTAGAAGGATAGAACTCATACTTAGTCATAAAACATTTGCCAACAGATCACGTTTTGCCATTCTGTTTTTTCCTTTCTGCCCCCTCACCCCCTTCCAAAAAGTTTTTTCAGCAGTAAACCAGCACAACCCTTCACTTCTTTTCAGAACTGGTAGGTCACTGGATATAGACAGCATCCCTCCCTTTGCCCACCCACAGAGGACTTAGTGTCCCCGCTGTGCAATGCTCCTCACTCTGTTCCTCTCATTTCCTACTGGGAGAGCAATCTGCACTGTTCCCGACAGTCTTGTAGTTCTTTTTCACCTGTGTTCCTACTGTCAGGTGGTCAAGGACATTAGAGTAACCCTGGCGTAAATCAGCCGACCTAGTTTAAAGACTGCATATATGGCATAAATTGTGTCGCTTTCAGCATTTAACTTTACAGTTTTACAACTGAGACACAGAAAACGAAAGAGCTTGCTGATTAACAATGTAATTCAATTCAACCCAACAATCAATACATTATTTTATTACATTTTTTTTATATATATAAAAAAGTTAAATGGCTAGAACAGTGGGTCTATACTCGAGTGTTTACCTCACATATGCATGAAGGAAAAATAAAAGTTGGTTCAACAATACTATGTTCACATTATCCAGGCTTCCAAGTGTAGTTGTTGTGTGCAAGTTATCTCTGTTCATGTGGTAACTGTGATTTTATTTTTTTTTTTTCCCCTGTGGTAGCATGATTATGCTTAGTACTTTGTCTGCTTGGCTTTTTGTGCTCTTGGCTGCATTCATTTAGATTTTGCTTTAAAACATTGATATTACTTATAGTTTTTACACTTGGCTCCTGTGTGTGTCTCATACGTAGCCATCCAACTGTGTCTGTGTTCTGTGCTTTTCTGTTTGTGAAGTGTGATATGTTATGTGTAATGGGTTTTTAACAATACAAAAGAGACTTTTTTAATTAAAAAAGCCTTCCTACTTACTCACTGCAAAACTACCAACATGCATGGTTTTACATTTGCATTACAATTAACATGGCTTGTCTTTTACTAGGGATGTACCACACGAGTGGATGTTCGCTTTCTTTAACCAGTACTTCCCATCAGTTCTTTGATGGCTTTAAACTTGATTTATTTTAATATTGCAGTTGATACAGATATTCAAAATGCACATAACTGAGCCACTCGTTTATGCATATAACATCCAGAGACTATGGACTTCAGCTGCCTGCACTGCCCTAACCATATGCTACATTTTTCACAAAGTATTCTCTAACACAGCGTTGCCCTTTGAAGGTGCTGCCTCTGACGCCTCTTTCCTTTTCTCCCCCCAGATCCGCGTCGTGAAGGCATTCCGTAGCTCTCTCTATGAAGGTTTAGAAAAACCAGAATCTAGAACCTCTATTCACAACTTTATGACTCATCCTGAATTTAGGATAGAAGATTCCCAGCCCCACATCCCACTCATTGATGACACAGACCTAGAAGAAGACCCTGCTCTCAAGAAAAACTCAAGTCCACCGTCTTCGCTGAACAAGAACAACAGTGCTATCGACAGTGGAATAAATCTTACAACTGATACAAGTAAATCAGCTACCTCTTCTAGTCCAGGAAGCCCAATACATAGCCTGGAGACATCACTTTAGCTGAAAAGGTCACTGCAAAAAAAATTAAAATAAAATAAAATAAACCCACAGCAACCGAAATATATAAATATATATATTAAAAACATTGCTGGCTGAAAAGCTGTTTGAACTCTGATTCGCTCTGAGACAAGTGAATGAATTGTTGATCGCAATGGTTTTGGGGAAAGAATGAATGGCTGATTTACATACCCCTCCCCCTTGTTCCCTTTCAGAAAAACAAAAACACAAAAAAAATCCTCCTGCATGAATGTACTGTACACTTCTGGCCCTTCTTTCTCTCTTTTTGTTTCTTTTTATTTCGTTGGTTTTTTTTTCCTCCTTAAGCAGGANACTATTTTAACTTATTTATGTCCTAAAAAAGAATGTAATTTGTTTACAAACCTGTAGATAATATCCTTAACTATTTGTAGGGTTAAGAAAGCACTTCCTGCCGAAGTAGTATAAAAATGGCTCAGCTCAGCTCATTGAAAACGTCTGTAATATCACACCCTGGATATTTTATTACAACCGTGTTCTGATTTNCACATCCCACTCATTGATGACACAGACCTAGAAGAAGACCCTGCTCTCAAGAAAAACTCAAGTCCACCGTCTTCGCTGAACAAGAACAACAGTGCTATCGACAGTGGAATAAATCTTACAACTGATACAAGTAAATCAGCTACCTCTTCTAGTCCAGGAAGCCCAATACATAGCCTGGAGACATCACTTTAGCTGAAAAGGTCACTGCAAAAAAAATTAAAATAAAATAAAATAAACCCACAGCAACCGAAATATATAAATATATATATTAAAAACATTGCTGGCTGAAAAGCTGTTTGAACTCTGATTCACTCTGAGACAAGTGAATGAATTGTTGATCACAATGGTTTTGGGGAAAGAATGAATGGCTGATTTACATACCCCTCCCCCTTGTTCCCTTTCAGAAAAACAAAAACACAAAAAAAATCCTCCTGCATGAATGTACTGTACACTTCTGGCCCTTCTTTCTCTCTTTTTGTTTCTTTTTATTTCGTTGGTTTTTTTTTCCTCCTTAAGCAGGAACTGCAGAGGACTTCTTTCTGAGGCTATTTATCCAATTCACTGGTCTGTGAGTTTTTTGAAATGCTTGTGTGGCATGGACTCAATTGTATAGATTAATTTAAATAACTTTTTTGAAGTTGCAAAGCTTAACTTGCACAGTAGATTTGCACCAGTTGGACAGAGGAACTTAAACATTTATGAGACNCGTCTGTAATATCACACCCTGGATATTTTATTACAACCGTGTTCTGATTTCTGCCTGATTATTTTTTTTTTTGTTAAATAATGTAGATACTGCTAGTAAATAACAAAAGAAGCCAAAATATAACACATTGGATGTAGCATTGTGATCCTATATACAGGGAGGTAAAACAGGCTTCCTTTGTTTCAAATAAAAATCAAAATGATCAGGTTCTCTCTTTTTTTTTTTCCCCCTCTGATAATCTGCTTGAATTTGTTTTGGTGCAACATACAATAATGGAGGCTATTTCATTCTTTAAACATATGGCAATGGCTTCCAAAAATATTTTTAGAGAAAGATTATATGAAACTGAGTTGAGTTTATAAATATAATTTAAAATAAGTTATATTTGGTTTGTCTATATGGAGATAAAACTAATGTTAAAATATTGTGATATATTGTGTTAATCCTTTTCAGTTAGTAATTTAGGCATTTATTTCCTTATTACTTGCAAAGTATGGGCTGTTGGCATTTTGGATGAAAATCACTGTAGGTTGTTGCTTTGATTTTTTTTTAAAGAAAAATATAATTTCTGCACTACTAAGTCTGAATGAAACTTTATTAATTATATGTTGACATGTGCTTTGTGTGATTTTTCTTTTTTTTACCAAGCTTGTCTTCCTGTAGTCACAAGGTATACTGTATCACAGTAATACATTATTTTACCTTGAGCTTTCTACGAAGAAAGCTATTTTGAAAACCTGTAGTATGGAGGGTGAAAAATATTTTTCAAGATGGTAACAGCCCTGATAACTTAAAATTTATGAGCTTATATAGTTGCTATGTCAACCACTTGAATGCTAAGCACTTTGTGGATCACGGATTTTTCATAAATAATTTTTATATTTAATATAAAGTTTGCTTGGAGACTTTTCAGCATATGATCTTTTCCATAATTGTACAGTGCAAAAGACATTTTGAATTACAGACTTGATCATGCCAGATGTGTTGAAAAACACTCTCAAACTAGCTTGATAAATTGATTTGTTAGGGTAATACTGGTTGTCTTAAAGTTGGCTCATAAAGTGGTGCATCTCTGCAGTCACAAGAACTAAACCAAGCCAGAACTCTCCAAAACAAGATTAGACTTACGGCCAAACTGCAGACTGAACTAAAATGTTTTCAGGGTGCATCAAGCCTATTCAGCCAGGTAAACCTCTAATCAGCTTGAATTGCCAGCTTCCGGACTTCTGTGTAGAAGCTTGAATGTTTTTGGCTCAAACTCTTAGTTCGCTATCTGATCCAGACTTTTCACTGAACAACAGAACAGGTCTTTGCAGGCATATATGACTCTCTTTTCAACAGATAGTGTGACCCGTTTCTTAACAGTAAAAAGCTAGCATGAAATCATAATTATTTTAGCTAACTCCTAGCAACAGTGATTGAAACTCAGTCAGGATTGTTCTTCGCTTTGTAAATATGGTGATTAACCTTTGTATAACATGTATTGGGTTTCTATGGCCTATTTGGGATATCATATTCAGAAGGAAAAAAAGTGTTATCTATTTACAGGGAAGCCTCTAGCTTTGGACTTGAACATCTACAGAAGCTATTAATACTGGAACAATTTATTTTCAGCATCTTAACACTGACTGTTTGCCTTCTCATTTTCAAACACTCTTCATATTTTTTCTTGGTTTTGTTTTTTTTTAAATTTTCCTGTAGGGGTACCCCTCCCTAAGGTACCATTTGCAGACTTGAAAACTGTTAAGAAAATGAACACTGCATTCTGTATATATATAGTAAAACATATATAAACTGAGATGCATAGAAAACTTGGGCTTTTGTGAGCAGAGACTGTGCTTTATGTATATGATAAATGATAGATATTTTTTTTTTAAAGCAGAATAGCTATGACCTTTCAATTACAAGTCGTGCATCACAATTCCTTTCTTTTATTGCTTGACCTCTCTGTGATGGGAACAATGGATCAAAAACCAAAATGATCAGTTTGTTAAAATTCCCTGCAATATATAAATGCTCGCTCTCTACGTACTGTACTTAGCAGCATGAGATTTGTGGACAACAATACAGTGGTACATTGGCAATCCATCCCACTAGGGGTTATTAATATATGTTCATTCATCTGTTTTTATGAATTTTTTTATCTAGACAATAACTGTAAATAAAGAACTTACTCTGTCTGTTCATTTAATACTATGCAAAAGGTTATGCTTTCTATTGTTATTCTTATTCCTACAGTGTGATGCTGGAATGTTTGTGGTTTCAAAAAAAAAAAAAAAAGACAAAAGTAAGTAAAATATGTGATGTAAATTATTTTATAGTTTGAAACAAAATGATAAAGTTTTACTCTTGCTGCTTTCTGTCTAGTAGATCTCTCTTGGCAGGAGCACAAGTGGAAAATTTAAAGAAATAAATTCACAAAGCAGCATGAACAATAATGGTCTGAACGTAACAGCTTTCTTTATTTTCACATGAAGTCATTAGCTCTAGCTGTGGATTCCCACTGGCATATTTTAATGTAAAGGTGTATGTAAATCTTCTGGATTAGCAGTAAGAAGCCTGCTCAGTGGTTACGCTTCCATTGCACCCAGGCAATGAGCCAGCTCCGAGTGCTACTGGTTCCTGGCTGGCTCTGGGTCAGTGGAATGCCCAGAAAGATAACTTGGTCCGTGCTGTGGTGGTGCTCAGTGGTGGGAACGGCTGATGGGAATGCTGCAGTGGAGTCAGGACAGAATAAGTGTGAATTTGCATATGAAACAATCAGTTTAATCTTGGTCCTAAGACCAACAGATGTTGAAGTCTGTTTTCCTCTCGCTTTGGCCCATATTTTTTCATCTCTTTCTTCTGTCATGATCGGAAAAAGGATCTTTTAAACTGTCTAGGACTGGGGAGTTCAGTCCAGGACTCGGGTCCCGCCACTTAAGACTTTAAAACCTGTGCGTATGCAGTACCAGGGAAAAATGAGGGCATTCCCATTCTGGTCCTCAGACCCTCAGCCCAGAAGTTCCTTCTTTTTTTTTTTCAGCTTATACTAATGCAGTTGTTCCATAAACTGCCATACAGCCTGTAATCATACAGTATTATTACTTACTAGCAAGAGCAAGGTTTAGACGTTAGCCAAACAGATGTAATGGGTTGAACTTCTCACACAAGGTGTGAGGTGAGTAGCTGTCATATAATGTAAATTTTAAAGGTAAATTTTTTCAAATTACAGATTTTCCTGTCTCATCACCTAGATTTCAAGCCTTTACCCACAAATTCTCTATAACAAGAAATATTTGATAGCAGCCAAAACTACAGTGAAATAGTACTGCACTGGGAGAACAGTTACCAATAAATAAAAATGTATTCAATATAGTAAATTCAACAAAAACCTTAAAGAAAGTAGTTGTTAGTTAGACAGCAGGTTTCTGGGAGTAATTGAGCTTTACAACTACTTTGCAATTGAACTGTTCTCTGCTTTGATTTTGTGAGCTTAGTCTACAATCTGTTACAGGTAACAACCTGAAAATATTTTTCTTTTAATCCTGTGCCACTCATTACACACATAACTTTATTCACAGCCGTAGTCCAAGTGCTTTTGGCAGGACTCTTCATGTCTGCAAAAAAAATACGCATGTGTTGCGGTGTTAGCAAGAAAGAGGACTGGGATTGTTCACTGTGTTTTAAGCACTCTGCATATGTTAATCTGTCAGATGCAGAGATCTATTTTACGAGTTGCACCTGTTCAGGAGGGTTTGTGAAATACTTTGTTAGCACTGCATGGATGCGAGTTGTATGTGTAAATTTAGAAGAATAACAGGGATGAAATTCCCCACGACACTAACTTCCTATTCTTTGCATCAAATTGAAGATTCAGAAAGGCAAGTAGTATTTGATGTTCTTAGTCCATCGCAGTGAAGTAAGACTGATACCCCGATTCAAATAAGAATGCCAGGTTTTATTCTTGGTATTCTTCTTTTACCCATTCTAAATACACAGCAAAGACGATGAGACTAGTCATGCATGCCTACATAGAAAAATCAGGTGCTGATCATGTATGCTGATGCTCCACTAAATGCCACTATATGTATTTCTTATGAGATGCTGTACTGATATGGAATAGGGGAAATGCTTCATAAATAGTGGATGAAGGAGAGGCAAAAAGAGAAAAGTAGGGAGAAAGAGGAAGAAAATGCAGGTGCATATTTAGTTTGCTATATACTGAAATGAAATAAAATCCTGATTGCTTATTACTGGCATTGAGTTCTGATACAAGAGACACTCAAATAGTGTTCTCTGTCTACCAGCCTTTTCCAACTCAAGTCCAAATTCATGAATAGGCTGAAGTTCCCAAAGCGAGGTCTAGACCTCCAGCTGGAAAACACTGATTGACAAAACTCTTGCTCAATTCTTATCCCAAACCTGACGTCTCGCTGACCAGAAGGTTGACCAGAAGTAGATATCTCCAGCATCCCCTTCCAACTTAATTTTTCTATTATTCCATGCTACGAAAATAAATGACAATTTGTGGTATTGGTTTATGTCAGTGTAGTAGCACACTACTTACACAGGCTGTGAGACAACCAGGGTTCAACACTTCAAATGTCCTGTTGGTATTACAGTAGTATTATAGGTCCTTTGAGGAACCACAGAAAGGTAAGCAATAGACATTTCCCATTTATGTTTGTATTCCTGAGCAGTGTGAGACATTGACATAATAAAACATAATAAAAAACATGCATAGTAAAATCTGCTCATGGCCCAGATCAGGACTAGGGTGCACGTGTAAATTTCCCTGGATTATAAACTACAAACCCATATTTCTAATTCTATCAGTAAATTAAATCTGTTTTGTTCAGCAACACGTTGATATAAGAGGTTTGATATAAGAGGTACTGAATAAGACAGAGAAGTGTCTGATTTTATTTTTCTTTTTACAAACAAGTATTAACAGGCATATTATGATCTAACCTGATGGAAACTGAAGAGAAGTATGATTAAACAACTTATTTATTAAACAAGGCAGACTTGAAAAACACAAATCAAAGGAAATATTTACAACATTTTCTCCCGTATGTTCAAATTAACTTTGGTTATCTGTGTGTCTGGGAGACCATGTTTGCCTGGTACCAACTGAAGTGTTAAATTCCAAGTAAGGGAATGTAATTCTTCACTTACTCTGTCTGTGATGGATTTGATCACTTTTCAAGCAAATTATAAAGTACCTCCCTCTACTCCTGGTGTACGTGCATTTAAGAATCCTTTTTTTAAGGATTTACCATTTAAGACCTGGTATAAGCAGTGTCGGTCCATAGCCAAGTTTTTACAAGATAAGTCTACAATTATGAAATTAGAAAAACAAGCTATCTAACTTTCTTGAAAAAACTTTATAGAACATTTATGGCATCTCTTTAAGATGACCCTATATGTATTGTAAAACCTGACAGTGCTTTCATCAGTGGATTATTTCAAATTAGTTCAGCTTCAAGTTTCACGAGAGGCATTTTAAATGGTTTTCTAAGAAGATTTAAAAAAATAAGATTAACATTATTTGATGACAAATTACACAAATAAGTTACCAATACTTTCTCATCGAACCACGTCAACTAGGAAAGATTTCTTATGCTTACTTTGCATAGCTATAATGAATTATAATTGTTAATTTGACCCATGTTTGGAATTCTTTTATAAAAGACAAAGATTACAGGAGTTCTAGAACTCGGCTATCTGCCATTGTGTACATAAATAGTGCTTTATGTTTGGGAATTAACTGAATCAAATAGAAAGCTTTCTGTTACAAATGAACATGCCAAATGCCTAACGCTATTACATAGCTACCTATGATAAACTTGCTGTTCCGCCAAAGAGCATCATGCACTCTCTTATGTGCCAGCATTAGTGTATATGTAGTTACATGGTCTGGAACAGATTGCTTATCTACTTTTTTTTTTTAATTGTTGCTGGATAATTTCAGTTGCTTTCTAGCCAGTTCCATGACTGGTGTCACCATATGATTTGGCAGGGGCTAGTGCTGCGGCAGCGAAGCAGCAGCAACAACTGATCAGAGAATCAAGCCACAATTATTTCAGATTAAAATGACTGTTCTATCAAGCCTACAATAAAGCGAATTGAACAGATGCCTCTAGAGCTCCCCAGCCCCCAGAGACACAGCATTCAGTGCTTTTGACTGTCTTTCTCTCTTACCACTAAGGTACCAAGCCTATGATAGAGAATTATGGTTTTCAGAAGCTGTAAAGCAAGATGATTTTCTGCCAGACAGATGCTTCCATCTGACAAAATACCATCACGCTTCACATTAGCTGACGTTCTTGCTGAAAGTATGAGCGAGGCTGGGGAGACTGACCTCTTTACAGAGCTGTAGGATATACAATATTGGCTGTACCTAGAGAAGCCATTTCTGGTTACATATGTACCTTTTTTGGTGGAGTTTTATCTACCATGAAGAACTAAAATCACTTCTAGTTGGTTTTATTATTTTATCTTCGCTGCTTGTGGGGGATGGGATATTTTCAGTACTTTTCTATTACATTTTCTCTGCTAATACCTATAAACCTGAGGTGATAAAAACGGTTTTAGTGAAATATGCTTTTTTACCTATTTCCTTGTATTAATGTCAATAGCTTCCTATATTCCATGACTCCAGGGTATAAATAGTATTTTCAGTGTATGAGAGAACACAGAGAAAAACAACATTGGTTGAGTATGCTGTAGGGATGATTCAATTGCCTTTCTTTTAATTTTCATGTTTAAGGATAGAAGCACTACCTAATAATGACAAAGCATTTTGGCTCCTCAGTGTTCCTACCCATCTGATGCTGCCAGTACATTTTGTTCTTGAAAATTTGCAGGCTCATCTATGATATGCCACTGGCAGAGCATCCTTATGCTAATAGTGAGCTAGTACAGCAGAGTGCAAATCTGCCATCCCTCCAGACTCTAAAAATAATAGCTGACACAACTTTGAATTATCTTACACCAGTGGAATACTTTGCTGCCTGGTTATAGTCAATAAAATGTTTGCTTAACATTTACATTTATCAATGGAGAACCCCAGCAGTCTTGCCACACTTAAGTGTTCATTTGTATTCTTGAATCCTGAAGTGGGACGAAAGGAGTTGCAATTTGAGATACCTTTGTTCAGCAGTTCACATAATGCACATGCTACATTGTACAAACTGCATCTTTATAATGAAAGTTCAAACGAAACTTTCTCCAGGTTTCCCAGCAATCTGCGATTTGGTGGGGGACACAGACAGATAGTTAAACCTCATACTGAATGAGCTGTCCTTATAACTTAGTTCCCCGAAATATTCAAAATAAGTTCTCTATGTAGAAAAAAACTGAGACTGGTTTTAAATAATAGCAAGTAGTCATTGAATTATCCTGGTCTCACAAAATACCTGTTTTTCATGTTAAGACTTTGCAGGCGTTATCACAAAGAAGAGAAGAAATCCTGCTTTTACCACAGTAGCAGCTTCAACAAAATACCGTGTTTGCTCCTGGGGCTGCAACTAAATGGTGTCAGAATGGCAGAAAAGTCAGTACAGCTCTCTCTCCATTTGTTCTCATTACTATGGCCCTATGTATACGACCTTTGAAAATGGCACTTGAAGAACACTGAGAAAATTTCAATTAAGATAATTTTAGTAAATTCCTAAAATAATATGTAAGTTTTCTTAAAAAAAAATCAAAACGCTGTAAACTTCAAAATTAGTTTTTTTAAAAAAGGATGGGTCTCCTTCCTTTTTTTTTTTAATTTCTGAGAAGTCGTCTTTAATAACATCTTCACGGAGTTTATAATTTCAAAGACTACTTGCAAGCAGTCATGCAAACTAAGAATGAACCTACTGCACTTGTCCTTCCTTACAAAACATACAGTTTTGCTATGGTTATTAAGCTTGCAAAATTTAAAAGCAAATTTTGCCTCTGGTTTAAACAATGGTCTTCTCACAGAAAAAAAGTTCGTGGGTTTTTTTTTTTTTCCAAAAGAAAAATGTAGCTAACATCTATCAGGAACTTTTTCAAGACTTCAGTGGCTGAAGCTGAATTACAGGCTAAGCCAAAAGGTACAAGTGTTTGAAATCTTGTAATGAGAGGACTGTTGGCATTTGCAAACCAACAAAACCAGCAGGTGCAAAAGAAATCTTTTGACATCCTGTTCTGCAGAAGTACTAGGTATCCAGAAAGTATAATGTTGTTAACAGTCCTGTGTATCTAAGCAATTATTAAAATCAAACCTCTGAGCTATATTATTTCTACTACTAACAATCATAGATTTATCTGATTTGCAGATATAATGAGCATCAAAACCACCAAAAATTGCAGTCAGCTTGAATAGATGTAGTAGTTGCAGGTGTGTGAGCTACTGGAGATGAAGCATTGATGTAATAACAACCAAGCACATTAACAGAGAATACTTCATGGGGGAAGCAGGGGAGAAGAATTCTGCTGTGTGGTGGTGTTATGGGACAGACCAGCTTCAACAGCTATACACTGGTTTGCTGACAAGGTAAAGTTAATAAATTGAGAATATGGTAAAGGAGAGCATACAACATTTAATTTCTTGGAAAGGCTCAGTGGAGTATTTCATTTCTGTTCAAATATTATGTCCTTGACCTGCAGCGTGGTACTAAGCAAAGTTGGAAGAGAGGTTCCTGGTGAAGTTAGTAAGTGCTGTCTATTGCATCAATAGACACTCCTCCTACTCCACCCCTATTTTGATTTATAGTCCATTATATTCTTGCTCTTTTTGTCTGTCTCTTATTATGCTGCTTGTCATTAGAGAGTTCAGAAACTTCCTGGTAAGATTTGGGCTTTTATGGGTCAGAATGGTGCAGCAAAGCTTCCCTGAGGAAATACTGCTTTTATACTCTCATCCCAAAACCATGATTGCCTTTGATGGCCATGAGGGGCATTTACAACCTACTAGTCCAGATCCACACTAATTATTTCAAAATTTTGGAATCTGATTTCATTTGTTGTCATTGCTTCTCACTTTTGTTCTAATTGCTATATTTTGAAATTGCACTCAGAGAACTATGATTGAACTAATTTCTATAATTAATGAAAAATTACAGTGTTCTGCATTTTAATACATTGTTCTCTAGCTTTCAATATCTCACAGTTACTCTTTATTTCACATTTCAACTGATAGACCACGGATATCTTTTACTTATTTCAGTAGCCATCACTTCCCTGCTGTGAGTTCACCCAAGCATAAGCTTTCCCATTAGTGCTATCAGTGCTTTTTGCGTGTTGCTTGACAGAAGGCAATTAAAGGTGCAAGAGAACTATGGAATTGTATGTTAATTTTGTGGTTGTTTACTTTCTAGGATATCTTCACTGATGTGGAAGCACATTGTATCTCAGTGTGAGAAGCCATGTTCTGTGATTAAAACAATCCTTGATTATAAGCAAGGCATAAATTAATGTTACGATGTATTGCTGTCTAAATAGGGAGGCAGAATTGAGATAGGAATTACCTACACTGGAAATCAATCAAATCTTAAAGATCCTTCTGATACATCTTAAAATTTATTGAAAAACTAAACTCCATCAGTCTCTCTTACTGATCAAACTTGTGCTTAATTTACATAGCTCAAGAAATTATGATGCAAGCAGTAGTGTGTGTAGTATTGACGTTAAATATTTTAAAATCTGTTGGTGCAGAGAAAGGAACTAATGTTTTGGTTTAGCTTTAAGGGAGGTTTTTGTTGGTTGGTTTGGTTGGTTTTGGGGTTTTTGGGTTTTTCAGAACCTTCTCTTACATAGTGGACCTCCATTTCCCTTTGCAGTGATAATTTTCAATTTCAATCTATCAAGTTTCTTGGAGTAATTTCTGTGTTAGGTTTTTCAGCCTATCCTTCAGATTATAATACTGAAATTAAGAGAGTACGCAATTCATTTTTATGTCCTGCTTGTGGCACTAAAGGCTGAGGTAACGCTATAGCAATGCAATGAATTGTTGCCACAAGATTAATACGTTTTGGTTTCAGACATTGGGAAATGTCAGGAACAGGTTTTTGAATAAAAAATAGCTAATTTCCAGTCAGAGTACACAGATGTGCTTTTTGATATGGAAAGCTGAAAAAACAAATAACAGTATTATATTTCCAAAAACTATGGTGACCTGTTCTTGTCCCTACGATCTCTGACAAACCCTCAGAGGTTTGTCATTGAAAAAATTGCTATTGTACATGTAGAGTGTCACACAAAGGCTTGTAAACCTGTCAGATTTGTGCAATATCCATTAACCTTCCTAACACATCTATACAGAGAAGCAGTTGCCAGAGAGGGATGACAGAAGGGACGCTGGACACAATATGAATTAGAACAGGATCTTTTAGTCTCAAGATTTGGATTGCATTAGTTTCTAATGTTATAAAAGGCTGGTTTTTGTCTTTGAGAGTCATGGGAGAAAAACATTACGCTGCATTGATATAACAATTCCTGAGTGGTGTAATTTTAAAAATTGCTAGCTGCTTTTTTTTAAAGTAGTGTACAGTATAACACAGCCTGAATGCTCCAGGATCTAGGGACTATGGTAATGCATGTGATAATAACTGTAATGATTTCCCATACTCAGTTTTCATGGTGCAGATGCAATCCTTTGATTGTGGTACCAATGCGGGGAGAGAGCACTCTCCACAATGTTAATGGTCCATGCGATAAGAAATACTCTCATTCAGACCGAGTTGAAAATATAACTGATATAACCCAGGTTTGAAGAATGTGTTATGAATAACAATAGTGGGCAAGAGTGTAAAATCACGTTCTCTACAGATCCTACAGCCTACACTGCACACCACCACTGCGTATTTTCACCAATGTGCAAATAGATCTGTCTATTCCTCTGCAGGTTTAATGAATACCCTACACATAACAGTTACTTTCACCGCATCAGCACTTTTACATGGAGAATGAGTAATTTACAAATTATCTAAACTTCATCTTCAAAATGAATTTTTCTTTCTATAGAATAGAAATTGTGTTCATTCACCCATTCTGGATGCCCTCTGAATAATTAAAATACAGCTGTAAAAGACACATTACACTAGAACTGAATCTCATTAACATCGCTTTTTTCAGTCCACCAGCACCACGAAAACAGCAGATTATCACTTAAAACACTCTCTTCAAGCTTCAGTAATTCCCAGAAAACTGCTGAGTTTTGAAGAAGTCCCTTATATGTTGTTGTTCTGATCAAAACAAACAACTAATTCTAAGAATTGCTTTTGTTTTCTGATAAGTTTTAATTTTTTTCCCTTCTTTTTACCTATTTTTTGTTGGTTTTTTTTTTTTGGTTTGCGGTGTTTTTTTTGTTTTTGTCATTTGTTTTTGGTTTTGTTTTTTTTTTAACTGCTGTGGAGTGTATTTTGGTTTTGGCAGCTGGATTATAAAAATAAGAGTAGGAACCCTTCTGATCTCTTTCAAAGCAGGGGAATAATATACCCTCCAGCAGGTATAAATTAATTTCTAATTTCTTAAACAGACTGGCTCTCTTCTGATCATCTTGTCATTGTATTTTCTTATAATATTTTTAAACACAGGCCTTCAAATCTACCCACTAGTTATGCAGATTGTCAAAGCTTCATTTAACAGTTACATTTCTGATTTCACACCTTTGAAAAGCAATCGGGTTACTCTGTGGAATAGTTAGCTGAAACCATTGTGACAAGGAAACAGAGGGACAACACAGCTTTCTTCTAGTGGAAAACTCAATAGGATACTTATTTTTCTCATTAGCAGTACAGTCCATGTGAAAATTTAGGATAATGAATTGTTTGTCTTCTAGCATATAGCTTAAAGTTGAAGATCTAAAAATGCAGTGGAGCGTGTATCCAGGAAAGGTCCTGAATTAGCTACACTTAGTTCTAGGACTTGAAGTGTCATTGAGAAGCTTACCGTCAGTGTTGGTGGTGAGTACATTGGTTGGCGGTAGATGGTGAGACCAAAACTTCTAGCAGAGGCCGTCAACTGGATAATAATGACTTGAAAGACAAATTGACAACCGATCAATTTACTTGGCCTGTAAGTAAGGGCCATTTGACTTACAAATCATGATCAGCCGAGAGCTTCTAGGTCAGTAATGTTGCAAGAGTTTGTCAAAATTGTGTCAGAACTTGACTCTATCCTTGCAATAGCAAAAATGTCTGTTTGTGGGGAAGGTGGAAACTACTTTAAAGAGCTTAATAGTGTTAATTTCCTTCACCACAGAAATGGATTAAATGATAATTCTAGCTGGCTGACTGACTAGTAAGCAGCATCTCTTAATTTCTGGAACATACGGAGTGCTACTGCTGAAGGGAACTGTACAGAAACAATCCTTCCTATTGTAAGATAGGACTTGGATACTCTTTCATTGGCTTGGTGAAAGCCCATCCGCCGGAGGTTTAGAAGGCTAAGCTTTAGGGGATAAACTTTGTAGGTCTGCCTTTTCCTTGTGTCTTGGATCAATGAAATACATGGAAACGTTTTGGCCCTGCTAAGAAAATATGAGACCAGACCTACTTCAAAAAAGTTAGGCATTACTTCTACCTGTACCCACCCCCAGATTCCTATTGCAAATATCTAGGTTGTCTTAAATATGATTGTAATATGGTGTTGACTTACAACTTTTAAGATTTAATTTTTGGGGGCCAATGTTAAAATTCAAGTGATAGTTACAGACAATCAAAATATTCAGGATGGCTTTTACTATGTGACTATGTAATAAATGCAAGGAAAGGTGTCTAGCAAACCATAGAAATTCCCTTTGGATAAACAAATCATGTGGAAAGGAACTGTTCTGATGCAAAAATACTATCTAGGGATAGAAATTCTAATAGCAGCAGTGACTATTGGAAGAGCTAAGGAAATGACTGAAATCTGGTTTGAGAGTCAACATCTCAGGTGATCCTTAACGGGCAAAATTTTCATGGCTCTGAAGGAGAGATAGACTTACGGTTGCTCAATGTCTCTGACAAGCTGAAAACTATGAGACAGGGAACCATGGTCACAAACTGCATCAGTGGTAAATATTGGTATACAAAAAAAAAAAACTATGAAGGGACAACAAGGAAGGTCCATTCCCAGAAGTATTATTAGATTTGTTCCAGCTGTGGGTTTAAATATGGGACAAGTACAGTAGCTGAGGAGACAGTCTGGTTTAGGACAATCTCTGAATCCAAAACAAACTTATGTTAGTTCTGAGGCAAACACTACAGAAAATTGGGAAAAGGGCTGGGCAAGCCATTGGGGAAATTGCATCAAAGAAGTATAAACACCATTAAAATAGCCTCACTCACAGTTTAAGTGAAGAGTAGGGGGTGGGGAAGGAAGAGCAGGATCTAATTATGTAGGGATTATACAAAACAGCTTGAATTATGAAAGTCCTTACTCATTGCTGCAATAGATGATACCTGGATATTGTAGCAGGCTGAAACTGGTTTTGACCCTGAATTTTAACAGTGGATACCTGAAAATGGAGTTGCATCTGAAGGACAACAAAAGAGAGTTGCTTTCATAGCAAGATAAGGCCTGAGGCAATTTAAAGTGATGAATATCTGTCAGGTTGAGACCCACTTGGAGGGTGCTGCACAATATGTCACACTCCAACTGTTTTTCCCAGATGATATGCTGGTGCATGCCAAAAATCTTTAAACAGGAACTGATATATTTAGCATATTAAAAGCTTATGGCTACCCCTCTGCATTCAATGTTGACTCATAAAAAGGGGGTTTTCCTTGGACAAGTTCATAAGCTGTTGACTTTGAATTGTTAAGGGGTAGAACTGGTGAAGCTTTGTTCAAACAGGCTACCCAGGGAAGTGGCTGAGTCGCCATCCCTGGATGTATTTAAAAGATGGGTCGATGTGGTCCAAGGGACATGGTTTAGTAGTGTTTTTTGTCAGCATTAGGTTGATGGTTGGACTAGATGATCTGAAAGGTCCCTTCCAACCTATTCTATTCTATTCTATTCTATTCTATTCTATTCTATTCTATTCTATTCTGTGATTCTATCCCAAATCTGTGGAATTATGAGCTATATTTCATTCAAAATATACGAGCTGAAATGGACTGCCATCCAAACATGTGTGAGGCCATCCATGAATATGAACTGTAGGGATAAAGAAGTTTGACAAGTATCCATGCAAATGCAGAGGTCCGGTATTATCTGCAGAATTAGATTGTGAGTGTACACATCCATGTGAATAGATGATCCGGAAGCAGTTATTCCAGGGAGGGGGGAAGTGAGAGGGAGAGGAACAGGGACAAAGAAAACAGAATGAAGTTCAAGCTAACAGGAAAGAGATCAAGATGTTGGACTAAGAACATTGCCTGCTGTTTGTTTCCTAATAGCCTTAGGAAAACACAGGTGATGACAGATAAAAGTGGACAGTATCAAAGAAATTCTATAAATATTTTTTCTCTTTCTGAAAGGATTAGACCACAGGCTAACTCTTCTATCCATTTTAAGGCAGAGTATATATACTTTCAGTGCAATCACATCTTTCATTGTCGCATGTATTTGTCAAGCCATTTTCTGTGAAGGTTACAGTAGTTAAAAACAAAAAGTTCAGACATGCTCACCACTTCATATAACGCATTCATAAAACCTGATCTGCTCTAACCTTGCCTGTATAGCATTAGAATTAACAGGTTAGATCAGTTTCATTCTGAGTTATTCCAAGAGATAACTTGCAATTGATATTTTTGTGCTCAGATTAGCCACATAGTGTCACCCTAGACCATCAAAAAGTCTAATAAAAGGCATTCCGCCTAATCACTAGCTTTGAAAAGTTGTACTGGCAATAGTCTGGAGAAACATTACTACTTCTAAATAAATTAACAAGGTTCTCAAGGGAATCTATTTCATCCTGTATGGCACATCTGAAGCCAAAACCTAGCCATCTTCAGGTGTTCCTGAAATTTTGGACGAGAGCCATCTCTGCAATGCTTTATAGTAATTGTCATCAGCAAAGTGCTTTTTGGTAGTTCCCTTCTGCCTGAGATCTTGGCCTTTATACTTTTCATATTTAAAGAGGAAGTGCTAACTCTAATGTTTCGGATTTCTAGTGTTATGTATCAAAAGCATATTTTCCCAAACTTTCAAAATATGATTTAGTTTCTGAAGGCATACATATGTTTCAGAAAAAGCATAACTATTTAGATTTAGTCTAAATTACTCCAGTAACTCCAGATGCTCCAAAAGAGGTCGCAAAGCAAAACCTCATATTTGACTTCCTTATCCTTGGGTTCTGAAAGTATTTGGAATAGAAATTCATTTGTATTCCATTTGCCCCATATGGCTTTCATTTCAAAGGAAGTTTTTAATGTCCAGATTTAGACCTAGATAATACTAACATCTTGAAAGAGTGATCATTTTTAAAATATATTTTTTAAAAAGCATAAAGCAAAGTTACAAAGCATGTTTGAGATCATAGATTTGATCTGGTTTGAGATGGTTTGGGTTGGAAAGGACCTTAAGGATCATCTAGTTCCAACCCCCAAGAAAAGCTCTAAGTCCAAAATACCAGAAAAGTTTCCTCCAAAACTATAGTGGCATTAAAATCCAGTTGCAGACAGAAGGTTATGGACATCTGGATGTGGAGTAAATTGAAATTCAAAGCCTATCCTCACTCTACAGCACATTAATATTAAAATTACCAATAAGAGATACTACTTAGAAAAAGTTATAGAGACTCATAGTTAAGGTAACTGGTACATAATAGATAACACCTAAGCCACTCTTGGTAGCAATAGCTGATAGCAAACAATTAATCACCAGGTATATTTAAGATAGTGGTTTTGACCACATTTCATTTGTGACCTGTTGCATCTGCTAAATTAATAAAAAGATTAAAACTATCACCATAGTCTGGCAGAGAGACAGACGAGAAAATTTCAATGCCTAAGGACTCCAGCCAACCACAGTAAGAAAATCAGAATGTTGTTAGTAATGGGGGAATTCTACAACTGAGACTTATCTGGATCCTGTTTCCCCACTGTGTATGATCACAGAGAGCAATGTATTTCAAGCCTAATACAGTGATTGTACTGGATAACAGAAGCTCCAATTGATAACTTCTTCCAGAGTGATGTGAATATCCTGAAGAACAATTCTTGATATCAAAGTCTTGGTATTTTGCACTGCAGGGCCCCATTGAAAGCTGTTACTCACTACCAGGATACAAAGCGAAGCGACGATTTAGAATTGAATAGTATTTATGAGAAGAGTTCACCAAGCTTCAGCTGTCATTTTGGACAAATTTTATCTTTTGATATTAAAATAAATTATTTAAGATTAAATCTGACTCGGGGTTCCAAATTATGGGTAATGACGGATGTGTAGCCTGCTTTCTCAAAATACTTCACAGTAGTCTTAATGTTCTTTACTTATTTGCTATATGCTCAAGGAAATAAAAGAGTGAATCGGTTCAATCAATTTGGGTGAAGTTACAGAAAGCTCTGTTAACCTGTTTATTCATTTTAACAAACGTTAGTGAAATAATGATGTCATGGAGATATGAAAGTCACCTTTATCTTGATATTTTAGGCTGCTTTCCCTTTGAAAAAGATTGATAGTGATGATGGCTAGAATTTAAATAGAACTTTTTTTTCTCCTTTCAGCAATAAAACCATTCAATTAATAAACAATCATGTTACTATGTTTCACTACTAGATCTGTTATAATTGGACCTAAAAAAGTGCAAGAGATGACAAAGCCAAGAAGCAACAAAATAGTCAGCTGCTAGGCTCCAAACAGAAATGAAATGATATTTTTTAGCACATCCCAGAGGTTCCAAAATTCATTGATCAAAAGCCTGCTGCAAAATTCAAATTTACTTTGTGCTATATCTTTTTCTTTGGCGACTAGCCTGTGTAAGTGGATGAAAGAGAAATCGAAGGATTTAGCAGGCTGTTTTGTTTGGTTGGTTGCTTTTGTTTAGTGGGTTTGGGATTTTTGTTTTGCTGTTTTGAAGTGTTGGATTATTTTCACTCAGATGGGATATTTTTGGTGGAAAAAAGTTGTGTGTATATTGAGTTTGTAATGGCAAGGGCAAACGACCAGTGAATAATAGTTAACTGTGCCACTGATGCCTATACCACAGGAAGATATTCTTGACGTCTGTTGACATGGAGTTCAACTCTGAAAAACATACTTGGAAAAGTAGAAAAGCTGCAAATGACCATGAAAACCTTCTTACCTTCCTCTACTTGCTGTCAATCCCACCAACTTCTTGTCTTCTCGTTATATCTGAAGTGCGTGCTCCATTTCCATTCTCCACTCTTGCCTGAGCAGCCTCATTTTTCACCATGGCTCAGCTCAGAACCTGCAGCTCCTCCTTGCCTCCATGCTCTCTGTTCAACACTTGGGTGCTCCCTGAACTTCACACCAGGTCCTTTTTTTCAGGGACTGGACTGTGCTGCTGTTGAAAATGACTCTTAAATTTAAACGTCCTTTGGTAAATCCTAACCACACTGAGATTGCTGGGAACAATATGTGCAAAATCTGAAAAGTAGGCTGAGAACTGCAGGGATCTGGCTTGTCCCCAGAAATTATGCCCTCACTACTTTTGCCTCCTGAATGCAGAACCTTCCGTCATGGTATATCCTTACATTCTTCCAATCTATCATTTCTAAATAAATAGAATTGTAATTACACAAGACTTAAATCATTATGGGTTGGCCAGCATCTGAAATCTTATAGCCTGGATATGGCAATGAATGGGCCATTGAGTTCACCTGAAAGCTAATTAATACTCATAAAATGTGAAGTATGGAGGGAAACTGGAACACACAGATTTCTAATAGCTAGAGGCATGCATGTCCTGAAGACCATTCAGCATCTCAGAAAATCCCCCACAAGATTAAGATTTAAGATGTCACTAGAAGTGTCATATGCAAGGAATTAGGATAGTTAGTTACCAGAATTCCAGTTTCAAATAACATGAAATCAGTATCCTGTATAAATTAGACCTATGCTCACAGTATTTGGTAGGGGTGCTATTGCTTACAAAGAAAGATTTCAGGATGTGCTTTTGTTAACTATTACCAAAGCTAGTTCATTTATTTATCTCTCTAAGCTTTTCTCACTATTCATTTTGACAAATTTGATTATATACAATAAATGTCTATTTATTTTCCTATATTTCAGTCTCCAAACAACAAGCATGGAGGTTGTTAGCTTTCCTAGAGACTCCCTCTTATTATCTGTTAGCCCTTCCTAAATTGTCGGAGTGCTCAACCTACTGTCTTCAGATTTTTTTTATTTTTTTTTTATTAGTTCTTTTGCAGCCTGTCCAGACAAGGAGACTGAGCAGCCCTGATCAGTAATTAATATAAACACCAAGAAGGGTAATTTAGTAAAAACAAATAAGAACATCACTACTGGGAAAAAATTCTGAAGAAAAGGAGTCTCTAACTTACTTTTCCTAAATAGCTGGAACTGCAAAAGTGAATCTTTTTGTATGAACAGTAAAATGTTACCCTCCTCCTCCTCTATTTATTTAATTTTATTTAAAAATGAAGCCTCTTTCTAAGCAGTCTTAGAGCAAAAGTTGCAAGTAATGGAAGGAAATCCTAAAAATTATTGTGATTAAAACATACCTTAAGAGAACATGTACACACATAAGAAAACAGAATAGTGACAATATGAAGAATAAGACAGTCTATAAACGTTTCTTTCAGTATTTAATGAAAATAAGGCAATCTGAGCGTTTCCGTTCTTATCTAGAATAACATAGAGAAGGAGTAGTGCTTACAGGAGAATTAAGCAGTTCGTGTCTTGCAGTATGTTTTATTTGAGTGGGACTGGGATGTAATCTTTGAGAGCCACCACCTGGTGCTCTCCTGGGGCTTTCTGGTAATTCATCACCAGTTCTAGGGATCCTCATCACAGGCAACACACAGGAGGAAGCAAAGCAGAAAATCTGGAATATTTGGTGTTTGGTGTATTCATCTTAGTTGAAAGGTACAAGTAGAACAGAAAATACGTTAAAAAAAGAATTTTGGAATGTTTCCAAACAGGAAAATGCTGTAAGGAGGACCAAAGATAAGCAATGATTTTTTTTTTTTAATGTATTTGTTTATGTTTAAGAAAAAAAGCATTAAACTCACACAGAAAAATGGATGAGCAGATTTCTGGCAAGATCAGGGTCCAAAAGTTGCAGACTTTTAAAGGGAAGATTGCTTTGGAGCACCGTTTTCCTGCCATTTTGTCTGTGCTCTTGCTGTGTTTTGAAATTGATCCAGGTTCAGTATACTTTTCAAAATTGGGTAGTCAAGATAACACTCAACAGGATAATCTTTTTGACAGAGGGTTTTTGCAAAACTAAAATGAGAATAGTTTGCTGGTGGTGATATTGCAAAGCTGGACTAATTCAATTGTATTCAGTACTGAAAAAGGAACTATTCAGTATTTAATAAAACTTTCAGAGCTCCTAAGTGCAGAATGTTTATTCTTGTAACAGTTCTTTGCTTGTTGCTTAATAAGGCTCATCCTTGATTATAGATACTCAGGATAGTGTTTCGTTGTTGCTGACTTTAAATTAATTACAGTTAGCTGGACAGCTGAAGGCAGGGAGAAGACAAAACTAAATATTTGTCCTAGAAGGAAGATATTTTTAGATTTATCAAGTTCAGTTTTTACTGTGTTACTTCCATGCATAAGATAATCTAAAGGAAATAAATTATTTTTTTAATATTACACTGCACACAGGCAGGTATATTTTAATGTTTAAATTTTCCCCACAAAAACAGCTTTGAGCAGAAACACTTTATCCTAAAAACCCCCAGGTGTTCCATGGAGTTATCAACCTGCAAATATCTACTTTTGAGTTTGTAAGCAGAATAAAAGCTGTAAGACAATGTCAAATTTTGAAGTTTTCTGATTTGCATACCACTGCGTAAAACCATATTTGTCTTTCAATTAAATTTTTAAATGTGTAATATAAATGTAATTAGCAATGTTGGTCTCTTTTTATTCTATTTTTAATTGCGAGAAATCAGAAAGAATTCATAGCAAAAGCCCATCAACCCTACCCCTTCTAACGGATTAACCAATGAAGAGAGTGTGCAACTCAACGCAAAGGGATGGACTCTGGCCTTGGGTTCAGTCTTAGAACGTTCTTAATGTCTGGAAAAACAACAGAAATTCCACCTGTTTACTTCCTTTCTAATATGTAGTCTGATTAAACAATCTGTTGACAATTTCAACTTGAAAAACTACTGTTAAGTTTTGTTTTCTGTTCATGTGAAGTTTTCCAAGCATTTTGCCACTACATTGAATTTGGGGTGTGGGTGAGCTAAGGCTCATTCTCACTTTCAGCCTCCCGTAAAAGCAAATGAACAAGGCTAGACTAATATTTTTGTTTGTAGATCTCCACAGAGATACTCTAATTTTGTGTGGGTTTCTTTGATTATGAACAGAACATAAAAAAGCAAGAATTTCTCTATCAAAGACTTTACAATCTTCATCACACGGGCTTTAAAATAGACAATGAACTTGTTGAGGGATTCTTTTCTCAGAGCAGAAAGATATTTAACTAGATGGCCTACTTGGATCCTGACTCAAGCAAACATCTTTACTCAGAATGACAAATGAAGTGCATGTTTAAAGTAAATTACATTCTTAAATCCTGTGACTTATACACCCCTTCCTAAAGCGCAGACATATATCTCCTCTGCCTTGACTGCTAGTTAATAGGGGCCAGTTAATATCGACTACAATATCAGTGTTCAAACTGGAGATAAGCCAGGAAGCATTTTCAGTCAAATGTGATATACAATAACAATGCCACTTATAAAAATGGAAATTCACTCTAAGGCCTGGTAGATACTAACTTATTTAATAGTCTCTTGTGCAGTATTCATCTTCCGTAAGAAAGAAAAAGAATTTAAGGCTAAAGGCTGCCATTATTGAAAAATATGCCTAAAAGCTGCACAGTGTCTTGCTTGATTTTTTTTTTTTAACATGCTAGAAGAAATGTTTTTCATTAAGTGTGCAAATATAACCAGCTTAGCCTATTAAAATGCCTGTTTCTATAAAACACATTACCAGGAAGTATTCTCCTAAAGACAAAAGGAAAGAGGGGAAAGAAAAGCAAAATCAGGTAAAAGGTAAAAAACCCTTCTGATGAAACTAGGAAAAAAACACATCTCCTGGGAATCTAAACAGGTATTTTTTGGTATAGATATTAAGCAGAGAGCTAAATCGTCTTCAGGCAGGTAGGGTACTACAGCTGTAAATGTATGTCATCAGCCCGGTTCACGAGTTCCAATCAATTCTTGTCAGTATATTGTGACAGGTTATTAGAAATGTTTTAGTCATGGTAATTTTATGCTTGTGAGACTCCTTTAAGAGACATTCCTGATTTTACAGCTAAAATAGAAGTGAGTCTTCTTTACACGACATTACATACAATGGCTCCACCCATCTTTTCAGTGTGGTCACTCCCTGTATCCTTGCCAAGTATTGTAGAGTTTAGTGAAACCCAGATGGTTTCAATGAAGCTCAGGCTGAGCAGAAATGAAATGGCTGGATCTTATCTGTCCCTTCACATGGAGATGCTAGACTGTTTTTGCAAATGAGGTGACTGCCGACTTTACTGATCATTCTGTTGCCAGTTTGAGATGAGTCAAAGGCCTAAAAATTTCCAATCCATACCAATATTTTCTCTTTGCATTTCATTCTGAGTGCTAGACATCCAATCAGATGTGGCTCTCTGCTCAATCATTAACACTTCTCTTATGGCTGAATTAGGAAAATATAGTACACTTTTCCCTTGAGGCTAACCTTACAGGACAGTCAAGGCTACATCTAGATCTAATACGTCCATTTAACTCCATTTCTCTCGTAAATTATGGTAGCTATTACACCTAATCCTGGTACTTGCTGACCACATCTCCTGGTAACATCAAAGTATTGCTTTGTATCTTTAGTGCTCTGACCAGATTTCTGCCAGATGATATTGACTATTAGGAGTATCTTTACCTCTAGGGCCACGTGAACAGCTGCCAGAACTGCAGGCTATGCTTGCTGAACAAAAACATTTTAAGCCAAAACAGTTACATTTAGAGTGAAGGTATGGCAAAAGGCATCCTAGTTTCTGTCTACCTCTTCACAGAAAAACAATCCTAGTTGTTTGGTTACATTTTGCTTCTCTCTTGGTGCTTTGGTAAACTCTGGAAGTTTCCAGGATTTAAACACATCCTCTGTTAAAAAATGTAAATGCTTAGATATCTCAGAGCCCTCCTACAAATGCTGATAGCAATAGAAATTATAAAATACCTATATTTGTGTCTTTTCAGAGACTCATTAAGGTTTATTTGCACTTCCTGTTTATTTCTGTTTCAGTGGATTTCTTCACCTTAATTACAACTTAATTTGCTACTCTGGAGAATTTAATAATTTCATTTATTGTACCAGTGATGCTCACACAAAGCAAAAAAACCAAGCATGCTGGAAACAAATAAATGAAAAAACACAGCCCGTAGCTTAAAATAAGTCAATAGGCAACTTGCCAAACTCAATTACTGCAACTCTACGATCATATTTAAACAAGTTTTAACATCATAAACATTACCCTTTGGGTTAGGCTCCAGGCCTGAAGACTTTACAGCTGCTTAGTTAGTGGTTAGCTTACTAGCAAATGGGGAAAGAGTATCCTTCAAGAATACCCTTATCATTGTACTGAAATATTTTCTGTAGCTACTGCAAATCTGTAAATCCTTTCTTATTTATTTTAGCAATCCACACTAACTGATAGATAAATGCACCGTTTCCTTCAGGTGTGCCATCCTTCTATCAAGTTTGTTCCCATCTTTTTAACATTGCACCTAGGGTAGCAATGTGGTAATATCTAAGTGACCTAGACACGTTTGCTGGAAGCAGCTGCTGATGCAAGCAGAATTTGAATAGTCACTCTCTGATTTATTTATTTTTTTTAAATGATAAATCAGCCACAATGCAAATTATCCATTCAAAGAATGCAAAGAATCAAAGTAAAGGCACCATCTAGGGACAGCAATTGTATAACATTTTTGTTCCCTTGTCAACTGGGGCAATTCCATCCCAAATATAATTAAATTAATTTGACTCTGCTACATATTTATTGTAGTTAATTTCAACATAGATTTATAATTCCTTTTACTATTCACATGTTAAGAATTATGTATTTGTAAATATAAATCAATGCTAATCAAGTGCAGCAAATTATTTCAGATTTATATCTTAAAATTCTCTGAGGACAAAAAAAAAATCCTGCAGTTCATGATAGGAGAGTATGTGCTCAGCATCATAGTTGTTTCCTTAGAAACAAGGAATCACATGATGCACAATGTTAGTGGAGCATGCTCAATGCATAAAGAAATCAGGCTAATTTTTCTTCTTTTGTTCTGAAATCTATCCCAGATTTCCTGCTGTCAACTGCAGCACTGAGAGCTGCTTAATCTGCCTCATGTAAAAGCACGGTCCAGGTGATTGGCAGCATTGTGTACCGCTAGTGCTAAAATCTTGATTAACATGGAACAAAACAACATGCACTTTTTCCTGTGGGAAAGTTCAGCCTCCCTGCATGTAGACTTTCAAAATAAATCTCAGCAAAATTAATTTCATCCAGTTAGAAGGGAAATATTAGCCAAATGACAGATCACAGCAGCAAGCTATTATCTGTCAAAACAGATATACTAGAATTTTTCTCCACCTTTTCAATTCTGTTTGTGAACTGTTTCTTTTTCCTTGTTTATAGCCTTGGTATTCTGACAGTATTTAAAATGAAAGAAGAAAAAACCCCAGCAATTAGATGAGGAAATATCCACAAAATAAAGTACTCGGTCTTTGCAGGATTTTTTTTGGTATGTTTTTAGAAAGGAAATCACTGCTTTAAGATGGAAAAAGAATCTGATCTCTGTACTGCAGCTCTGTTGGTTGGCATTTGTACCTAACAGTGTGTCTTGAATACATGATGAGCCATTCACAGACTCCCACAGGCTGATGGAGTTTGAATCTGAATTTATTCAAGCTCATACCCAATCTGATTTCCCTAAAGAATAAGACTTCTGTTGGAGCTCACTTGAATCACACTTGTTGTTCATTGCTAAACTGAGGCAGATGTTTCTGAAGGTCCTTTAGAAACAGACAAAACTGGGACTCTCTCTATATAAAATACTATATATATATAGCTTTATATACACAGGTATATAAAAAAATTTAAAAAAACCAAACAACCACCCCAAAAAACCACAGGATTGAGGTTAGAATTCTGTTGTCCCTGATTCATGACTGGTGGTGTTGCTGGGCTACACTCTTTCATAACGTTTAATAACATTGCCATACTATATGCTCAGATCACGATAAGGAAACTAAGAAGGAACTCCTGAAAAGGTTTTGTTTTACTTAAAAAATAATTGCCCGTTTTCTTGAACTTTTTGTTGTTCAGCTCTTCCTTAGAGCTTAAAAGTACATGTTCTCCAACTACATGCAAAGTGCATAGTTTTATAGATAAACTCAGAAGCAAAGTAATCTCAGTAGTAAACATCAGAAGTAAAGTAATTGTGGAAAACTCCTTGTGCCTTTCTTCCTGTCCCCAGTAACCTAACCACGAGGGCTTTCATATTCAAAGGGTATTGAACACGCTGAGAAAGAGAAAAACTGGAAAGTTTAGTATTGCATAATACCCACAAAGGAGGGAGTTACAAGAAGGTTACAAGGTTCAGTGTAGTGACAATTCATGAGAAGTCTATGTACTTGCTTCACGGGGGTCCTCATTTTGTCGTGCAAGCTATCGCCATTGCTATTCTTTATAGCACAGCAAGTTTACAGTGTAAACTGGGGAGCACCATGAACTGCTAAGAGAAGTAGCATTTCTGGTTTTTTGTCTGACATTGTATTCCCAATTTCATGAGCCATATTTCTCCAACAATCTTGCTTATTGCTGGGCCAAAGCGGCATCCAAATGAAATGAATAGAAGAAAATGGTTTTAGATTTGTCACACCCACCAACCCACACAAAGTTCATCACAAACTTCTTTTACTATCCCATGTAGTTCTTTTTATTCTATAAGCAGACGTGACAGATATATCACATAGAAGCTGTGTCTCAATAAGCTAAGTGTCAATCAAAAACAATGCTGCCATTTTTTGATTGAAAGTCAGGAAACTAAAGACAGCTGTTATACTACAGAGCCTGGCAACAGCTAAAAGCCTACTAGAAAGGTCAAGAACCATCAAAACCCTTTGCATACGCTATACTGACCAGCATAACCCAAAACATGGCCAAAAATATCTCAAAAATAAAAACGGAGCTAGAAGAAGCATTTTGGGGGCAACGGTAATGTTTCTAAGAAAAAGATACTTATTCTAATACTCTTTCCAGATTTAAATTTCCGAATAAATTTCAGCTAAAAAAGCAAGTTGTACTCCCTCCACTGCAAAAGGAAAGAAAAAAAAAAAAAGAAAAAAGTATCCTAGAATTACTGAGTAAGAGAGGAATAAGTGTATTCATCGCAAACGTGGATACTGAAGTTCCCCCACAGCCTCCCATTTCAGGTGCTGAAATTCATACCTTTTCTGGTTATGAAGCAGGCTGTGGATGGTGAGAGGAAAAACCTCCAAAATTCCTTCTGCTGGAGCAGTCTCGCGTGTAAAATACTTAAGACTATCTTGGCTACAAGCAAATACAGAAAGCCCTTCCAGCCCTTCTGGTAGGAATTTCAGCTGGGAGGTGAAATCTGCCAGTTTTTGGGCCCCAAAGGCCATGTATGTTTGTACAGAGTGTACAATAATGTCAATGAATGGCTTCTAGCACCTTTTTTTTTCTCCCTAGTCCTTCAGAATGCACTCTAGTCTGAAGATTAGAGTGTACTCTACATGTAAGTATCATTCCTCTCAGGTAGAGGGATTTGGAACTATCCTTGGCAAATTCTGTAGACACTGTGAAGGGAGACCACAATTCCCTTAATTTCCTTATTTTATTGACATGAACTATGTAGGGTAAAACCCAGGTATTTTGAAATTTTTCTTTCTCCAATGAGGAGACAATTTTTTTTTTATTTGCTTTGTTTTCTGTGTGTTCATTTCCATAAGTAAAAAAAAGAATTATTGCTCTAGTTATACAAGCCCATAACTTTAAATAGAAATTTTAATTGCTTTCAAAAAAATTCTACCCATGATGGCTTGAGACACTTCCCTACCAGCCACCTTCTGTGAATTTATGCAGTGGTCCTATAAAACTGATTGTCCAAAGGGCACAATTGAATGCGAATATAGCCCTGTACCAATTAATCAAAAAGAAAATGTACAGTCTTACTGTTGCTGCAAGTTTCTCAAACTCACAAAGCTCCATTGCTATGCTCAAGGGTCACAAAATACATAAGGACTGATAACAACAATGTTAATAATTAATTAACAATTTGTGATGGTAGCAGCTCAGCTCTAAATATGAAGCCATTCATGAGTCTGCAAAGCTCAAAGGCATGTCTGCTTTTGCAACTGATTTTTAGTTTCATTTATTACCTAGCTTTAATGATTTGCTCTGTAGATAATTACATTGTTCTGTTCTATCTGTACTGGAACCCATAATCTTGCAAAATTGTTTTCAATTTAAACTTGTCATCAGCGACGAAAACTTAAATTGCACATACTGGAGGGCTGTGATCTTCACTACATCAAAATGAAAGCAAAAAAAATTAACCAGATTGCCTAAAATAAACAGCACGACAGTTTGGTTAATGGAACGGTCATAGCCTTCTGTCAATGAGTTTTAGGGTAATCTGCAGTTAATTTAAATCTTGCCTCAGCATAAGAGAATTTACCCAATTGAAGAATCAAACATTTTCAGTTTTCAAAAATAGCATAGTCTTTTCGGCCTTTTTTAATCAAGTGATCAAGAAGAATATGCAGCTGTTAAAGCTAAGTGACATCTTTTTTAATTCGTGTTATCCAAAGTACCTAGTTTTGCACTAAATAACAATGGAATTAGTACCTGCTTTAATGAAGGCAAGGTAACATATTTTAAAATAAAGTCTCTAATGTCCTTTCCTAGCTTGGACAGTATCTTAAATACAAAGTAGGTAGTAGTTGTTGCTCCTGAAGTTTTCAGGGGGTTTCAGATTTTACTAGCATATCTTCTGGAGGAGACTATCCATATATCTGAGCACAATAAATATCTAAGCTTTACTGCCTTTTCAAAGTAAAAAGAGCAGTACTTTTCCATGTAAATTATCTTGAAATATAGTGAGAAAAAGCATTCTGTAGAGGCAATATAGCGGTAGGATATATTGGACTGCTTTTCCTTGGCTATAGGTTTCATGGTACTCAGTTTTGCCAATGCCAGCTAGATCTGCCACTGGTTAGTACCTAGACTGTAGGCAACATTACCTCAGTCAAAATAACTTTCCAGGACTCGAACTTATCTCAGGTTCAGACTCACCATGGTAGGAACAATTCTGTCAAACATCTAAAATGTTTATTTCTGTTGCTTATTACAGACTAATCATTAAAAAACAAAAAGGGTGTGAGTCATAAATAGCTTATGTGTGGCTTGACTAATTTTGTGAAGTATGGACACGATTCAAAAATTTCTAAATTTGAATGATTCAGAAAGGAATTTTATGGGAGCAGGAGCATTTCTGTCAGCAAAAAATATCAAGCCTTTCTAGTCAAGAGAGTGAAAAACCAGACACGAGACACAGAATCAATGCCACTGTGACGAAGATCAAATTTGTGGCTGGCAAATATAGACATATATCCCCAAAACATTTGTATTATCAAGCTCAAAACCTAATGTGCAGATGGAGATTGTACACATTCCTTTCATGATGAAATTATCTTTCCTGAAAATATTATGCCCAAACAAATGTCACAGGTTCTTAAATGGTACTGTAACTCTTGTGACCCTCTCTTTAACACCTCTGCTTCTCCACTCCATAGAAAACATATTGGATAATTGCTTCCTCAACTATTGTGCTGCTCATTCACCTCTAAACTTGCAGAGCACTACTGCATGAAACGCAGTGATCAAACTTATGATCACCTCTGGAAGTTGTATAGATCTTCCTCTTCTGTCTGCCTCGGTTTATGAATATATTCTCTGCTCCACTTGAGCTCTACTTCTCTTTTGCTCATCTGCTCTTCAAACTTATACTTTTGTATATCTTACCAAAAATGCCTGGTGAATGGGAAAGTATTTCTATATCTCACTGAATAATTATTTTACTGAACGCTCAGACTAAAGGTAAGAATTTGGGATCAGGACTAGTGAAAAAAAACCTTCATGGGCCAGGTCATCGAAAACTGTGAAAAATTGGAAGGAGATTTGAGTATGTGCTTGGAAAAAGATTACGCTAACACCACCACCACCTGACAACAAGTTTTTTAATATTTTTAAAGTTATCTCCCACCTACTTCACATAAAGACTTAATCTTTCCCTCCTTTTTGATCTTTGTAGGGTGGTCAGTCTTTCTCTGCATTCAGAAATATTATACTGGAATCTATTAATGCATAAAAGAAAATGTATTAACAAAAAACTATGTTTAGGGTTGCAAAAAAATCACACTCAAATAAAGGAACAACTTGCAGGTGACATATCACCCAATCTGTGACGAATTCATGAAGTTCAACCTCTCTTACATTTGCATCTGTTAACCAGAATAGATTTTTGGTTTTTTCTAAAGCTGGTCTATAACTCAACCATCAGTTATTCACTTTGATGCAGTAATTACCAGGAAAAAGACATAGCTGTGCTACCCACTTAGGTTGTCAGAATAGATTTTCATACTCTGGCCAAAAACCCTATTATTTCACATTTCACAATATAAATACAGCATTCAGATAATAAACTTGGGGGAGGAATGTTTTCATTCTTGGAAAACTTCCAGGTATATTTTTGGAAAGAATTATAATTTTACCTTGGTGCAAGCCTGGGCTTGCTCCTAATATGATTGACTGAGGTACCATGCAGATGGTGAAAGCTAGAATCATTCATCAGAATAATGTATTTTGTTGCCATGACCTCATTATGTTCCAAGTTAATATGCAGTTACATTTTTAGTTATTATAAAATAATTTGTAAATCTAAGTTATTACCAGCACCCTACAGATCAATAACATTTGCATTTCTAGTGGTATTCTCATCACTAGTTACTGTTCTTATTCCAATACATATTGAAGTAATTAAGATTCAAGCACAGGACATAAATTGTCACTGGCATTTGGCAGTTTGTGCTACTAAGCAGGTGCTGCTGCATAATCAACAACTCTGAAAAGCCAGCCTCTGGTAACCCTGTTTTGACTAGCACAGTGCACCAATGGAAGCTGCTGCCTTAGTTATACCTGTAAAGTATTAAACATTTTTTAAATGAATGTTCATTTATAAACATAACTGAACATTTTATCAGATTATCACATCCTAAAGTGCAAGTGTGAATTATGTTCTTATATTCCTCAATTTAAAAATTAATTTTAACAGAATGGGAACTCTAAAGACAATCCCAAACATAGAACAGCCACTACTGCCACTGCTATTTACCTTGTAACTTTTCTGATGGTGCTATTCCCCTATTTATCGATGCATAGAACTAATACAGGTCGTTTCAAAGACTGGATGCAAATATCTCTAAAGATCAGAAAATATTCATAAATTGCTTTGCTTTGTTTGAATTAGTGTCCAGCTCAGGGGAATTAGAGACTGAGTAATGACATGGCTGGAAATTTAGGGATTACAAGTGCAAAACCAGCAAGCACAGCTCTCAACTCTGAGTAGACTCAATCTGGCAGTTTTCAAAACTTTTACTGAATGGCACTAGTGATGCGTAATCATCCTGTTCTGATACAACACTGCTTCTGTTCTCACTATTACCTCTTCTTCCACCTGCTTCTGTTTCAGTTGAATGCTGTGTACAGAAAGTGCACACTGGAGCAGGACAGTGCAGCCTTCTTGATATTACCATAACTGCAAACTCTCAGTGCCTAACTGAGTTTCACAACGGAGGTACTTCTCACCTTCTCCCTGCTTCTGCTATAATTATTGTCTGTTACTTCTGCATGCAGGTGGGATTAAGTAATCATAAAATAAAATTTCAGGGTCTCCTTTGTGGCTTTAATACTGAAGTATAAAAAGTAAAATCACAACAGTCCTGAGAGTTCTCAAAGCAAACTGCAGCCCTTTATGCATGAAGTACTTTCAATATTGATTTGGCAGGCTACCTGTCTACTGGGTGGTCTTAACTTCTCCAAGTCCTCTGGCAACTGAATGGACTTTTCTTCCCAAGAAACTGGCCACATCCTCTTTTTTGGAAGTTATTATTCAGCCACTTAGTCCTTTCAGTTTCACCCAGAAACCGCTCTAGAGAGACTTTTTGTGGTTCTTAATTCAGATAGACAGAAAGTTTCTAGTAACGCTGCATTATGCAAAATCTTCAACAAATACAGAGGGGAGGAACAAGTTAAATATGTTGTTAAAGGAAGAAGGATGTTTTCAAAAGTCTCTGGAATGAGCTCAATGGAAATTTCAGGTCTTATACACTCTCAACTGTACCTCTGAAAAATTTATTTTATATTTTACTTGTGTAGTTCCACCTCTCAAACATGAGAGATGTTAAGGTATTTATCTTTTATTCCAGTGCTGTTGTGTGCTTACAGTGAGATAAGAAATATCACATCAGCATGGTAGTAAGGAGTACTTTAGCATGGAAACATGTCCTGTGATGAACCTCACAGGGGAATTCAGGAGAGGGTTTAGGAGCACAAGGGAACCAAGTCTCTCCAGGTGTTGGCAGTTACAAGCATACCAACAAAATGGTTGAACCAGACTGCTCAATGTGCAGATTTTATTTTTCTTCAAAGCAGACAGGATATGCAAGACTGTCAGAGCAGCAAGTGAGGTGATCACCTGAATGGATTTGCGTACTACAGTCCTCCTGTTTCGTAAAAAAAAATAATGTAGAGAAAACTCCTATTTGGCCATGCAAGAAAAAAAACCAACCAAAAGTTTTCACGTTACAGGCCCTTTTCAGACCTTCTTTTTAAAGTTCTTATGCCAGCTCTTAAATAGGGTAAAAATGAAACTAATCCCTGCTGGAAACATGTGAGGCCAGATTAATATTAATTTTTTCCCCTATTTCTGCGGATGCTACATGTTTAGTAGCTTAGCTGTGTTCTGAGGAATGGGAAAGTACCATCTCGGGGGGAATACCATTGTTGGCTCTTTCAAAAAAAATTAATGAGCTATTTTTTAAAATGATATAAATTCTAAAATCACAGCAAGCGTCCCCCCTTTTCACTGTGACTCTAGACTGCACATTGCTGGATCTAAAGAAAATCTTTTTTAGCATCTGTTAAAAAATTTCTGCCAATAATCTCTGAAACCTTTAACAATATCAGCAAACCAGTTCCTTTGCATTACATTCTGATTACAAAGGAAAAACACTAGATAGTGTACAGTGGTGGTTTCACTGTACCATCTTTTTAAATGGTTTAAGGCATAGTTTCTGCATATGCTGTTTTCCAGCTACAAAAGTATCCACTCCTCAGAGAAACCCTGGTATTACATTATTATACTTAAGTGTCAATCCCCAGAATTTCAACAACCTGAAAACTGCTACAACTTTCTTGTGGGAGGATATATTCATATTATTAACATGTCAAAGCCTTCTCATGAGGCACTACTTAAAATTCTTACCCTATGGTTTGCAAGTTAAGTGACTGTTAATATCTGCGTTGCATGCCATTTTTAGGTAACAGAAAGCAATGACCTTCTAACAAACTATTTAGGTGTATATTAGTTTCATTCGTCATGTTCTATTAAACCTAAATCTGTATTAAGACAGTGGTTAAACATGGAAATTAAGAATACCACTGCAAATAATCAGTGGGAATGATTATACCTCTGAATATACACGTTCAGCCTGACTGCAATCAACCTCCCTCGTGGTTCAATACATTCACTAATAAAACTGCTTGGAGAAGATTTATAGTGTGATTAAAAACTGAAGAAGTTTCAACAGAAAAAAACTAGGTTCCCAAGTTATGTTTCCTAGTAGGCTAGGAATGTTTTCTCATTCATACTGAATACTTTTGTCATTCATTATCTGGCTGCGAACTGCTAGATCCTCCGAAATCTTATTTCACATTTGTATACAGAACAACAGAGCTATGCTGGATTTCACTGTAATGATAGAGTACCATAAAACTGTAGCATCAGGAGTTCAATTCTGGAGAATATGTCCACACTATAAATGCATTTTTTCCCCCCAAACCAAGTCAGATTTTGAAATTATTTCTACTAAACACAAATTATTACTAAAAGGTTTTCTATGGCCATGCCTACTATACTTCCAAGTTTTCTCTTTTCACCAGGAGAGGACCCACATGTTTAGATACGGCTAAATTAATTCCAGTTCATTTGCTGTCTTTCAACCTTTTTGACTGAACAGGGGAGACACCAGTCATTTGGATTGTATGATTCTAAGACAGATATAGATGTTCTGAAGAACTACTCCAGTTACCTAACAAATTACTTGAAATTCTTAGAGGCTTAATCAAGTACTATGATGACTTCAATTATTAATATTACCAAAAAAATGTCTGGCGTATCAAAAATCTAATTGCCTTGTAAAGAATATGTATTCTATTTAATGGCTTCTAAAATGGATGCTAAATGATTACAGTAATTTCAGTAATTCTGAAAACACTTTTGTTAGTTCTGAAATTCAAGTTTAGATGGTGGCAGAATTAGAATACCTGATTCAGTTCTGGTGAAAATGCCATTCATCTGGGAGTGTGTAAACCCATATAGATTTGATTTATTTTAACCTCTGTTATCTGAAATTCTACATTGTTAAAATAGGGTTGTGTCCACAACATCTGCTATATTGAAATTGTACTCTCATCCAAGTTTTACTTCCAGTATTTCAGTAGCATTTGGATGATCAAGGCTGTGGATTCCCTAGTGCCCAAGTATCTTTATTTTGCTTCAGCATTCATGCTTACTTCTAAGATAATATGAATTTAATAATACTGAATGACCCAGAGCTCTTCTTAGATTCTGTTTGAGTGCTTGAGTATGCCTGCTTGCCTTACTTGGGTACTGTGGGACAGGCCCGTGGCTGGTGAGCCTCCCTTCATGTGGGGCATAGTTTTGCTACCCATCCCTAAGAGAGCAGTGAGCCCTTTTAGTGCCCCGACACTGATTTTTTTCTGGAATGATTGTAAAATGACCTGTTTGTTAGACCACAGTACTTCTTAATCATACAACCTACTTTCCTTTGTAAATCTCGAGCTTCGTAATATCATAGCCTCTACGTTTTTAATTCAGCAGGTACTGCAGAAAGGCAACACTATTACTTATCTTTTTTTAATACAGATTTACATTCTCTGATTTGGCATGTTTGTAATTATCCAAATGTGTTTCCATTCCAATTTGCTGCTTGCTGTCTTTATGCAGCTGCGTTTGGATTCTTACCAATTTGCCATCTCAGATTGTGAATAGCCCAGTTCCATTTACACAGGCAATGATTATGCTTTTTGTTTTTTAATAAAAAAAAAAAAAATTAACCAAACCTGCAAGCTTATTCTTGCAACTCACATAAGGGTAAGGAGAAGAGGAAGAAAAATATATGGCTGAAAAAGAGTCAAAGATACGCACCTTTCTTATGTGAAATATTGTATATTGACTCAGATGGAGAAAGGAAACAGTCAAGCCAGAGGAGTATAATAATCTCCAATCTCTTCTGTAAATCAGGAATTCCTAGGCTTTCATCTGTGACTTATGTGGCGTCAGAAGGGGTGCAGAACAAACTCTTACTGGCATCAGACATCAAAATGGGAGACTAAGTAGTCATGGGAATTGATTATGAAACTGGCAGTATTCTTCCCTTTAAATTTTTAAACTTATCCTTAGCTTCTTAGGAAAGTGAATTCTGACAATTTTTGACAACGTGAAGAAACAGAGGTGCACTTTATGATATAGCATCTGCAGTCTCTACAGCTGGCATGCATTCATCTCTCTCTAATCATGCACTGAGGCCAGCAATTCCTCCCATCTGTGACTTAACAGCAAGGAGCTCTTCCTGCTACATTTTCATGAAGAATATTAACTTGCTGAAGCATAACACTACTCTGTCTCCTGTTTCCTCTAGCTGACCATTAACATCTTTGGAGTAAATATTGTGTAGTCACCTCTCTGGACCTAAACACAGAAAATGCCTGTGCTGGTTTGTGTTCCAGAAGATCTCCCACATACATAGTAAAGGCTGTGCTTCAGGCCCTATTCTGGGTAAAAAGGAAAGAAGAAAGGGCCAGTAGCTTGTAGGGGACAGGTGGTGGGAGATCACTGTACAGAGTAATGATGGCTTCATTCTTTGCATTAGTCTGATCAAAACCTGCATGCCTCAGTGGAATAGGGAGCCCTAAAAATTAAGCGCTTCATGATTTCTAATAGGTTTCTGTGAGTGTTTGTTCTACCTCAGAGTTAATGCATAGTAGTGACAATTACAGAGCTTTCTGTTGCAATGGATTTGAACATGCAAAAAGATATTTTCTTGAAATAAGCAGGAATTTTACTACATTAAAGCTGCAGAAAATATTAAAGGATTGACTTCTTGTCAGAGTTTGAATCAAGACAATGTATATTTTAGTGAAAGAAAAGCATCTAGATCTTCAGCTTTATTTTCCTTGTTAAATGCTTGCTGCCAAAGCTATAAATGGAGAAAAGCTCAGTAGAACTAAACTGATGTAAAATAAGAACTAAACAACACTGTCAAAAAGTCATTCATTGAAGCCTTAGATTTTACTTGTTTTTAGGGTCCCAGCTTTGTTCAGCTGGGAGCCCAGCGTTGGACGGAAGACCTAGAAACCCAAAGCTCCACATCAAAATGTGCCTGGAAAAATAGAGGTATCAAAATACTCATAAATAATGATCAAATCTTCTGAAAATAACAAAAGAAACTTACCATAGTGTTCAGCATACCTTAGACCTGATTCACTAAGGCAATGCTTTGAAATCCCATATGCCTGTGAAATGGGGGTTCTATTAATATTTTGCATTTCTTTGTCTCAAAGAGAAGAACCACGAAATTTTGGCAGTTGTTGAAACTGGATGTTTAACTCAAAAGGTTAGAGATTTTTTTATCCTTTTGTTTTATTTCTAGTGCAGCTAATTTGCCTTTTTGCAAGTATCCTAGCAACCATCCCCCCCCGCTCCCCCTTTCACCAGTACTGTTAAAGGTTAGGTAAGGATTCTAGAGAGACTGACCTAAAATATAAAACAAACTGACAGAAGAACATTTCTTAAAGGCACAACTTGCTTTAATAATATTCTGACAATTCCAACACATTTTAAGGGAGAAGGGACAAGAAGCCGAGAAACAATCCTGAAATAACTTTTAACAGTTTGTAACACTGTGAAATATTAGACTGAATAAGAGCTTAAGCTTCACAAAGAGTTACCTCAGAACTAGGAAACATTCCCTACAAAGAGTCAGGGACAAGCCCTTTAATATAGTATTTGGTGAGGTGAAAACTTGAAGGAAAAAAAAAAGTTGAAACATATGCAAAAGCAGAGTTTGTTCTGCTGTTGCAAAATATTTGCAGCCAAAATGGGGAACTATCAAAGTCCTCATTGCTCTTGCAGTTATGATAAGATTTATATCAATAACACAATATTTAGATGACATTAACAAGCACTATTTCCTCCTCAAACCTCACTTCTGTTGGTGTAGGCACCGGGAACTGTCAGACTAAGTTAGACTTCACCAGTGTTAATTGCAGTCTGAAGTAAAATGTACCAGAGGTACCCACGTTACCCATTTCAACTAAATGCTCGCTTCTGACCTGCTAGAAGGTTCTAATACAAACAGCATTTACTAACTAGGAGGCTATATTTAGCCATTTATGAAATTTTAACTACTTAAGTCAAAATCTGGTAGGTCTTGGGTATGTCCACACGGGATTAAGGCTGAATAGCCTAACACAACTGCTGGAAGCTGTGGAATCATGTTAGTTATACAATCAGCTGGCCTTTTTCTTTGGGGCTTGCTTCCCCCCCCGCCCAAGGGTGGGGTGGTAGCGTTTTTTTGTTCTGGTTTGTTTTTGTTTTTTTTTAATTTAGAGATCTTGTTGAGCTACAAGACATGTGCCCAACATGGATGTACGTACAAGATCAGCTTTTGCAAGTATTTATGCTTTTTGTTTGTTTGTTTTAAAACTCTTTTAATCTCACACTCTAAGCCTTATTTTATTCCTGTATCTCCATAAATAAATAGCCACTTTGAAGTAATTACAAGGATGGTAATTTTCCAAATACAGCAGGATAGAATTAAAATTCAGCTTTTTTTAAAAATAGGCAATAAAATTACAATACTTCATTGTTAATATACTTATTATTAAAGGCTTTCATTTAAAAACTGAACATTTCTGTACACTTTCACAGTTTGCATAGCAACAACATAAAGCCTGTACAACTCACGAGTCCTTAAAGTCCCTGATAATAAAATCATTTATTGATCAGTGCGTTACAGAAAACTTAGAGCTTCCTAAACCTACGTCCTCTCAAACATAGGTTCTACCTCATCAGGCTAACTCCAATCGGTTGGACTACACTGAATCTTTTTTTGGGAAGTTTATGGAAGTCAGCCACCAGAGGGAGCCTGCACCGCTGATGTGGCACTGAGGTGTTTCTATGGGCAGCAAAAAAAAAAAAAAAATCACCTGCTTTACTATCAGATTAATGTGTGTTAAATATGTTTTCCATTCTATCCATACAGCTATGCTAAAAACTGACTTCAGCAGCAGCCAAGTTTTACTGTTTGTAAAAAGTTCAATAGCTATTCCTATTTAGACTTTTACCGTTCTTGGCTGGTAAACCAAATACCAACACCAGGAATCTGCCATACCCCACTGTTCCTCCACAGATCCCCAGCCCTTCACCTTGAGCAAAAGAGGCTGCACTCAGAAGCCTTTTTAAAGGACATATTTCATCCATGATCATTTGCCTATCATGCAGCAAGGTGGCTCAAAACTGCTATGCAGCAAACTTGTTAAATTCCAAGGCTACAGAAAAAACCCTCAACTATTAAAGACTACTAAAGTTTGTACATTATGGCTTCAGGAGAATAAAAACCAAAACCACCAACCCTTCATCCTCTTTCCCCTTATTCCTTAGGTTAATCAGTGTAATTGCAATCAAAGTCCTGATCATAGAGCACCAGAGGGGACTATTTATTATCCTTAACACACAACACATGTCCTTAAAAGCCTAAGCAATGAGAAGATAAAAACTGAAACTGTTGCCTGCTGCCCTTCCTTCCCCACCCTCAGACCACCATGGGAAGAAGACTCCACCCAGCCATGCCTGGAGGGGTGCGAGTGTGCAGAAAGCCAGCCACCAAGACAAAAAGGACCGAAGGAGATAATGGAAAGTTTTACCACAAATAAATACTTGCAACTGTATATCAGACATAAGGAAATGGGCTGCTTCCCAAGCCTTCTTTCAGGAAATTACCTCTGGCTTTGGCACCGGGGAAACATTGCAAGTGACAGGAGTCTTCCCTCTTATGCCCAGAGACCTGAGGTGAGTGTTCTCCCCAGTACGCTTTCAGTATAACCTGATTTTATTTCCTCTCTGTTATTTTATGCAAGACATACCTGAGTGATATTTTCCTGAGAATTTACGTTTTCTCCCTCTCTCTCTCACGTGGCTTTCCCAGCAGCACTGCTTACAGCCCCTGGGGTCCCACTGAGGCACCCTGTGGAAGGTTCCAGAGCCCTCTCCTGAGGGGGGAAGCTGCCAGCCCACCCGGCCACACACTGCCCTGTCTGCCACCCCCGCCCCCCCCACCTTCTACCCCTCCGAACATAATAAATGTCAGCTCTCTTGATTATGTAGTTAGTTCATCGCAGTTGAGCTGGGCAGTTTAGAGGCCACCCTGGTGAGGTCTCCTTACAGTAGGGCTGAGAGGATATTTTACCTCAGAGTCATTCACCTGAGGGGTGTGGCAGGGGAAAGGCCTGTTAGTGCACGAAAGAAAATGGTGGAGGCAAGACCACAAACCCTGCTCAGTTTTACATTTGGCAAGCAGCTCCTCAGGCACATTTATCTTGACCAGTAAGTGTAACTTTTATGAATTGTGTAAGTAAGGTTCTTCCATAATTCAGCTGAAAAAAAAAGACAAGTGCATGCCTCATGTATATTTGGATTTAGTACACATTTGTGTGTGAATGTATATGCTGCTTTGTCTCCCATTTGCAGTATAGAGCTTTGATTGCACTGTTGAGGTTATATCAGTAGAACTGTGCTAAGAGATAAGTCAAATTAGGTCAACTTGGTTGAAAGAGGACTGGATCCTGTAGTGGTTACTTTGGGAATTTCAATTGATATTCTGTGTGCAGCTTTGCCAAATAAAGGGAATAATGGGTGATACTTAATTACCAGTACTTACTGCTACACAAAAGCTTTTGCCTGTGTTTCCTTGTCTATGAAACATCCTTGACTTTTGATTATAGTTATTATGTAATTCATCAAAACCAAACAAAGATCCTAGTCGGACTAGATAAACAATGGGTCATCACTCTCGAGCACTGAAACTGAAAATGCTGGATCTCCTTGGCTGAGACCCCACTGCAAATGTCAACGAAAGGATGGAGGGGCAATTATGGGCATTTTATGCTGCTGAAAGTCAGGCAAAATCCTCTTCTAGGAAAACCCACTGAGGCTTCACTGTGTGTTCAAGTGAGGCTAATAAATCCTTCTGTGTTACAACAGTTTTAAATAATACTCAAACTTCTTGCTTAATTCAGTGTGTAGTTTTTTAAGCATGGTCACTGGAATTCTGCTGCTTCCATAAATGATGTCGAGGCCTGCCCAGGACTGCCTATCTTTTTGTGAGTGAGAGAGATCTTTTGTTCCTCATAACGTTTTTAGAATTTGAGACATTCTGATCATTTAGTAATGCACAGTACCTCTGACAAGTGGTTTGGCCTTCATTTCTTAGGTATAAAATGGGAGGTGACCCTGTTTGGCAAGGTTGCGTAATAAACAGGTCATTAATTGAGAACTAAACATGACAGATACTTAACAAAACCTACTGGTATTTGGAAGTGTTGTAGTATGATTGTTTTTAGGTTTTTTAACACACTGGAAAGTGCTGAGCATGAGCAACTGACCTAGAGTCAGAGGTGAGTAGAGGATGTATTGCTGTCAGCACACAAAGTGAACTACCCTAACTTGGAGGGCAATCAGAAAATTATTTTTCGGTGATCTTGCCTGTTATTCTTTGATATGTTTTCTAAATGGGATAGCACTGTCCGTATCTATAGGTTGGCTTCAATAAATAGGTCCGCAATGTATATTCGTATGTTTACTACCTCATTAACTCCCCTCTACTTATTCTGTTTTGCTTCCAACACTGCAAATATTTAATCTATTTCAAGGGGGCTCTGCTGTTAAACTTGGGGGAAATATTGCAGTCTGGAGACATTCTCCTTTCTAGTCCTTCAGCTAAGCCACTACCCAATGTCTGTGCTTGTGTGATGGTAACACAGACGTAGTGTTTTTACCTATATGAGCTTTGTTTCCTTTGAGGAGCCTGCAGTGACTCCCAAAATGAATTCCTTTAAAGTTTCTGTTTCTACCTGCATATCCTAAGAGCAGTCTACAGCAAGCAAAGAGCATACTACAGATGGTTACAATGACAGAAGAGCAGCAACTTGCCACTGACAGGCATTATGATCTTGGTAGTTTTTCAGTCTGGTTTCCAAAGGAGAGCAGGTGTGCACCATCATGTTAGATCCAAGTCTGTCTGCCAGTCATTTTCTCACTAGTTTTAAACCAATTTACTAAATTCAAACACATTTAACTTTGAGATAAAAAGCTAAAATGCTATGCTTTTGTAAATTTATTGAAAAGAAATGGAAGAGCAAAGGATAGAATGTATTACACAGAGCTACTCACCTCTGTGTAACTTTTAAGTGGCTCAAAGGTGGGTGTGAATCACTGAGGTAAGTGAGGGGATGGGAGATCCTGGCTGCTTCTATCAAGACAGCAAACCTGCTAGTGTATAAGCTGTAGACATTAACTATGCTTAAAACGATCTCAATCAGAGACAGAAATAAATAGATTACATTAATTAATCATATGCTATAAACTGGCAGCGAAGAAATGGGAAGACAATATTTGGAAAGGCTTGTATAACCTGGACAAAGACATGATAAAAAGTGAAATTTGTATCAGTGGAGACCTGGCAGACTCAGCAGGAGAGTCTGAAGGGTCTGCTTTAGTCAGGATTGATATGGATATGGTTTCACATTAAGGAAGTAAAGTTATAGGACACAAAAAAAGAACACGATGGGGGAGGAGGAAGACTAAAAAGAATCAAGTGTGACCCAGTATTAAGTCTGTGGAGTTTTGCCTTACTAATACACTGCATTGAAGGTATTGCCACTGTTGCTCAAACTCACAAAAGCATCAAAGATAGCATGCTTGTTTTGCAGTCTGTTTTCCATAAATGGAACTTTATTGACTTTGCATTCTGTTGTTCTTTTACATTGGGTTCTGGTAGGAGCTGTTTGGTTATTCTGACTGGGAATGATTACTGGCTACCATTTCAGTTGCTTTCCATTTGTTCTTCAAAAAATATCAGCACAGCTTTTTTTCCAGTCATTCAGACCTTTCTTGTCTTTTACAGTTATTGAAAATATGCATAAGAAGTTTGGCTTTTGTGAGCTCTTTTAAGACTCCTGGGTTATCTTTACTGGACGTGCTGACTTTAAAATTCTTGATCTAGCAACTGTATGACAGTATCCTGAGTTTCAGTTGTTACAGAATGTGTTTCTCACTCTGTGTGTGTGTTTGTTTTCCCAGTGGCACCTTTTTTCACAATTTAGATTCTAGAAATGCACTTAATTCCTATCATTGCTCACCTTTTTCTAATTAGCTTTTCTTTCCATGCTGGTTTGATTCCACTTACTTCACTTATATAATTGGCTGCTTGAAAGAATCAAGTAGATAAAGTTTGGGATTTTTATCTCTGTATATAACAAATTATACAAAGTCCTAGTACTCTCTGATAACATTACTTCTTTGACACTACCTCTGGAAAAAGGGACATGCAACTCAGGAGAAGTACAGAGATCTCGTTAGGTTATACAGAGAGAAAATTAGGAAGGCAAAAGCCCAGCTGGAGCTAAACTTGGCCACTAATATTAAGGATGACAAAAAAAGTTTTTATAAATACATCAACAAAAAGAGAGCCACGGAGAATCTCCATCCCTTACTGGATGCAGGGGGGAAAGTTGCAACCAAGGACGAGGAGAAGGCTGAGGTACTTAATGCCTTCTTTGCCTCCGTCTTCGATAGTCAGACCAGCTATCCCCAGGGTGTTCAGCCTCCAGAGCTGGAAGATAAGGATGGAGAGCAGAACAACCCACCCATAATCCAGGAGGAAGTAGTCAATGATCTGCTTCTGCACCTAGATGCACATAAGTCTATGGGGCCAGATGGGATTCACCCAAGAGTACTCGGGGAGCTGGCGGGAGAGCTCACCAAGCCTCTCTCCATCATTTATCAACAA
>VWZL01002559.1:293187-315146 GCA_013396915.1 Stercorarius parasiticus | reverse complement strand
GAGGAGAGGCTGAGGGAACTGGGCACGTTGAGTTTGGAGAAGAGGAGGCTGAGGGGAGACCTTATTGCCCTCTACAACTACCTGAAAGGAGGTTGCAGAGAGGTGGGTGTTGGCCTCTTCTCCCAGGTGAATAATGACAGGACCAGAGGAAATGGTCTGAAGTTGTGGCAGGGGAGGTTTAGATCAGATATTAGGAAGATTTACTTTACTGGAAGAGTGGTGAGGCACTGGAACAGCCTGCCCAGGGAAGTGGTTGAATCACCATCCCTAGAGGTATTTAAGAAATGTGTAGATTTGGCACTTCAGGGCATGCTCTAGTGACAGACATTGTAGGGGTTTTTTTGGGTGTTTTTTTTTGTTTTTTCTTGTGTGTATGGTTGGACTCGATGATCTCAAAGGTCCTTTCCAACTGTGAAGATTCTATGATCCTATGATCATCTCCTCTTAATCAGTCCATAATCATACTAATACTGTGATATATTGACGTATTGTTATATTTATCAGTACAATTTCACTTCAGTTGATGTTAGAGTGGATACTTTTTGAGCTTCGAAAATCTCTTCTTTATTGTTCGTAAAAAAGTGTATTTTCTGTTTAGTACTGATTAACTGAATAATTCAGTATATATTGTCCAAACTGAAGTTCACTATGATAACAAAACTTTTATTCTTACTCATTGTGGGTATGTGGCCAAAAAGTTTTAGTGTGGTTTTATGGAGTGGAAGAGACAGTAGCTAGCCTCCTGTCTTATGCTTCATCCATTGGAATATTGATACTGAAAATACTTTAATTTCAAGGCTTGAAAACAAGAATGGCTAGCTTTGATCTGGAATGGCACTGTCTCTCTACTTCTATCCTAATCCTTCTTATGTGGTTATAGCAATTAATGTAACATTTGATGTCAATTATTTCTCCATATATTCATGGTACCAGTTATATCAGGATTATTTCCATAAATAAGCTAGTCCAGAGCATCTTATCTAAGACTGCTAGTATTGCGGGTGGAACAGATAGTTGAACAATTTCTCTTTACATTCTGCGTACTGTGGTTAATTGTTGTTAAATATCAATATTTTATACTGAGACGCTTATGTTTCTCATTTTCCTCTTGCAACAAATGATGCAACTTTAATGTGTTTATTTTCAGTTTGCCGTTGGAAGACAGTTGCACTGGATGCATGTTTGTTTGTATAGCCTCATCTTCTACCCTCTAGGTCAGGCTGAACTGCTAGGAGAGGGAGATGGTTTCTCTCCAAAACCAACTGTGTACCTCATGGCTGGAGTGCTGGGGCTGTGAAGCAAACCGTTTCAGTCTGGGAGGTTCCAACAGAAGGGAAAAGAGTTCGATAGTAACAGGACTAAGATCCAAGGCAAAAAAACCTCCAGGGGTGCAGGAAGACAGTAGCTTTCCAGAAGTCCCAGAGGAGCATTATGGGTGCGTTTACATGAGCAAGTTGGTGTGTGTGAGGGATTTTTGCAGTGCAAATATTTCGAGTGAGGCTGTAATTGCTGTCTTGGTGATAGCACCCAAATGTGTTACTGTTGCACTTGAAGCAGTTCTACTTGCAGAGCCAAGATTGAAATTGTACTCTGGGCAACATTTTGGGTGCCTGACTTGTAATGTGAATGCAAGGTCCTCCAGTAGTTAGAGTTAATTTTCTTTTAATGTAATGCCTTTTCAATGATACTAGCTGCCTATCCTCTAGGTGATTGCTCTTCTTCCTGTTAAGAGGAAAAACTGTTTAAACTTCTGTTCCTGTAAGCTACGTTAAGCTTTTCTAGCTTAGTGATCTAGCAGTGACCTAGCTACTAGTAGCACATTCCCATTCCGCCTTTCTTGGTAAGGAGGACAGGAATGAATATAAAGAAAGCCATTTCAACATTTTCTTTTCTCCAGTACGTTTTCTGTCTGCCTGAAGTAATTTTATAGTTTGCACTATAGCCCTCCTGTTCAGTTTCAGTGCTGATATGCACCGTCACTAGTGGATCCCTGCCTGCAGGCTTCAGAAACGCATCCAGTCTGAGTGTGACATATCATCTTGGCTCTGGGAACGCAGAACAGACTTCTCTGATGATATGTTCAGCTTCTAAAAATAACTACACATCAGGTAGCTAGGTTTTTTTTTTTTCCTAAGACCTACCTCTAAAACATAGTAACATGGTGTACTGGCTCCCTGTAAAGCTACTCCATTTCTTCTTTTTAGGAAAAAAAAGAGATGGGGGAAGAAAAATTTATAAAGATTATTATAGCTCTAACTTTTGACAAACAATGACTTTGTGTAACTTCAGACCATTTCCTTCAAGATGTTTTTGTAACATGTATTTATGAACTCAGTGGCTCAATTAATTTTTAATAAAATGAGTGCAAGTAATATAATTATAGATTACTTCCTGTATCTTATCTCTATAAAACAAACTGTTGACCAACATGGGAACAAAAGTCTAGAAGTTGTGAAAAATGCTACTAAGCATTAATTTGGAGCATTGAGTGGATGCCTGTAATTGTATCTCATCGTTCTTTTTTTGTTTGTTTGCTTTTGGATATGTATATTAACTGTGATGAGTTTCCACATACACATTCTCTAATTACAGAGAGGTATCAAGGCTTAATGCTGCTTTTAAAACACTGGGATTGAATGTTTCTGTAGTCTAGAGATGTGTACCAAGGCTAAGCAATAATTCCCTTGTCTTTGTGAATGCACTGCCTCATAAACATTCATCTTTTCCTGTCTCGGTGATTCCTGATTTCTAATAGTCTTTTTTTTTTTTTAAAGGCTGTGACTTTTGATTTACATGTCTTCCACAGTCAAAGGTCAGATTTTTCCACACGGAATATTGCAAGATATTTGTTTTGTGCTAGGTATGGTTTTTTTCCCCATAAGGCTACCAGGTGTTTTTATTTCCCATACTGTGGATAACTTCTTTTATGAGTAGCAAATCTTTTCTTGTCCATGGGTATACTTAAAATAGTTTTACAAATGACTCTGTATTGCTTTGCTCTTCTGAAGAAGATTTCTAAGGAATATAGTATTTCTTTTCCTGGTCTATATTTAAATGCAATCTTGATTTCCAGTTGCGCAATGTTTTTTACCCCTTGTTCTTACTTCTGGAGAATCTCTGTGTGGTTTGGGGCACTGGTTTATAATACCTTGTGATTCACCTCTGTATTTTTGTGGTAACCATTCTTTCTTATTACAGTTTCTTGCATCTCCACCCACAGATTTTTCTGATGTTTCTATAAAGGGGTATCATGGATTTCCAAAGCAATCAATGATGATCTGATTTCTCTTGTTAAAACTTAGCAGTACCACCAGATTGTTTGACTGAAGTTGAACATGATCTCATGTATCTTCTTCTTTCTCTCCAAAATGTTTACCTGTGATAGGGTATTGTCCTTACCAAGTTATACTTTGCTAACTTGCTCTAAGCATTATTTAAATAGTGCTTTAAAAAAATCTGAACAGGTCGCTATCTTCCAATGACCTATTACTTATTACAGCCACTATTTATTGGCTGCAAGGAAAATCATAACTTGAAAAGAACATTATCGTGCTGGTTATAACGTTTTTCTTCATTGCCAGCAACAGAATTGAGAAATATTTCTGTAATGATGTGAAATTACAGATGAATTATTAAAAATCTCTCCTGCAGCTTAACAGATGTGTTGCAGATCTAGACGGTATTCTATTATAGATAGCCAGGGGTCACTATCTTTCATGAAGTATTCATCATCAACTGGCTTAGTATACCTCAGATAAATTTTTCTAAGCATTTTTTTTATATAACTTCTCCACCAGATACATGGAAAAATCTGTCCTAGTACCACAATACTTAGTGAATCCCCGCTGAACAATTGCTACATTCGATTACATTTAGAAAAGAAAAAAAAAAAGGCAAATTCCCTTCCTTCTTTAGGCATATTTTATCCACATATTGCTATGTTTTCAGCTTTTATATATATAATAAAAAACATGTTACATATATATAAAAATCTGAGTGTATTCTTAAGGATTTCTGTGTATCTCAAGTTATTGTGCTGTGTTAAAATAAGTTTTGGTAACTCATAAGACTATTGCTGAAATAAGTAAACAAATCACAACAGAATTCAGTGTAATCGCAAATAATCTTAACTCTGATATAAGTAGATAAATGTAGCCATGGAAAGAAATTATAAATAGATAAAATTTTTATTGTACAAAAATAGTCCCATATTGTCCTATGGAGAATTGAGTTTGACACAGTTTGGGCCAGGGAATAATTACTTGTAAACCTCATCAAGCTACCCAAATATACAATAGGCTGAGAGTATCACAGCAAATGTGTGGATTTAGCAAGAAAATATCCCTCAAGTCTGGCTCAGCATTAGCAGGGTTAGCATTGTACATGTTCCAGAAGATTACAGGACACAAACTTTTCCTTTGTATTTTGGAAGGAAGAAGCTAGCAGTTTCTGAAGCATCGAACTAAATGATTTGTTCATATAGTAATTTTCAACAGTTATGTTTTCATTCCAGCTTTTCATTCCTAGCATTTATTTTACATGTCTTTTAGTCTACGCTGTTGTTTCTTGCCTATAGCCTGTGTGCATTTTGCCATTTTCATTCCCATGTGTTTTGCTTCGTATAATATGTTGGGTAACCTGTCTGTCAGAAGGAGGTTGGAAAGGTTAGTGTGAGGGTTTACAAAAGTAGCAATAAAACTAGTCACTTGACCTAGCCAGTGTAACAGGAGTTAACATATTTCTTGTGTAACAACCGTGAGCTTTCTTTGTTTGCCAAACCAGATGAAAGTAAGATGCTTCAACTGAAAGTAAACCAGGGAAAATTAGTAGAGGGTATAAATCCCCATCCTTCCATCAGAAGGTATTTATGAGCAATACTTGAAATACATATAATGTTTTCAGTGTTGGTCTTGTTTGACCTTTTTGATCTAGCAATTTTCTGGTTGAGAAGTAAGTTTGTTCTGGCTATTTCCTCTTCCGATTGAAAGAATATATTTTAACCTATTTATCCATAAACCACAATATTGTGAAGTCAGTTTAAATGTGTTTATAAAAATATAATTTCTGAGAGTAATGGAAACATTTAAGAAGAAACCCATTATTTCTTTGGCATGCAAATGCAGTGTATCTAGGTTATATAGCAATATAATACTTGGTGTTTAGTAACAAACAGTTATTCATAGGTAAATATATCATGGCTGAGGAAATATTTCTCTAGAGAAATATGATGGTATGAATTAATGAATCTCTGGAAAGATTTTTCTTTTCAATAGGATGGTGAGTTTGTTAGGTAGTTACATTCCCTTTGTTAGCTCTAGTGGGAAACTCTTACTGTTCTTAGCTTTGTAAGTTTTGTACAGCTATAAAATATTCTTCCGTTCATTTCTTGTCAGAATATTACAAATTTCGTAAGCAGCAAGTGTGAGAATAAAATTATTGTACTGAGGCTGGTTATGATGTAGTTAATTTTCTTCATAGCAGCTTGTATGGTGCTGTGTTCTGCATTTGTGATCAAAACAGTATTGGTAAGATACCAGTGGAGCCATTGCTCGTAGACTGGCTGGGCATCAGGCTGGTAGCGCTGAGTGGCTGCTTTTGCATCACTACTTTGGTTTTGGTGGTGGTTGGGTTTTGGTGTGTCCCATTTTCCCCTGCCCCCTCCAACTTCCCCCGTGGTTGTTTATGTTTTATTTCAGCTATTAAACTGTCTTTATCTCAACCTATGAGGTTTGTTGGGTTTTTTTCGTACTTTTGCCCCTCCAGTTTCCTCCCCTATTTTGCTGGGGGCGGAGTGAACAAGTGACTGTGTGGGAGCTTTCCTGCCAGCTGGGGTCAACCCACCATAGCTGATTTAAATCTGTAAACTATTAATCCAGGAGGACTGCTTTGATTAACTCTGTGACAATGTTCCTTGTAGTGAAACATAGAGCACCAGGAATGCCACCAAGAATTGCAGCTTTGACAGTGCTGCCAAATTACTGTCTATTCTTCTTTTCAAGATAGCTTAAAATTGTTTTTTGCATTTTTATAGACACAGTCTGGGAGCAGAGTTAGGATTTCTCTTTTTCTTACACATAAGCATGTTTTCATTATTTTGTTCCCTGTTACTGTGTTGGTATTGTAACTGTTACTTTTGCATTGGAGTTGAAAGCACTTTAGGAGACACAGCTTTACTCAGTTAACCTCTTCTCAAAGTTGTTTTGCAATGTAAAGTCCAGATCTGAACTTCCTAACTTCTGGTTTGAGTTTATCTGTGTATAACTTCATATGAAATTAATAGTAATATGGATTTTTAAAAAACGTTTTCTTTTTTCACAATAATATTTGCACAACACAAGCTTGCCATAGGTAGATCAAAGACTTTAGGCTACAGTTGTCTGAAAAGTCAGGGTGTATTATGATGTTAATATTTGTATGCAAATTAATGCAAGGATCCCTTCGGTTGTCATTTGAACTGATACATATTCAAAAACTTGGTTTATTTGAACTGACACATACTAAAAACAAATCAAGTTTTTGTATTATGCCAGAAGAAATTATTTTGAAGTCTTTTTCTGGTGTTGTGTAAATGTTTAGTCATTCATATCTGGTACAGGATGAAACAAAAAATCTCTTCCTCAACTTGAAATACAGAATGGCACAGGTTGGCTAGCAGTTTTTAATTTTAGACGGTGATTCCAGACACTACTGTAGGAATAGTTGTCTGTGGGCATTCAGAATAAGTTATGTCTATGGGTAATAGAGACTTTTGGGGTTTGGCTGTTAATAGCTGTTGTCATTTGGGTTTCTTCAATGTTTAAAGCTAGGCATGCGTTCTAGCCTTGGAGGCCTGAGGTTGCGGTTAGTGGTATCTTGGGGAACAATAATAGTGGACATGCAAAGGAAAGATGGGATTCATACAGAACAAGACCACAGAGTAATTTGGTTTCTGGAGTACTTGACAAATTCGTGATGGTCTTCATGAAAAGCCCTTGGAAAATAATTCAAGAAAGCAGTCAGGGTGAAAGTAATTTCTTATATATTTTTTTCTTCATATATCAGTCATGTAATTGGATCTGAAAATGTGTTGAAGTATGTCTTTATGAACACAAAGCACTGGGAAGTCTAACATTATTGCATTCTAGTTAATGCAATCCACAGATATGTAGTTGCTCAGTTTAGACTGTTACTAAGATTAACAGCAGCAACAAAATGTGCAGTATTGGAGCACAAGCAGAATTATATGCTTTCCAGTAATCTTGTTACTTGTAAAAGTGATAAACGTAGAAGCAACTTGTCCGCTTGGGAATTCAGCAGGAGGTGGGGATGTTTGGGCAAAGGGACTGTCTGTACCGTAACTCAGCAGACAAAGTGTATTTCCGTAGCAGTGTACCTACCAGAAAAGTGTTTGAGAATGTTAATGACTTTTAGTTGGTTTCATTGCATGTGATGTGCTTCCTGGTCAGTGTGCAAGAGGTGGCTGGTTTCGACTTTTACACACATTTCTGTTTATAAACGGATGTAGAGGCATCCTAGGTGGTCCAGTGTTGTGTTTGGTTTGTATTGATACTTTTATCTTCCTAGGAAGTAGAAAAGGTCAAACAGTTAATGAACTTATTTTAAGGGATATCAAGTCCTGTTCCAGCCAGATATTCAGCTCTGACAACATTGGACTGCTGAGCCAAGGGCTCATTTTGTTGTCATACACCTCCTGCTGAGAAACCCATTTTCTAGATAATAGAGTGACCACTCAAGTGTAGAAGGGGGATGGAGGAAGGCTACTGTTTAGAAGGGTCTATCGCTGCAGCAGTGTTAAATAGCAGCATGTAGCAAGTAACTTCTACATTACCAGCATTCTGTGATATCTGTTAGTAGTGCAGCAAGCAGTTTTCAAGGAAACAGGAGTGATATGACTTGTTTTTATTGCTGTTAACTGCTGCAAACCACACAATTAAAAAAACAAGTGTATCTGTCCATTCTGTCAACACATGATAACTTTACAATAGGAGGCGCTTTTTTTTAAAATAAATTACATAACAAAGACTTAGATATAAATCATGGATCTCAACCCTTTGAGAGAACAGTCATAGAATAAATTTTCTAAGCTGTTACTAGAGTCAGCAGGAGATTTAACCAGGCTCTTCAGAAAAGGTAACAGGGAAGTAATGTTGAGGCACTTCTGGTTCACCCTGGTAAAGAATGCTTGTGGGTGGGGAGGTTCTCTCTCTTGAGCATCCTTGCTGCTGCTTCTCTCCTTAATCTACTGTCACACATTTTTTGTCCTTGATGAAGTAAGAATTCTGCTTCTACATTTGTTTTCTATCTAGATGAGGCTTTTAAATTAGTTTAATTTTAATACCTGATAGCATCCAAACACTTAGCTGCAGCCACTGAGATGTGCCTGGTTTTGACACAGATTTTACTGTCTGCACAGATTCCCTTGAAACGTTTATTAGATCACAGCTCATCTAGTCAGAGTTCATACCTGGTAATGAAAATGGGCAAGATTGGCTTGATTTCTTTTTTAACTGCCAAGATTTTGTTTAGCTCTATGAGTCACTCCTTACAGCAATTAAGCACAGTGCTCCCAAGCTAACAACATAAACATAGCAAAATTTTGTGGATGAGGAATGGACTTCCTATTTATAGCGTTTTTCCATTCTTTAGAAAGCACCTGTAGAAATAGTGTGGAAGACTGTAGAAATACTCCATATACAAATAGTAACATATTACACTTAGAAAGCGGTACAAATACCCAGCCTGATCTGGAATATGCTATAATAAGTCAGTCAATATTAATCAAAAAAGACAGTGTAAATGGGAGGCACATTTTGAGCCATGAGCTTCAGAATTAATCATGTCTAGATGTAGAACTTGTATACTAACATCCTTTCCCAGGCCCATAAAACAGAGATATTTTTTTTTTGCATTTGTGAATATATTTTGAGCTAATCTCAAATGAAGAAACTAAATGCAAAATTCAAATCCAAGTTTCATTTAATTTCTCCAGGATTTGACTTTGACTTCTTTGCAGTAGGAACTTCTTTGCAGTAGTACTGCTCTTCTAATGAAAAGTACAAGCTTTTGAGCAGATTTCGGATGTTTCCTAATTTTAATAGTCTAACATATCTTTCTGTTTAAGTGGTTTGTATATTACCTTCATGACAATATGCAAAGTAATATACAAAGTCACAAGATTTTGTCCTTAATTTGAAATTAACCTGAACAATAAATTTCATTAATATAGTTATAATGCTAGAGCTAAAATTGCAGAAAAAAATGAAGAATTATATTTAGAGCTAAAATTATTTTAATGTTAAATAATAAATAATGTTAAATATGTTAAATAATAAATAAAAATAATTGTGTAAGATAATGTTAAATAATACAGAAATAATTATGGCCCATTAATTTAAATCAATTAATGGAAAAGATGTATCTGATTACATTCAGGTAATTATACCTTGCAAACAAATATTAAAAATTGTGCTCTGAGAGGCATTATCAAGCATAAACTGGAATGAAGGTGAAATGTTTACAGGGCAATCCAGCCTGAGAGAGCTGACCCTAGTGATTGTTACTTATCGTTGTTGCTGATTATGGTGGCAGTTTTTATGACTGTGCCTGTTTAAAAAACAAACAAAACACAACAACAAAAAAAAAACCCAAACCAAAGAAACCCAAACAAACAAAATAACCCATCCCAAAACACTTGGCCATATATATACATTACACTATGTTAGCCACTTTTAATACTTCTAACTGTTGATTTAGTCTGATCACACTCTAAGATATTTTCTGTGAAATTCATCAAAAGTGTTTGTTTTTTTTAATTTGGAAAAATTAGTATCTATATTTTTTTTTTTCAAGGTGGAATGAACACCCTCTGCACTGGCTGTCATATTTGGGTTGATAGCTGACTGGCTGAATGATTAGGCCAACACACAAGTAGTGGTCTTGTGTACTCATACTGTTACCTCTTGAAAGGACCTGATTTTCCAGAAGTCATTATATGCAGCTTTTGAAGTCAGTGTTTTAAAAAGCTCTCTGAAGATCTAAATGGTCTGTTATTTCTGAAAATCTTTGTCTTTGCTTAAAATGAGCTCTAAAAATATTGATGTATTTGTTAATAATTTAATATTGAAACTATTTTGTTCAAAACAATGAACTGAAAAATCTTAGAAGATATTACTTGAAGAGAAAAACAAAAATCCTAGTGAAAAATGAATAAAATACTCAAAGTGAAAGAAAGATGGGCATTAGTTTGTCATGTAAGTTTCAGTTGTGCGTGTTTTGTGACAGATTGCTGTAGAAAATATTGGGAAACACATTGCTTGACTTCTTGTATCAATAGGGACTGCAGTACATTGTAGTTTTGGGATTATTTTTAAATGCCATTATATCCTACTATTGATATTTAGTTTTCAGTGTCATGTTTAGAACTGGGATGGAGTTTGCTGGCAATAGTTATGCGTTAAGGATGTGTCAATGAGAAAGGAAAGACTATTATTTTTATTGAATGAGAATTTTATCAGTAGCTGCATTTTAAACACCCCACTGCCCCAAATCCTTAAATAAAATGGCATTATATTCTCCCTCTATTCTATTACACGGAAGTGCTTTCCATTTGAGTAAGGCTTTGCTATATAGGATTTGGAAGGGGGATATAATTGGGTGAGGAACAAGTGGTGAGGAGTCATTTGGGAAAAGCCTTTTTAAGGATGTCTTAGAGATTGGAAATGTAAGAAGGGGATGTGAAGAAACGAATGGTAAGCAGAATACACTGTAATGTGACCCCTTTTTTGATTTAATACAAACATAGATATAAGATGTATCTACTTCTTCTAGAAGACCTAAATCAGAAGCTGGAACATGGGAGGTTTAAAAACCTTTTATTTTTTGCAAAATTTGAGAATGGAGGTTTATCACTGTTGCTGTTAATTATTTTAATTTCTTCATAGTTGTAAAAGCAGAGTAAGAATTAACTTTCAGTCAAGAATTTGAATAAGAAGATGTTGGTATAGTGGAAATTGTAGGTTTGGACAGATTTTCAGATATTTTAGCCTACCTGACAAGAGTCATATTAGAGTAATGTCTTGTAAAACAATAGTCCTCTTTAAGAGAAAACTATGGAAAAATAATATGAACTACAAAACTTAACTGTGTGTTAAGTTTATTGCAGTTAGCTACTACCATTCCTTCAAATAAATTTTCTTGAATGTCTACTTTGTGTTAATATGAAACTGTAATTTATATCTGCTTCAGCTAGGAAGAGAGTGGTAAATTTTGAAGGTGGTAAAAGGAGTTCCGGAAAGCTTCTGCTCTGCCATTATACAGATTAGGTGCCATTCACTATGGTATTTTGACCTTTAACACCAGATTGTGAATGCAGCTCAGGAACTTTCTTTGGCCTCTTCATTTTAATGCAACCCAAACGCTTCCTGAGCAAGCCATTAGGCAGCAGCCAAATTTTGTTTTAATCAAATGGACTCATAGATGGGTTGTTTTCTGTGTCTGGCCAGGATTCTGATTTGCAAACATAAAAGGGGACTTAGAACTTCAGGATGCTGTTAGCAAAGCAGCACTGAAACAAATAATTTAAGAAAACATGTAGAGCCACTGTGTTTAAAAAATTATGTATACGTGAGAGTATGCAGTATGAATGCTCTCAAGTAGCAATCAACACAAAATTAAATTGATGTCTTGCTTGGAGGACGTCACTCCACTTCCACTGGTTAATATGCTGTGACACAATCATAGTCCTGCAATAAAGGTCAGTGCAGAAAACTCAGTGTGCTTTTCAGTATACAGTAACATTTGATATTCACTGATTACTATTTTTTTTTGTTACAGTTCACAAAATCCATGTTTAATAGGTGCAGTCTGTGTTGCAGATTTATTGGCCGTACAGCAAATGAACATACGTTATTATTCCTTTGAGTTAAATATGCAAGCAGCACAGTAGAAAGCAGCTGCTTTGGAAACTCTGTCTATGCCTGTATAAAAGCATATATCACACCTAGAAGTTTTCTCTTTATTGAAAGCAATTGGAACCATTGCTCTGTCTCTCAAAGCGTTGTCTAGCTCAGCTAGACAGAGGGACAGTAGAAGAGGGACACTATGCTCTGTTCCTTGTTCACAGCTCTTGTCAAACTCAGGACTGAACTGGTAAACGCTTAACAAGCTTAAACAGACTTAAGATAGAAATAAACTTACAATTGAAAATCCATTTAACACAAGCATCTGAAATGTAATACTTTCTTATCATTACTAACAAGGACCTGAAACTAGTTACATTAGTAGCTAACTGCTCCAAACCCTTACTGCTTCTTTGAAAAAACATACCTCAAAAGAAACCCTTTCCTGCTTTAGAAGCTTTCTTTCTATTATGTATGTATATTACATTTTTCTATTATGTGTGTAATGTTAGTAAAAAATTAAGGAAATTATCATACTTTCTGGAAAGATAAATGCGCTTACACATATAGAGCCATATCTCCTCAGCTACTTTAGTCATCCCAACAGCCAATATTTAAGATGTACAAAACCCTTTCAAACTGCAAACAAGTAATCAAATGCCATATTCTGGCCCTCTTCAGCAGAACCAAAAAAGACCACCTTGGAAATTTAGCTCCTGATAAGCCACAAATCTGCAAAGTATCCATTAAGAAATTAATTTCAGGCAATAAATGCTGAATGTGCTGAAAGGTTTGTAAATGATACACTGGTTGAAAATTTCATAATATTTACCTGCAGCATATTCTGTAGCCAGTAAAAAGTTGAAAGGTTGTGATTATGGATACCTCTGCAGATCAAATTGTTTTCCTCCTCAGTATGCAATTTCCTACTCTTAAATGATATTTAATCTCAGTAACAGGTGGAGAGGCTGACTGCAAAACACGGAATGACACTCTCAAAAATTGTACGCATATGAATACCAGGGCTAGTGAAGACCTGTTATTTGTGAATGTCACGCTGTCACTCATACTCTTACCCTTTAGGACGTAATAGTCTATTTGCCTTGACTCCAGCAGCAAAGACTTCCTTTTGAGTGGAACAAGTAGAGCATGTGACATCTAGTAAGGAGACCTTAAGCTGCTGGTCAGTTTTATTAGTACTCTTTCTGTTTTAGTTAACTAGACACTTCTAGTCATCAGGAATTGATGACTAGAACAATATTCAGAAAAACATAAACTTTAAAAAACCTGTTTTTTAAATTGATACCTAGGATTCCTCAACATAAGGAATTTTTCCTACAGAAAAAGAAAAATCAGGTTTTATTCTTGCAGATATTGGAACTTATTAATTCAGGACATAGTTATACTGAAACTAATAGAATTACATTATAGTCCAGGATGAATTACAAACTAGCAAGTCCTTTCTGTTTCAGGTGAAATTCCAAACTTTTAACCTTTTATATATTATTTTAAAGGACCATCTATTCCCTGACTTTCTTATTCTCAAAGATTTCATGGATTTAATGAATCAGTATAATACTTCATTTCATTCTAACATTTACATTGCTCCCTCACTCCAGAAATCAATGACCCGTTATTTTCCATTTCAAAACAAAACATTTTCTGCAATGGTCTGTTCAATATAATTTTGAGCGTGTTCATGACAGTTTTACCTACTAGACAATGTCAGACTAACAACTATTTCTCAAACAGTGTTGAGTAAAGCATGCATATAGCTTTAATGATGATTCAACGCCTTTTGTTAAATCAGGATTACATTTTAGCACAGGCACCTTGCTAATAATGATAAGTTACTGTCATGCTTTTCTGAGCTTTCAGAGTGTAAGAACTTCCATAGAAGATAATGAATAAAGGGCCATTTGGGTCCGTGTTTTCAGTGACAATCAGTTTACAGAAGGAGTTTAAGAAATAGGATACTACTATGGGAATTGCATTCACCAGATGTTGTGCCTAAAATAAAGCATAATGATGGGAGCACAGAAGAATACCAACTGATTATTTCCTTACACTGAGCAGTTCTACTACCACCTTTCTTATAGACTGCAAAGAGTAAAGAGCCAAACTTCTCATTCTTCCTCCTCTTCTGAAGCCAGAACAACTACATGTCTTGGAGAACATGAAATGCCTCCTCTCTGCATGATATGTTGCCTGTAACTTGCACTATAAACACCAGGAAGATGAGGAAGTCAAACATACGCCTTTGGCACAAATTATGTAGAAAATGATCTTCTGCAAAATTTCTTCTTCTCATGCATTTGGTTTTCTATGGGTTAGGCTCAGTCTTGCTGGTAATATGATTCTTCCTAGTGCTAGGCATTTGGAAAAGGATTTGAGACAAGTGTATTTTAAGCTTTTCTTTTCAATGTAGTCAAACACTGTAGGATCAGTTTCAGCTTTCCTGTAGATACAATAGGAGTAGAGGATGACATGGAGTAGGAACTATCAGAAATATTCTGAATAATCTAAATAATATTCCTCACATCTCTGCTTTAAACATCATGTTAAAATAACACTCATGACTTAAAAGTTTCTGGAAAGCTTTTTCCCACTCATAAGAATCTGTCCATTTTGTCTTCTGGGCCTGAATTGTAACACCCAAATAGATGCCATCTATTTCTGAAAGACTACAGTAGCAATTCATACATGTCTTCTCTTGCCCTCCCACCATACCCATTATCAGGCTTCTGAAATTAGTGCCACGGAAGTAGGAATCTACCTACTGTTCTTCATTCTTCTGGATACAGAGCTTTGCTCATGTAAATGTGATGTATACCTTTTTGCTGTAAGGTTCTTCTGTCATTGATTTTCTCTGCTCACTTTTAAAAAGTGATTGGGGAAAATAATTGCCCAGTAGATATGAAATTATATATAATCTGCTACTCTTCTATCTTCTCCATTTGCCTTTCCAGTGGATTAGAGTCTACATTAAAAGCTACTCCCTCTTTTAGCTGTGGAAGACAAAGAAGTCCATGCTCCAGGACTGGCACATAGCTGTACAGCTGTACTTTTTAGTGTGTATCATAAAATTTTAGAGTATTTTATATTTTGTCTCTTCAAACACTGAGATGTTGCTATTGCTGAGCATAGTGGGATGGGGATTTACAACATTTTTTTTTCTAGCCTACAAGCTAGGTTCCATTTTGACCCAATCACAGAATATAAATCTACAGGTGTTGGCTTGATGTCAATTAACAGCTGATTTTTCACAGCTGTAAAGAAAATATTTTAGTAAGAGGAGTTTCTTCAGTACTCAAATGCTGTAATATCTATTAAAAAAACCCCAAACCCATAACAGAAGGAATATATTTCTGATTAAAAATACGATGGCAAAAAGCAAAGCAGTTAAAAATCTTTATGTACTTTTCAACAGTGCACAGAAATGCAACTTGGCTGAAACATCTGCAGTATCACATCATCTGCTCTGCAGAAATCTTGTTGAACGTAATTAATTGTTAATTAGCACTGTGCCAGCAGACCGCTCACGAAAGGATTGTTTGTTGAGTTAGTCCAAGTTGCCATATGTAATTTATGTGATAGAGCAGTCGCAGTAGCATAGTGTCTGTATGAATACACTAGGTCTGCTTTAGAGAACTTAACACATACTGCTTTGTCTAAACCTCTAGATGCTCCAGTGCTTACATGCTTACAGTGCTAAAATGTAAGCAAATACTGAATGTTATAGGGTGTGTTTGATAAGAGCTAATCAAAATTTTTCAGGCAGTTACTTTGTTTTACTAACATGCAGCTTCAGCCAAAAATAATTCAATAAAGGAAACATTTTGAAAATATTAGGGACCTCTCTTTAATTTTGAAGCAATATTTTGATATTGTACTCCATTTTCGAAGATATAAAATACCAAAAATAAAATATGATTGAGTTGAACAGAATTTTGAGGCTAACTTGTCAGATGTATTTCTTATTATTTGGTATCATGGAGAAAAGTAAATAATCTTCCTTATGGGTTGACCTTTGGAGCTATTATCTTTCAGATCTGAAACTGAACCAAACCACTCCTTCATTCGCATCTTATGGCTGCACTTCTTATGGTAACTTTCAGTTGTTCTGATGGATTTAAAAATGACATTTGGCACACTGTGTGCAGCATTGCTGCCACTCTTCACTCAACATGAGTATTGCATAGGTTACCATGTTTGTGAGGGACAATTGGACACTTCACTGTACGTTCAAGATTGAAAAAACTGGTCTTTTGCTTCTGGGTGGGTGTTGTGGTTTAACCCCGGTAGGCAGCTAAGCACCACACAGCTGCGCTCTCACTCTCCCCCAAGGGGATGGGATAGAGAATCGGAAAGGCAAAAGTGAGAAACCTTATGGGTTGAGATAAAGACAGTTTAATAGGTAAAACAAAGCTGCATATGCAAGCAAAGCAAAGTAAGGAATTAATTCACTATTTCTCATCAGTAAGTAGATGTTTAGCTATTTCCAGGAAAGCAGGGCTTCATTGTGTTTAACTGTTACTTGGGAAGAGGAATATCATAACTGAAATCATCATATTCCCCCAGTTTTCATTGGTGAGAATGAAGTCATGTGGTATAGAATATCCCTTTGAGCCATTAGGGTCAGCTGTCCCAGCTGTGTCCCCTCTCAACTTCTGCACCCCCAGCCTACTCACTGGTGTTTCATCAAGAAATGTTTCTGTTTCTTAACACTTATATTTGAAAAAATACATACAAGAAGGCATATAATTGCAAGATATTTACATTTCTGTGTTTATTTAACTACTGATGATTACCTTCATTTATAAGCTGGAAAATTTTTTCTTTAATTACTGTTCTATAGACCCAATCTAAAGCCTGAAAGCCAAGTTAGGTTGTGTGAAATTCAGGGATTAACACAAAGCATGGCTAGGTGGGCTGTTCGTGCAAAAAAAGTGCAATGGGACCACTACCTAGGGGTTGGGGGAGATGCTGCTTCCTTGCAGCTTCACTTTTTCCCACCTGAGGTTAGAGTTGTTAAATTCTTTGAACTTTGTAAATCCTGACAGTCTCTGCACATTAACCTGGAGTATACAGCAAGAAAGAATGTCTGGGAAAAGGTAAAGGACTTTAGGTGCCTGCAGAGGGCATCTATAATCTGAACACAATTCTACCTGTACTTTAATATTCACTGAGTACCTTTAATACAAATTATGAAATCTTGATATAGTTGAAAATATGTCCAGAGGATCTGAGCACCAACTTTCCTCAGAGCTCATTCCTTTTCCAGGTTGTAGCACCTCTCAGTAAGTATGAGTTTGGCATACTGATGGTATGAATAGCTACATGAAGGCTGCAAGTTCATTTTGGATCTTGAAGAATGATTGACTAGTAATTGCTAGTGGTAAGGCAGTTATGGTGTTATGTATCTAATTCTTCTGAAGTCTCTATCTGGTACTTCTTTTATTTGGTCTCACTTGTAAGTCACATTAAAACATAATTCCATAGGTATCTTCTCTTTTAGTGGTGTCATTTATATGGATAGGTGTTTTCCTGTCTTCAAAAAAACTATTGCATTTTATTCTTTATCTCTGTCTTGTTGGATGTCTTTGGCTGTGTGCATTTGCTGAACTACTGGAGGGTGGGGGTTTTTGTCAATGTGTAGAAATATACTTCCCGTTGTCTTATTCAGAGACATAGTGCCTCAAGGTTTGCAGTCAGAGCCATGAGGATGCTTTTTTCATAAAAATAACTTCTTGCTTATTGTTTATTTACTTGCTGCTCTAAGTGCTAGCAAAAGTAAAAACATGCTTTTGTTAGCTAAGTTAGCAGATAAGACTTTGACACAACATAGCAAGGGTCTCTGTTCAATTTGGATAGATGACTGCTAACTCTTGGAAGCTGTGTATAAGCCTCACTATTGGAGGTTCCCTCCAAGTGCTGTCTGTCTGTAAAACTCATGTTTAGGAAGCTCAAGCTACCATTAGCCACATTAGCAGAGGGTATCTCCATAACATGCAATGGGAATGGTGCTTACTTGTGTGAGGCAACATGAGGAACCCATGATGTGTACCACCTTTTTCATGAGATGTTAGATCACCTTTGTCATATGTTAAAATACAAGCAGTCACCAAATAACCATCAGAAAATTCTATCTGACAAAAGGCACCGAGAGGAACTTTGTAAGGGTATTGAAGTTAACCCTTTCACAGCAAGATGCCTCAGAGACGCTCCAAAGATGAAGACATGTTAGCACAAGCCTGTAACAGAAAAGCCGTATTGTGGAATATATCCTGTTTAGAAGATAAGATGGTCTGGAAGATAAAATGCATGTAACAAAAAAAAAATACGGATTTCAGACCGGCAGCAAGGGACAAGAGAAGGCCCCCAAAAGGGCAATATCAATAGATGGAAAAAGTGGTTTTCACAGCTCTCCTGAACTCTAAATTCAGCATCTTAACCATTGTGAGGCATGGGCAATAAATTTGAGAGATCTCCAATGACAGCTGTTAAGCCTTTCTAAATAGAAGACCAACAGTCAGTTGTTGCTTAACTTAAAGTTGTTATCTGCAACAAATAAATCTTTTTTCCCCATTGCAGAAAACTGATTAGGCACAAAGCAGCCAGCCTATTGCTGTTTGACTTAAGTCCAGCCTGTAATAGCATAGCTAAAGGTGTCTTTCTTGTTCACAAATTGCTTCATGATCTTAGGCTTTTGATCCAAAATACTGTGTCAGATCACTATCACTAATGAAATTCTTATTGTGTTTCTTCTCTTTTGTGTAGCTATTTACCCATGAAGAGCCTGACTTTGTGAAATCTTTACATAAGGCTTGTGCAGATTTTGCTTATATCAAATTTAGACCAAAACTTCTAAATCTGGAGGGGATTGCTGTTCCCTCCTCCCTTCAATTACATTGACACAAGCCTCTGTATTGTTGAAACAACATTTAATAAGGAGAAGAAATGGAGCCAAGCCCAAGCCTTTCCATTTCCAAAGTGATACAATGTGAGTTTTGCTCACATTAAACACTCGCATGAACGTTGCATTGATCTCTCTATTGTGTAATTAGCTCTGTTCATAGTAGCTTTAATCCTAGTGAGAATTCTTTTTTGGAGAGCTATTTATTGCCTCTTTTTTTTTGTTGTTTTATTCAGGAAAAATGCAAATATCTAGAGGCACATATGTGGGCCAAAAGATAACACAGTGTAGCAGAGACTACACTCTTGTCCAACTGTAGTGTTACAGAAAAGGCATCCTCACAAGGACTCAACGTGCAGGATAAGCAAAGCATCTTGATTTCCAAGAAAATAAGCATGCAAAGCAAAATGTGCAGAGTATCATGCAGTTTTCTTCATGTGCCTTCTGAATTGTGTAGGGGTTGGACACTAATCAGGAAAAAAAGCAAAATAGTTAATTCTCCATATGTGTTGGTATGTCTTAACATTCTCCGTATTTGTGTCCCAAAAGTATGGAACAGGTAGAAGTCTCAGAACAGAATAAATGGAAAAATAAGCTCAATATGAGCTCTGTCAGTAGCCAAAGAAGCTTGGGTACCCTGGGTATTCCTTGGTGTATCTGGGCCATGTGTTTCAGCATGCTGGCAGAATCCTGTGGGAATATGGCTTTTTCTTGGAGGTCCTTTTTTCGAATTACTCTCTGTATCAATTCCTCATCTTTATTAATTTTACTTTATAAATCTAAATAAATGTAGTTTAGAACATTTGGTACTTCACAGCACCTTTCTTTAGCTAACAGAAACATCTGCTTTCTACAGTGTTTTAATGGTTTCCTTGGGAGTGTGGAGATAAATCTGAATACAGCAGAACTTGCATTCCTTCATTAGGTCACATCATTTTAATGTGAGACTCAAGAGGAATGGCCAGGAAACTTAATTCTGGTGAGTGGGTTGTAGGCAAAAATTCTAAATGCTTCTGCAGAACTGATGCTACCGTATCAGGAATGGAGTAGACAATGCTTGGCTGTAACTAGATTATTTGATGCATGATGTTGCAAGCCCTTCTACAGAGTATGTACTCATGTTTTAGTTGGTTATCTAATGTTTTAGTAGCAGATACTGGTTTTACTAGTAACAGTCTTTTGATATTGGTAACTATCTATCTTGTATTGTGGTACAGCCACGTTGCAAGGTTTGCTCTCATCCCAGTCATTGCGTTCAGCTCTGATAGAATGTCATATGCAGGTCTCCCAACAGACTGACAGAAGCAGGCATGAATTCGTGATGAGGAGCATGAGATACCCCTCAGTTCACGCACAACCTAGTGTAACCTGCAAACCAGAGAATTTTTTCATTGCAAAAGAGGTTCCACCAGATTTCAGAAAACACAGGGTTATCAACTTGTTTTAAAATTTGGGAAGTTTTATGTTGCAAACACTGTGCTGTATTTCAGTAAAGTATTGACAAAGATGAGCAGCTAGCAATTACTTCCATAAGCCCTTCAACCTGTAGAAGACTGAACGGGAATCAGTACAAGAATAGAGCAGTGGATAAAACACTTACCACTAGGAATTAATCATTTCAAATACTGAACCAGCAATGATCAAACACCTTCTGCATCTGCCAGTCATCCTACAGACTGTTCTTTGGAGCAGGCCCCTTCAATTTGGTATCATTAGGCTATTTGAAGAAGACTGGTCTCTCCCATGTATTGAATCATCAGTCAAATGCTTACTGTCCCTTAGCTTCCCTACATTTTTAGAATTACTTTCAGGAATGAAATGAGAATTCAATTTCAGCTTTGATGTTTAAGTGTATCCTGTTAAGCCTGCTCAGCCTGGCTGGAATACAGAAAAACAATGCCTGTTTTGCTCCCTGCTGAAAACTAGATNGGGGAGAATAAAACAACAAAAACCCCTCCAAGTTGATTTTGGTTTGTACAAAGCCAGGTTGAAAAAAATGGATCTATTCCATCCTCAGTTAATGAATACCAGCTGCATTAGAAACAAAACAAAAGTACAACACAAAAAGACCACCCAAACCCAACCCCAGCTCTGGTGATATCTGTGGAGAACGCTCTTTTTGGGGGGGAAAAAAGATTAAATCAGAATTCAGCAGTTCTATCGTAGTTTTACCTCTAGCAGTTTTTCATTTCACAGTATAGGTTTGACTAGTGCTATGTATGTTGGTATCAATAAGAAAAGAAAGGGCCTCATCCTGCACCTGTTAGGTGCAAGTGTTTATGTGATATACAGTTGACAGAGAATGTAGGATGAGGCCCCAACACCCTCTCTTGTGGCATGCATAACTCAAAAGCAAAATTCTAAAAATTTTAACCACAGTAGGAGCTTCAATGTGTAAACACACTGAGGCTACATGTATAAGCAGGGTATGATCAGGCTCTAGCTTCCAAAGTCAGCTAAAGTTAATATAAAATCTACCCATGGGCATCTTTCCACTGTCTTCAGTAAGTACTGGATGAGTTTTCCTGGGAATGTGAAAAGTCCATGGAGCTGGAGGGCAAGAGGGAGAGAATGCACATGGAAGAGCATGTCCCACATGTATCCAAGGCAGCATTCTCCAGCACACTCAAATGCAATCCAGGATTTAAGAGTCAGCGTTCCAAAGCGTTCCTGTATTTTCAGAGCAAAAAACATTGGTGATCATAGCTGCAATGGGAGAGTTTGGATCTGAGGGAAGATTGAAGCTAAAACCTGGGTTGGGTATTGCCATTTGTCAAGGAGAAGCTGCGGAGATGAATAATGGAAGAGGTATTTAGTTTGGGTTGAGAAACATGGAGTGGGGTGGAAATAACTGACCTACCAAAAAAAATGGGGGGTGGGGGGGCAGAGGATGGAAAATTAAATGGGGAAAGAAGTCTCTGTTTCATGCAACCTGAAACAAACCAGTTTGTATTATTTTTTTTCCTATTCTTGCTTCTATTTTACACTTCTTTAGCTTGAATTTGAAGCAAAATCCCCGTCAGAAATGCCCACATGGGCCGCTTCTGCATTTTCCCGTTGTAACTCCAAAGCGCCCACGTTGTTCCACACTTTCCAAATGTTTTCCCCCACACACATATTTTTTTTTTTTTAACCCGTTCTCCCTC